>SKCR01023808.1:0-333817 GCA_019454045.1 Zanthoxylum bungeanum
TGACCGCCATGTCAGCGGAGCTAGAGCTGAAGTCATGGCTGCGTAAGTAACTGAGCTTTTTTTTTTTTGGGTAAAAAATTAAAAAGTGTTGGGTTTTGATAACTATGAGTTACCGGCTGGGGAAGTTTTTTTTTTGTATGTGGCAAGGTCAGTTAATCCCGTCATTTATTTTTAATTATTAATATTAAATAAATAATAAAAATATTTATTAAATTTATAAATTAAATCTTTAAAAATTATAAAACTTTTACTCAAAAAATCTCATGAAGGCATCAGAGTATATGCTACTGTCACAGGCGTGGAATGTGAGACAAATAAGATGCCGCCTAACAGCATAAGAGTGAAAAAAAAAAAAAAGAAAAATGAATTGTCACGTTGTTGTGAAAGAAAAAGGAAAATTTAAAATTAAATTTGAATAAATTGTTATCCTTCTTTCGGGATCATTAAAAAAATATATTAAGTTTCGAAAACTTCTCATCAAATTGATTAAAAAGAATCCATGTGAACCATTCATGTTTGACTTTGTTTGTTATTTGACCAATGTCTCTTTCTCTTTGTCTTTTCTTTTTTCTTTTTTCTTTCCTTTTTTCAAATTGATTAAAAAGAATTATTTACGTCACACACATATATGTTGGAATTGTTGAAAATTCCGCCGCCAAATCACTTCTTCCAGATTTAAGCGGAGTAGGTAAAACTCCCGATTGTCTTAGACTCTTATAAGAAACGTACTATCTGAATTCAAATTCAAAACCTTAAGGTCAGATCCTAAATCCTACACCACATCAAGTCACGCCCTTTGATCAGTTACGTCACATATATGTTTCCTCATTTTGTTGCACTCATATTTTTAGAGAAGACAATTCAACTATTGATAACTATAAATGATAGGATAATGAGCCTCTTAATATTGTTAAAAGGTAGTAATGAGAACTCTTAAGCTTACTTAAGTACCAAATTACTTTCTATCTCAGTAAAAGCTTCAAGAAATAAGAAAAATTACAATATTTATAATAAGTAAAATTGTAAATGATAAATTTGGTTATAGGGCATGCAGGGACACCCTACAATACTTGTAAGAAGAGTGTCCCTTATCTTTTCATTAATAGAGAGGGTTGAATCGAAAATGACAATACGTTAGTTCAATTCGTGGGGTTTTGTCCAATTTCCATTTTGTCTAAAACATGTTTCCTCTATAATTAATTTCTTGTGACCCATCAAATATTATTATTGCACCACATAAGTTGCTGCCAATTGACTGAAATATTTGTAGCATTATTTGCAACATTCACGTGCTTGCTTTTCTGCTTTCCCTTTCTTTCTTTACATAATTTATGAACTCAACTTGATTTGGTATTCTTGAAGCTGGGCAGGTTCATTGTTGGGCACTCGTAGTTTTTATTTTTATGGATCAAACTTATTTAATTTCCATGAAAACAACTCAAATGCTTCAATTCATGAATTCAACTAATTAGTAAATTATATGTATAATTTAATGTTCATTTTTTAGTTATTTTTTAATATTACGTACCCATATTTAAAGTTTCATTGATGTTTTATCAAATTAATTTGATGTCAAAAAATACTCATATTTTTTTTAGTGGGATAATAACATTAAGATCCCTGGTTTAGTATATTGGAGTTTGACTGAAACACAATGGTAGGGTATGTTATGTAACCTAACACTAAATTGGTATTCTAGCCATTTTAAGATCCCTAAGTTATTATATTGTTACAAACCCTAGCTAAGGATACAGTTATTTGTATTAATTAAGTGTGTGTGTTTAAAAAAAATATATTAAAGTTACTTTTATGTGTATGGATGATAAAAAAAATCTAGATTTTTGAGTTTTTGTCTAAAAAATTTTGAATCCCGATCAAAAATTTTAATTTCAAAACATTCGGTTTGAAATTTAAGATAAAAAAATTCAAAAAATGATATAGATTTCAAGATAATTTCTCGTCCCGATTCCACAATCAAGAGCGTACCGAAATTACTAAATCCTGACAATTTCGATGGATTACCAAATCTACTTGTAATATTGGAGTTTGACCAACATGATATGAGTGCAAGTAACTTAACACTGAGGGTATTTTAGTCATGACGTTAGCAATTAGGAACCCATTTGTTAAAAATGAGAGAATGAATAAAACGTTACACTCCGATGTTACTACATCTTTTTTCTTAATCATGTTAATTAACTAATTTTATTTAATTATGTTAGGGTGTCATTGACTATAGATTAAAACCTTATGATGGCATCATGGAGTTAAATTTTTATTTTATTTTTATTTTATTTTTATTTTATGTTTTGCTTCTTGGTTATATTTAAATATGTTACCATCTCAACATTTAAAAAAAAAAAAATTGTGTCGTCAAATAAACACAACTACTATAACTAAGACAGGAAGATCATTAGTAACCGTCCTAATCATATAATATATACTTATATATTAATAATATACCATATAATAAAATGGGGCTTAACTGACATTACATAATCCTTTGAGTCTACCATTAAAAATGCAAATTAAAAAATTTTATTTGATGCTCGTGGTGAAGTCACCACACATCATTTAATTCTTAATTTTTATTAAAAAAAAATAAATTATTTTAGTCTTCTTTTAGTTGATATAACTTCTACATAGCGAAGTCTAATTAAGGAGCCACTTGGTATTAATTAATTTAATTAACTAACTAATTAACAATTGGGCACGAAATTGTGGGATAATGCTTCACTATAAGTTCCCAAAATGTTTATAATATAAGAATACAAATGGAATAAGTTGCCGAGGTAAGTCAAAATTATGTCGTATATAATACTAATTTATTTAAGTCTCTTACTAAACTTGATGATGACACACATATATATAAACAATATTTTTTAAAAAATAAAAAATAAAAAATAAAATTGATGCTTGTAGCAATGGTAAAGTGAAAATTTATTGAATGATGGAAAGAGTCGTGTGATAATGAAAGTATCAAAGTTAAATTGAATTTGTCATAAAAAAAAACTAGTAAAAATATATAAATAAAAAATAAATACGAGATATATGTTGTTATAATAACTGTGAGAATTTGTGAAGAAAATATGTATTAACATTTGCTTGATTAGAACTTACAAATGAGAGACATTTATATAGGCATTATATAACTATCATATTAAATACACAACTATCATATTAAATATACAACTACACAACTATCATATTAATAATCTAACATCCCCTCAAACTCAAGGTGGTTTAGATGAAAGCAAATTGAGTTTGGAAACAAGTGTAGTGTAACGTCCCAGAAGAAAGGATTTAATTAGTGAAGATATCAGCTAATTGATCACAGAGCGTAGATACATCTGTTTGGAGACAATGACAAGGAGATAAGACATGTTTGGAGACAGAGACAAGCATATAAGACATGTTTGGAGACAGAGACAACAAATAAGACATGTTTGGAAACTGGGACAAGAAGATAAGACTTGTTTGGAGATAGGTACAAGGACATAAGACCTGTTTGGAGACAGGAACAATGACATATGCAGATATCGGAACTCTGGCTCTGATATCATGTGAGTATTTGTGAAGAAAATGTGTATTAACATTTGCTTGATTATAACTTACAAATGAGAGGCCTTTATACATGCATTATACAACTATCATATTAAATACACAACTACACAACTATCATAATAAATACACAACTACACAACTATCATATTAACTACATAATTATCATATTAACTACTCTATTAACTACACAACTACTATATTAACTACACAACTACACAACTACCATATTAATAATCTAACGTAACGATATATTGTTAAAAAAACAATTATCAATTGAGTATATAGATGACATGGTATGGTATGTTAGTTTTATCTTCTACTTTATATTTATATTAGGAAAATTTAAATCGATCAAGATTTCAAAAAAATTAGCCTCATTTAGCCTACAATATTTTACTATCGTTGTATAAAGTTAGCAAATAAGTCAGGTTTTGAAAAATCCAACCACATTTTAAGAGTGTTTTTTTAAAAAATTGACCCAAAGAAAACACAATAAAAACGTTAATTCGAAGTTTAAGATTTGAGTTTTTCTAATATCTTAAAAATATTAATAAATAACACTTAAATTTAGAGATGAACTTTTCCAAACCCGATCTATTTATAAACTCTCATGATTATGGTGAAATTTTAGCTCAAAGACTATGACTTATGGCATGTAAAGTGTTATTGGTTTTTGCTTCTTCAAAGTTCAAACACATATGGAATGAAAGGTGGAGAAGCATGGGGACCCTCAAGCTAGCTTACCCAAGGCATGGTATGTGTAAATCCTTCCAAATTAAGCTTAAATCACCACAGTTATTATCTATTAAGACTAATAATTTTTTTTTTAATTTTTTTTTTTTGGGCTTAGAAACACCCATTGTGTGCATTTGGGTTGGCATTCTTAATACTTAAAACAAGGAATTTGGATGGATAAAATAATGATAGAAATTAATTATTAAGCATAAAAACATGTAGTAGTAGTAGTACTATGTATTACTTCATTTAATAAATAAAAAGAATAATCCCAGATAATTTTGAATTATTGTTTAATTATTGCAAGTTGATAGAGCAGCCGTACATTATAAGTACAACTGCATTAAGCATATAAATTTAATTAGATTTTATTTAGAATTTTGTTCCTTTAAGTTTTGGGTGTGCTTAAGGTAATTAATTTAGTTAAATTTTCCACCACACAGTCTTTGAGGTGCTTAGTGTTCCTAATTAGGAAGCTTGAATATGCAAGTGAGCCTTGTTTTAGTGAAAATTAAAGCTTGTAGACAAAGTTATAAACTCTACTTTGATGGACAATTAATCTTGTTTTTCTCTAACTAAGCACAAAACATTTGCCAAAAATATGACTTAAATAAATTATGTATTTACTTTATTAATAATATTAAATGTAAATATTCATGAAAATGCTCAATTTCATGAACCAATTCACACACGGTTTCAAATTGATCTTACACAACCAACTTGAATATTTAAAAACACATTCCATAATATTCTTATCAATAAAGAAAGATTTAAGTGAGATTAGTGCATCACATAAATTTTACCGATTATATTGGAACTGTTCCGTCTAAATTTTTTCTCCATTAATATATGCAAAGTACATATTGATGATTGATCAAACAATTCGTCTCAAATAATTTTTTTTATCCCCTATCCCATTCAAGATTTGAATTCGAATGATAAATAAAATAAAACTGTTTAAAAATCACTCAATTAAGTCTATATGGCAACTCGAGTCCCAAGTTCATTCTTTTTTCCTTTTTAATGATTTGATTTTTGTTAGATTGCAAATGAAGAAGAATATAATCGTATCGAATTAAGATAACTAAAAATCCAACCGACTTTTTGGTCTTTACAAAATGTGCACATGAAATGATCTATTATTTTTTTCTCCATGTAACCCTAGTTCTAGTTTCCAATTATGCAAAAACAAATGACTCAAAATTTCTAATTCCTAATTATTAATTTGACCAAAGCTATAACCTTGAAGCTTCTTGCAGGGAAATTGACTCAAAGAAGAATTTACAGTCACAAAAGTGGAAGAAACGTGTAGAGGGAAAAAGTAAAGGAAAGTGTGAGCCAAAGAATATATATATATACATATTCTTTAGTTTTTTTTTTTTTTTTTGAAATCGTTGGAAATCACCATCAAATCACTCTTTTCATACTTAAGTGGAACAGATAAAATCTTCGACTGTTTCAGACTCTTATAAAAAACACATTCATTGAATTCGAATTCAGGACCTCAAATGAGATCCTGAACCCTACATTACCAAACCACACCATTAAAAATATTATTTTTTAATTATATAAAATATAATTATCATTTTTTAATATGACAATATATTACATGCCACCACTATTACATCCTATAAAGTTTCCTCTTTTTGACCTTCTCTAAAGTGAAGACTGAATATTCAAAGTCTTACCGCACATTGTAGTCAAAAGTAAAGAGTTTAACTTTTGTTTATGTTTGTGTGTGTTGCTTTGAAACTTCCCTAACGTCCCACGCGTCGCTGAGTGTGCTTATTTGAATGGTTCCAATTTTGGTACACAAATCATGAGTGGTGATCTTTTGAATTTTTTTTTTTTTGGTTTAATTATAAACCTAGTGTTGATGGTGATTTTCAAGCCTGAGAGTTTCGGAAATATGAAGAATGATATAAAGGGATTTTCACTTCTTAAGTAAGGGGCGCAGGCTCAGGTAGCAGAGGCGTCTGACCCAACAAAGAGATCAGCCTTGTTTGCGTTTCATGACCGACCTAAGGTGGTCTATCACTAATGACCCGACCCGGTGGCTCAGCAGGCCAAGACAGTTGTTGCTTCTGTCTCTCGACCTGATAGGGCGGGCCGAAGTGGTAATGATATGATCATGATCAAATGACGTAAGCCCTACATAGGAACTTGCACATTCCAGAGAGGTCTGGAGTGACAACAGTAGGTCATCGGCTTATCTTCTAGCACACACTATCACGTGAAAAGATAGATTACAGGCTGGAGGTAGCGTGTGGCAGTGGCTAATAGTAGCTTGGTATGACAGACCTATTTTCGGCAGAGCAGTTGGGGAAGGGAGCCATCCCCTTAATGGTAGATTCACATGTCTGACGTCATGAGATTGTTGTAATAGTAGAATTTTCCCCAGCATATAAAGGGATTGTGAGTTCATTGTAAAAGGTTAGCTAATTTGACAGCACAATTGGTAAAAGAAAGCAAAAAGCTTAAGTGTACGAGTGAGCTTATAGGAGGTCGGTCAGACGAGCTCGAGCGATAGGCAGGTCGGCCATATCCGACCACGTTATAAAATCTTCATTTTCCCTTATGCCCGTGGATGTAGGTTGGATCCATTCTGCCGAACCATGTTAAACCATCTGTCATGTCTGTGTGTTTTTCATCTTTTGCTAAGTTTGCTTTTGGTCCCCAAACCAAATAAATTCACAGTTGATGGAGGATTATTCGAGGAGTGAGTTTACCGATTTTCCCCTAGAACGAAAATCAGTCGTGTGAATAAGGGTAAATTTGTAATATAATTAAACAGATACTTTAACACTTGGAAATATCTTATTTCGATGGTTTCAGAAACTACGCAAATGATTGAACCAGAAAGGAAGAAATCAATATACGACAGTTGCGACTTACCAGATTTAGGGGTGGCAAAACTTATCAACGAATCGAATTTTTATCGAATCCTAAACGAATCGAATCAAAATATGATAGATTCACATTCGATTCGTTTATTAAACGAATCGAATACGAATATTTGTTTAGTCATGATATTATTTAATAAAATAATTTACCACACTTGATTTACATTAATTCTTCATAAATATATTCATATGAAATATATATTTAATATATTTACTAAAAATATCTTATCAAATATCGAAAATATTACTTTTTCTATGGTAATTAGCAATAATTTCTTGAATCGTAATTGGAATATAACAGGAACAAGTAAATAAAAATAATAAAATGAATCATAAATGAATACACAAATCAATGAGCTTAAATTTGTATTCGATTAGTTTAATAAACGAATCGAATTGAATTGACCCATTTATTAAATGAATCAATTTTCTCAAACTCGCATTCGCTTTAAAGCGAATCGAATCGAACGAATAAACGAATCCTGACACAAATTGCCACCCCTAACCAGATTACCACGAGATTTGAGTTCAGTTGAGATTTGAGAGTTTAGGTTTGAATCGTTTGATTGAGAGAGCTTGAGAGAGGCGACATTTAGGTTTAGATTTTAAGTTTAAAATTTAGTTTTTACTTTATATACTTAGGTTAAACATACGAAATTATTAAAATATCATTCGCATTTAATAAATATAATCAAAAAAAATAAAGGTAAATTTATAATATAATTAAACAGATATTAAACGAATTGGATTCGAATTCGATTCGTTTATGATTCGTTTAATAAAGGAACTGATGAGCTCAAATTCGGATTCGATTCGTTTATTAAACGAATCGAATCGAATTGACTCATTTATTAAAAGAATCCATTTTTCCAAACTCATATTCGCTTTAAAGCGAATCGAATCGAATGAATAAATGAATCAAGACCCAAATTACCACCCATACTCTCAAGGTCGGGAGACTGTAGTCCCACCTAAGGATCCAAGAGATACCGGATTATGCCGCGACTTTGGAAAATGCAATGGAGTTTGTGTTAATGGAGGAAATAGAGAATATTGCCCGAGAAGGAGGCACCCAGATGACCAAGATACTCAGGCTGAAAATTCAGCGGGATGTGGTTAGAGACATGAGAAGGCCGGTCCGAAAGCATAAGGAGTTTCGGCCGATGCCTCCGAATAATCAGAAAGGAGAAAATGTTGCATGTCCAGGTCAACCTCATTGCCGGAGGAACAATGTACACCCTCTCAACAGACCTCTGGCGTAGATAGTTCATGAGGTCTAGGATAAAGGTCTATTGACTGAGCCCGAACCGAGGAAGTTTCCGAATGAGAAGAGAGACAACAGGGCTTATTACATGCACCATAATACAAGGAGACACACCACATAGTAATATAGAGACCTACGAGAGTATGTGAAAACTTGGTAAAAATGACTATTTGAATGAGTGCAGATCTTTTTCAGATCGGCTCGGGGTCGGATTATGTCTCACCGAGTCCTTATTATCTTCGTTGGCATGGGATCATAGTTTCTACCCCATGGCCAAATGTTCAACAGCACAAGGAGATGGAGCATTTCCTTTGTGGCCAAGTACTTTTTGTGGCTCGGGGTCGGGTTACGTCCCACCGAGGTCTTATTATATTCGTTGGCACGGGGTCAGAGTTTCTCCATCATAGCCAAATGTTGGCGGCACATGGAAGAAAAATTCCCTTGTGGTCGATATATTATTATCATCTTGGGGCTTGGTTACGTCCCGCTGATGCCCTTTTACTGTGTGACAGCCCGAGGATGAGAGCTTTCCCTCGTGACCTATGGTTTATTTTACAGGTCTTTACAAATCATTTTCTTCCGAGATCGCAGTGTGTCAAGAGCATGCATCAACCCGAGGACACCAGATCGATTTCTGGCTTCGTGCACCATCATCTTTTTATAGTTAGGGGATATATGTTGATGGTGATTTTCAATCCCCGAGAGTTTCAGAAAAATAAAGAAGTGTATAAATAGGTTTTCACTTCCTAGATAAGGGGTTCAGGCCCAGGTAGCAGAGGCGTCCGACCCAACAAAGAGATTAGACTTGTTTGCGTTTTATGGCCTACCCAAAGTGGTCCATCACTAATGACCCGACCTGGTGGATCAGCAGGCCAAAACAACTGTTGCTTCTGTATCCCGACCTAGTAGGGTGGGCCGAAGTGGTAATGATATGATGTAAGCCTTGCATTAGAACTTATATTTTCCAGAGAGGTCTGACGTGACAAAAGCATGTCACTGGCTTATCTTATAGCACACGCTATCACGTGAAAACATAGATTACAGGCTGGTGGTAGAGTATGGCAGTAGCCAATAATAGCTTGGTTTAAAGAGTTGTCAGATGGCAGACCTACTTTCGGTAGAACAGATGGGGAAAAAAAGTCATTGCCTCAATGATAGATTCACATGGCTGACGTCATGAGATTATTGTACTAGTATAATTTTCCCTAGTATATAAAAGAGGTTGAGAGTTCATTGTAAAATTTTAGCTAATTTGATAGCACAACTGATAAAAAAAGCAAAAAGCTTAAGTGTAAGAGTGAGCTTATAGGAGGTCGGTCAGACGAGCTTGAAAGATAGACTGGTCTGCCATACCCGACCACGTTATAAAAACTTCATTTTTCCTTATGCCTGTGGACGTAGGTTGGATCCATTCCGCCGAACCACATTAAACCATCTGTCATGTCTGTGTGTTTTCCATCTTTTATTAAGTTTGCCTTTGGTCCACAAACCAAACAAATTCACAGTTGAGAGAAGATTGTTCGAGGAGTGAGTTTACCAATTTATCCATAGAAATAAAATCAGCTGTAACACCTAGAGATCAAACAAATTGAATTAATTAAAGATCGAGGATCCCGACGGAATGATTTTCAAATAATTTTTTTTTACTAGCCACGAGAGTTCGAATCAAGTAAGGGATAAAGTTTTGAATTAGACTTTACCACCCTCTCATCTTCTTTTTTTTTTTTTTAAAAACCCTCAAATGAAATGACCGAATGATTTTCAAATAATTTTATTTAACTTTTCACTTAAATTCAAATATTGAAAGAGGTAAGGGGATACAAATTAAATATAGGTTTTTGCTCATCCCTAATCGTTTTAAAAAAATAATTAATATTGATGGTTGTTTTTCATTCTAAGGGTAATATGAGAAAACCTCTCGAACAAACCTCACTCAACAGTGAATTTGTTTAGTTAGTTAGGAACCAAAATAAACTTAATAAGTAGAAAAATAAACCACAGAGTTTACATTGTTTGGCAGAGAATGGCTCCTACCTACATCAATGGGAGAAAGATGGTGTATTTTATTACTGCTCGGGATCAAAACCAACCTAAGCTACAATGGAAATGAACTCACAAAGTGATAATACACATCAGGTCTTACACAAGCCCGATATAATTCACCCACTTGGTCAGGTAACCGATCAGTTCTCTATCACTAGTTTTCACACTCTTACAAGTTGTGATATGCGAAATTTGCTAACCATTGAATCTGAGTTTTCAACCCTTTTATATAGGCTTCCAAATTCATTATTCAACCGCATATGACATCAGCTCATGTCACTTTGCCATCATTGTCATTACAACTCTCAACAATTATCCTCAAATGGGCCAATTAGATTCACCAATGTTACTGTCACTACATCGACATGTGGCAACTCTGTTCTACCACCTCTCTGCCACTGCACAGGCCTATAGCCGCTGGCAAGTGCTATTTTCAATGAGAATCATTGCTTTCCCACAATTATCATTAGTCTTCTAGAAGCTTATCCTCTATTATGGCATACGTCACATGACTCCAACATAAGTCAATATTGTTAGGACAGTTTTGGAACCCATAGGGTCGGATCGGTGCCCCGCACAGCGAAAGTATGTCTAACCTATGGATATCAAGCATGGGTATATTTTTAAATAATTTAATGAAATATTATATTTCATTACGAGTGTATAGGAAAAAATCGGGGCTGAAGCGGAATCCAGAAGCTCAAAATGGACAGAAATAAGATTCGGTGCACGTAAACGCGCGCACACAAGGCGTGCTACAGTGCTCGCACGCACTGTACGTGCGCACACACTATAGCCCTCAGTTCAATTTTTTTCATTTGATGCTTTCTTTTGGAAGCATCAGCTCTTTGGAAACAGAGAGCTGATACAAATTGGATATTTAACCCAATTTGCTTCTAATCTTCTCTAAATACTTTCAAACACCCAAAATTAATTTTTAACATCAAAATCAACATAAACTTATGTTAAAGAATAAAATCATATTTTCAAAATATCAAATATTTTTACAAAATTATAAATTTATTCTAAATAAACACATGCGTAAATTTTGAATCCAAAATACAAACCAAATTAGAATCTCATAATAAAGTGACTCATGAATAATTCTAAGTTACTTAAAAGTGGTCAAATGATTCTAGAATGGTAGTCATAGCTCCAAGCTATTATCTAAAATTCCAAACTCTAATTTTATGTTTATGTCAAACATAAACATTTTGATTCAATCACAAGTATATTGTGTTTATGTTTCCAAAGCATCCATACACAATTCATTAACCTAATTTCAATATCAAGCTATATTATTATATATCATATACATAATACATCACTATATGCTTCATTAATGAAAACAACTTATTAATGAAAACATAGCTTTATTCCAAGATCCAATCTTTTTCTCCTTATTGAAATGTTGTAGAAAACTTCCAAAGTTAGCAAGCTTGACTCCAAGATCCAATCTTGATTCCAATGCTAGCAAGCTTGATTTCAAGATCCAAGTTTGATTTCTCCTTGTTGAAATATTATAGAGAACTTCCAAAGCTTCTCTAAACACTTCTTTTACTTAGACTAATATTTCTAAATCTTGCTTGTTGCTTAACTTTCTTAAGCTCGAACTTAATTAAAAACTTGCTCAAGCTTGCCTTTTATAGCAAAACTTATGCAATTTTTAATTAATAAAAGTCTTTATCAACTTTTAGATGAGCTTAATCTAATTTTTCCAAATATGTATAATTAGGTGTGACTAATCACATTTGTCTACCACTTTGATTTAATCCAATTAAATCAAGACAAAATATAACAAATGGATTAGTTCATTGTCTACCACTTTGATTTGTTCCAATTAAATCAAGCTAAATTCACCTATTATTACATATTTTGTAATTACCAAAATATTCTCCAATGGTAGAAATATTTATGAAATTACAAAAAGCACTTGTATGATTTTTTGGATTAATCAAATTAATCTAATTGGGTCAACGTAAATAATTAATATTATCCAATAACACTTAATTATTTTAATTGGTAATTATAATATCAAATATTATTTATTATGAAATATTATCGGCTACCCAAGTGCTCAACGAGTACACTTCATATTATGAGACTCTCGAAGTTCAGACACGTTCGTCATATAAGCCTAGCTTATATGTACGTAATTCGGCCACCTCCGAATTTACGAAGAACACGAACGACCTTTCCGAACTATACAAGTCGAGATCATCACATATGTTTAACCCTCCGTCGTGGGCTATCCGAGTTGTTCTTAGGAAACATTGATTACACCATCAAGTTTCTGAGGCGCACATATCATATTGTCGACATGAGTCAGAACACCATTTCTGATATATACGATCAACCCTAGGTGATCGATTTTGGCCAAAGTCTTAAGACTTGTGACTAATCATCTGGATACCTTAACCCCTTACATACACATACGGACTGATAGATCATATCTTGATACACACTTGATTAACTAGTGCATCGGTCCATACATCTAGCGGTCAAACTATTAAAGATTTCTGACATATATGACATCAAAGTGTGGAGGATCATACACAAACTCAATGTTATCATATATTCAAAGGATCACATATGTTACTCAACTCGAGAAGATTCATATTGATGATGGTGTGTACTTCCAACTATTATGATTCACCTATGAGTCATTAAGTATTTGCTCCAACAAATACTCACATGTCTATACGAGCTTCCATTGTCATTGTACATCAGGTTAAACAATTGGAACTCCAATTACAATATATGACATATGCTAGTCTTTTTAGGTTATAGGAATTCGACCGTATTCCAAAATCAACGACTATGAATATTTACTTTTAAGAATAGTTTATAATAGTAATACTATCTCAATATCGGACCACCCACTGTCATGTATTACTACATGACTATTCTAAGGTCGATGTCATTCTCAATATATTTATATATCAAACTTATATGTATTATGACATAAATCACCATTAACATAGTTGAAATGAATATGTAGTTATTTTATTAATAAATAATAAAATATAATGTATAATACATTATTCAGATTATCGCTCCAAGCACCAACTCCAACATGCATGTGTCCAATTTTCGTTCCTCAAGTCGACATACCGAGGCGGATGATACTATCAAAGCTTCCATTTAGCTCTCTCAACCAGTTCGGGTTGATATGTATGGATCTCATCGGGTCAATTTCAACAAAGTCTTATAAAGCCCCAAAACAACATCCTTCATGTGGTCGGGTCGATATCCCAACTTGCTTCATCTTTCACGATGCTCATGTTCTTGCGAGAAATCTGATATACAACTAGGTCGGGTCTCTCTATCAAACCCTATATCTTTCTGGAACCTTGAGCTTTTATCATCCATTTTTGGCTAAGTACAAAATCAATTTTAATTCTCATCAGCATTTGAGCCTTACTTATGGTAAAAAAATCATCATCAATATCTGTCTTATAGTTCTCAGTATCAACAAGTTGGTGAATTGATGCCGGGACTTCATAAAATATGGTGGTATAGACTTATCATGTGTCATTGGGTTGTTGGCCTTTTGGAGAATACTATATCACTTCAACTCTTCCTAGGTTCATACTCCTCGATGTAGGTTGTTTTACATACTGCCAAAAATGCCTATTTTTTTATGATTGTCTTTTTTCATCGCCATTTGAAAATGCACTCATAGGGTTTCTGAATCGTCCCTAGGAATATGTGACGGCATAATGGTCTTCCTTAAATACCCATTATATCCATCAAATCCCTTTTGTTTTCGTCTCCCCAATGTGCCAAGTGTCATCTATCTGTGACTTGCGCGCCAAAGCTCGGGTGGCTAAGATGAACCGAGCCCGTGGCTCTCACCTCTTCCATTGATCTAAATTCAATGGCAGTGATTAACCCAACACGTGTCACCAATCCACCGTTTCCTCTCCACTTCAATGATCAAGATCTGTTTGAGCTACCTATTTAAGGGCCACACCCATTCTTATAGGCTTTGTTTACATGGAAGTATACGACACTAGGAATAATAGTAGGCATCGAGAAATACAAGATTATTGAAATTGAGGGTGTCTTTTAGGTTTTTTGTGCTACAACATGCATAATGATGACATGAAACTCAAGAACTTGTTGTGACTTTCGTTAGTGTCACGTTTGTTCAGCCGTTCGAACGAGTCTTTCCAAAGAGTTCACGTTTGTGTAGCTTTTGATAGCGTGTTCAAATGAAACTTTTCAAAGAACTTGCATTGCATACGAATGACGTTCGTCACCACATTCGAACGAAAATACGGAATACAATGTTTTTCCTTATGCGTTTATCGGGCGTTCAAACACCCTTACGTAATTTTCATGCACATAATACATTTTCCAGAGAAAAGAACATTAAAATATGTAAAAAAAAAACAGAGTTAACAACACATGTTATTATTAATAAGTTCTTAATATTGTTGAGCGGATGTATTAATGATTTTTAACGTGTGTAATTCAATCAAATTTTTTACTACCACACATTCAATAAAACATAAACATAAAGACTTAGAAAAACCTGTAAAATTATTAAAGAAGATGAAGAGACTTAAACCAAGTTGAGATGCCTCCATCCTTAATAACTTATTAGCCCCACCTCGATGCTCTACAAATTTCTTATGGCTAACATTATTCCAATATAACTTGGTTGCTTCTTGTAGAAGAGACACTTATTTTTTCCAGAAATTGAACTTGGAATAATAGTGGAAATTCTCAAATTCTAAACTTTAATTTTCTAAGTATGTAAATATGTGATTAATTTTGTAATTAATGAAAATGAACTCAAATATCCATTTTTATAGCATGGATGAGTGCCTTTATAGATACCATTTAATTTAAAGGTGTGATCTTTCTAAAGGTTATATCTCTTTACAATGGCATTTGAACTCTAGAATTATATTATTTCATTCTTAGATAATATGTCCATTCAACTTATATATTTCCCATAAAACACTTTTTAAAGGACATAAATAGTAGAGAATTTTCTAGAAAAATATCCCATTTCTCCATGTAGTTTAATTTTTGTATAGTTTTAGAAGGATCTATAACTTAACTGTTGATGGAACTTTTAGGGATTATTATTAGTTTTTCGCATAATACCTCTGGTTGGTGAATTTACAAAAATATTGATGCTACTATCTTTGTTGTTATATGGACGGGAGCTCCAGCCTCCACTGGGACGACTGTATTGGTTGCGGTAGCATAAAAAAGAGCCTATTCTTTTCTATGATGAGGTGGGCAACTGTGATTCTGACTTGGGTTGATCAACACACTTGGCCATGAAAAAATTAATCATTTTAGAGCAGGTAGTTCTATATGAAGATGAGTTAGCTGATAATGGAGTGTCACTTTAACTGTGAAAGTGGTGTGACTCTGTTGCTAGTTGTTCCTGTTGGGGTTTTGGGGTCGGGGCGCAGCGGAAGCGCGGGTCCGGGCGATATCGTATTTTAAAACTTTTTCAAAATACCGAATAAATTATTCAATATCTAATATGAATAATTTATTCATACATTACCTAAACCAATTTATTTAATATCATATATTAACATAAATATTGTTGAAAACTCGCGAAACTTTTACGAAAACTGTTTTTCCGTAAAATTGCCTAAAACGCGTTTTTGACCGAACCGACTACCCGACACTTATGGAAACTGCCCAGGTCAGCTCCAATAGTGTCGGGGCAGTACACGGGCTGCCAGAACAGTGACGGAATCACTGTTTTCACAGCCGTCACCCGGTTGGCTCAAAATCCACCCGGTAACACCGTTTTTGGCTGTTTTCGCTTATTTCAACTCCGAAACACTTTCCGGAAATTATACCGACTCCCAAATTACATCCATTACATTTTAAACACATCAATTTCATCACAAAATCAGAATCAAACTCAGACCTGTAGCAGAAACCGAATTTACCATTTTTCATGCTTTTAATCCAAATTTTCATAATTAATCAAATTAATAATATCACCAAATCAAGTCACCACACATATGAATCATTCTAGAACAATTCTAGGCATAATAAGAGTGGCTATTACACTCTAGAATGGCAACAAATTATCCAACAACAATTTGAATAAATTTGGCCTAATATTACACTAATATCAACCAAATCACACTTCACACATGCCAACACTTCCAATATCATCCATCAAAGCCAAAAGCCCCAAATTTTTCAAGCAAAGAATCCCTAGAACCATTCCAAGAAATCAAGAAATAAGAAACAAATTTCAAGCTTTAAAGGATTTGAAGATTACCTTTTAAACTCCAAAATTCCTTAAGCCTATTCTTGATTTTTCTTCACTTTTTGGCTTGATTCTTCATTCAAAATGAAAAACCCATTTTCATGAGAGGCTCACGGCAATAGCTTGGAAGAATGAAGATGATCAAAGCAATTCTTTAATTTATTTCCTAAAGTGGCGTGAAAGTGGAGTATAAGGGCATTATTGTCCTTTCAAAAATTTTTAATCAAATTAAAAATACCAAGTTCACTTTATGTAATCCAATCCAAATTGAACACATTTAGTTCAATTAATTCATGCCATAATGACCAATAAAAATCACCATTTGTCATAACAATTATGACAAAATAGGATAAGGCTTGGAAAAAATTAATTATTTAATTATTTATCTATTAAATAATTAAACAATTAATTTACACACATATATGTATTTTATTTACATTAATAACAAATACATAAATTTATGACATGTGTCAAAATCTCATTTGACGAATAATTAATGTGTATCTAATCGTATTATGTATCAAATACAAATACACAATAATTATTAGCGGACAAAATTCCCTCATTGCATGTGTTGTTGTTTAACGATTAAACGATCCGAATTAACTCATTTAATCCAGTGAAGTATTATGAATAATCCGTATTATTCATATCGAGTTGCCCAAGTGCTCAACGAGTACACTTCATATTGTGGGACTCTCTAAGTTTAGGTTTATCCGTCACGAAATCCAATTTCGTGTCCATAATCCACCCACTCATGGATTATGACGACCACGGATAATCTCGTTAAACTATACAAGTCGAGGTCATAGCATACGTATAATCCCTCCGTCACAGGCCATCCGTATTATACCTGGGATATAGATGAGAACGTCAAATCTGTTCGGTATAATACAGTCGACTTTCAATTTACGATCTCTAAATAACACTCGAAACTGATTTTCGAAGTTATACCACGGCCATGGATTTACTAGATCGTAAACACGTGAGGATGCCTATGCCCTGTACACAGGACTGACGGATCCTGTCTTGATACGCACAGGATATCATGAGCATCAGTCCACACCCAACGAACAGGCGGAGGTCTGATCATGAATAGATCGTTGACGTGACTGCCATCAAAGTGTGGAGGATAACTCATATATCCACAGTGGTATCTCAAGTCGAAGGACCACTATGCTCGCTCAACTCGAGAAGGTTCCTATTGACGTTGGTGTACGATCTATTAGGAAACCTTCAGTGAGTCGTTCGGTGTCTTATCAAATAAACACCTACATGTCTATACGAGTCTCCCGAGACTCATGGTTCACTAGGATAAACCATCGGACCAATTCACGATATACGACATGTACTGGTCTCAGCGGATTTTACTAACCGACCCGTGTTAGTAAATCTTGACCAGGAACTTTATTTAAGGATATACAACTAATAGTGCGCTTCCCAATGTCAATTACAAACTACGTTGTAACTGCGCACTATATTGTAAATCCTAGGGTCTTTGTCTAATATACACGTATCACTAAATCAGATTTAGTTTCAATCTAATCGAGATTAGATCGAATAAGTGTATAAAAGACAAGGGTGCTACCAGTAAAATTGGTAATATTATGGAAAATTGAACTGTCCGTATTTATGAATCGGACATAAATACGATCCGGATTGGCACTCGGAGCACCAACCCCAACAATTTCTCCCACTTGCTCTAGTGTCAATCCATGGTATCCTATACTCATTTAAATGTGTATCGTATACTCATGGTCCTCAAGAGCTCACCAGCACTCAAGAGGTAGGCAATAACAAGTAAGCCTGCTTTAACAAATCGAGTCTGTCCAACAAACCCAACCATTTTCCTTAGCTAGCATCATTCATATTTCGCAGAATCAAAATTCTACATCAATATGACTCTGACGTTATATCAGTATTGTGCTATAGCTACTGAGTTGTCTATGTATTTAGAGATCAAATCCAAATACTTTGCAGACAACCGCAAGCACAAAACTAATATCAACACTTCTAATCATTGAGGTCACTTTGCAACTTCATAAGTCAATACTTCATAAGTTGCAACTGATTCCACTAATTCAGTAGAACCAACGGTGACACTCCCACTGCATCTTTTCTGACTTTACATGACATAGACCATCTAATGTCATAATTATAATCAAAACTAATCTAACCTTATGGTTGCTGACTAAATTCTCCATGAATGAGAAACTCGTTCTTAATATCTCAATGATCGCAAAGAACATGTTTCAAGATCCATCATATGGTCTGCAGCAAATCAAAATAACTCGTAACAATTACGATTAAATCGATATCTATAATCGCACATAATATGTTATTCATCACGCCATCATCCTATGATGCATAAGATTGACTAGACATTCCAATCAATCTTTCTTTCGATAAAGGAATCATCCTTTACGAAAGATGAATATTATATACATAAAAGACACGTTAACTGTCAAACAGTTATACTAACTGTCATACAGATAGTCATGTTGTGTCCTTTATTAGATCATATCTAATATGCGATTAATGAGAGTCTTTCACAAGTCTCTTAGTTTTATATCATATATATAAAACTTTATATCAGATATATCAGAGACTACTCCAACTGCTCTCACGGAGAAAAGAAGACTTAAGGATATATAGTATTATAAAGAAATTTGTATGCTCCCACTGACCCTACTGACAAATACATATTCTCTATATTTCGATAAAACCAGACAATCTGACTGATATCAAAACTAGAGAACATAATTTTCCGGAAAGCTTATCTAAGTCTACAATAAGCTTCATAAGCTAGTATATCAAACTGTGATCTTAGCAGAATACAAACTCCAGGGCCATTCTAGAATGAACTATTCAAACCAAGAAATCACAACGGATCTCTCATTCGAAGAAATCACTCAAGAACACCACTTTGCATTCTGTAGCCAAAACCACGGTTTAATAACAACATTAACCAACAAATCATTAATTGTCCATTCAGTGCGACAAGAGACTAGCTTCCTCAGAATCTACAATAGATTACTGAGAATAACCTTTCTCACTGTCATACTATAAAGGTCAAACTTTTATCGAGCTCATTGTGCTTTTGCTGCGCAAACAAATTGCACATTTTATGAACTATTCATAACGAAAGCCTAATCAAGTTCAAAACTTGATCGTCGTAAGCCATGAACAATCTTAGATCTATGGTTCAATGCTAAGTTCCGATTTCGATATCAAATATCGCTCCCACTATGAGTCATAGGATAATTTTCTTCAATAAGAAAATAACAGAATCATTAAGTATCAAATACTTTGTAAATAATTCTGACATCCTATTGGACTTATACAGAAGTTGTATAAGGGTCTTTTCATCTTATTAATTATGTAGTTCCATAGTTTATCATTCTCACATTTGACTTCACTAAGTCAAGTCCTTTCTGCAATCGTCAACATCCAATGTTAATATACCAAGTAATAAAACAATTCTATTACTCGGGATCGTATAAAAGATATTCTATCAAATAGAATACAATATTCCATTAAATAGAATAAATGACAAACTTTACTTGTACCTCCGAGGCGCAAGTACTTTCAATTATATAATCATTATATAAAAGAAAGATTCAAATCTCAAACTATTCAAGATTCGAATTTTCTACTATTACATATCGTATACGTAACTGTAGAAGCCAATGGAACCAAAATTAAAAATACGAATTGGTGTTACTGGAGCATAACCCCAAGAGTATTGAAAATTAATTCGGTAACTCTCAATATCAACGAATCAAATCATATAAGATTCGATAACTCTCACTGACCAATTCCATCACAATGGAATCGTGGAAGTTTAATACTGAATAAGAATCACATTCATTAAATAACCTTAGAACTAATTACCATAAATTCATTTGTTTGATCAAATCAAACATCCTCGAATAACTCAAAGACTCATTATGAATTTTATAGTTTTCAACACTTCAGATAAAATATCTTTGAACAATTCAAAATATTCTATCCAAGTTTCATTAGCAACATATTGACAGTTCTTGAACAATTCAAGACGTTCAATATGTTCTCTAATAGAAACACGTAACCAAGTTATGACAAATCATTAACTACGTTACGGAGTAAAGAAAACTATCTAGGCAATTTCTAATTCGTTAAACTACATACATCCAATGTATTAGTTTAATAAGTTGGTGGTTCAATGACAATCATCGGTTAAATGAGATTTAATCACAACCTGAATACAATATTCATTAAATGGAAAAAGGAT
Organism: Zanthoxylum bungeanum; assembly: GCA_019454045.1. Taxonomy (NCBI): domain Eukaryota; kingdom Viridiplantae; phylum Streptophyta; class Magnoliopsida; order Sapindales; family Rutaceae; genus Zanthoxylum; species Zanthoxylum bungeanum. Next base: position 21,045 of record SKCR01023808.1, read on the forward strand.
GTGTGGTGTGATCTTGTATCAGACCATCCTTTACCATAAGGAACAAGCATCTAATGCTTCTGTGATAAAAACTCATAAAGCACAGTTCTAAGTTATTTACTTTACCGAATATTTTTCTTAATGTTTATCTTTCATCAATGACACTACTAGTTATATTAAAATATGTAACAATTGTTTATACAGAACAAGTAACTATCCAATAGTCACAAGTTCCGATATCGAATATCAAAACAGTTATTAAACATTATTTTAATTAACTAGACGGGAGATCCAGTATCCAATACCTACAGTTGTCGTATTGCGAGAATCAAAATTCTCTATACACAACTATACGCATCTCATTTATTTAAGCTTTATAATTTGCGTTCAATTATTCACAACGATTGTAAATAATTGATTAGCAAACTGTGTCAGACACGTGATTTCTAAAAGTCACTAAAAGCCAAGAAACATCATTAAAGATAAACAAATACTAAAGGGATTTTCTTATGCCAGTCAAGAATCTCGAGACATGAACTATTCAAGTCAATTCTTTTCTGCATAAGAAACAATTCTAACTAGATTATCATATCCAAACACATATATCTATTTAGATTACCTAATCGTGACTTAGAAACTAAGTCACAAACCATCTCGATTTTCAAAGAAAATCAGAACATTAGTTCCTGATGGTTTCAACTAATCTAACAATATCTAAGTCTACTGTCTTTCTAGAACCTATTCTAGAACTACGCAACCATAAGTAAAGTCAGAAAATATATATTCAGAAATATAAATGCAGTGGATTAGAAGTATAAATCTATAAACAATATAGAATAAAAGAAAACGAAAGCAGTAAATTCCATAAAATTACGCACCGCTTGAGTTATGGATTTTAAACTCAGCAGTGTCTCCCACTACTTTACGTAATACCGTAATCCCCAACGGACAACGGGAATTCAATAATTAAATCGAATTCCATAGTGAGAGTAGGATCCCATGAATATATTTCGACTCACAGCTTTGGCACGTTCTCGCCTACGTATATTCATTAGGTAGACAACTCTTTGTCAATCACTCACAGTGACTCCTGGTTGGTCCTGACCGTTTCTCGCTGTGACAGCTTTGGCACGTTCACAGGGAGGCGTATCAAGGCTACACTTGTCAATGACAAACTCAAGCTACCGGTGTAGTCCTGACAGCTTTGGCACGTTCAGGATTTCCATTTTCACTTGAATTTGTCTCTTATCATATAAGTTCTACCGGCACAAATGAACTACCATCAACCATAACTGCACAGCTTTGGCACGATACAGCTATAGCATCAGGAAATCATTTGCATCCGTACTGACAAGGCGGACCAAGAAACATGTATCCAATACACGTTACTTTACAGCCATATTAAAACACGGAGATTTTCCTACGGAAACCATATTCTACATCCAATGCAGAATTTTAATCTAAATCATTTTCTAAACATTTCAATTCTACCTTAGAAAATATAACTCAATTTAACCATTAAATTTCGTTACATTTCCATTAGCGTAGAACCGAAAAGTAAAGAAACATATCTAGATTACATGCATGTGCGAGCAATAAATTGGATTAAATATCATATATCAAGCATGAAAAATGTAATGGATGAAGCATCAGACCCGCTCTGATACCATTTTTGTTGGGGTTTTGGGGTCGGGGCGCAGCGGAAGCGCGGGTCCGGGCGATATCGTATTTTAAAACTTTTTCAAAATACCGAATAAATTATTCAATATCTAATATGAATAATTTATTCATATATTACCTAAACCAATTTATTTAATATCATATATTAACATAAATATTGTTGAAAACTCGCGAAACTTTTACGAAAACTGTTTTTCCGTAAAATTGCCTAAAACGCGTTTTTGACCGAACCGACTACCCGACACTTATGGAAACTGCCCAGGTCAGCTCCAATAGTGTCGGGGCAGTACACGGGCTGCCAGAACAGTGACGGAATCACTGTTTTCACAGCCGTCACCCGGTTGGCTCAAAATCCACCCGGTAACACCGTTTTTGGCTGTTTTCGCTTATTTCAACTCCGAAACACTTTCCGGAAATTATACCGACTCCCAAATTACATCCATTACATTTTAAACACATCAATTTCATCACAAAATCAGAATCAAACTCAGACCTGTAGCAGAAACCGAATTTACCATTTTTCATGCTTTTAATCCAAATTTTCATAATTAATCAAATTAATATATCACCAAATCAAGTCACCACACATATGAATCATTCTAGAACAATTCTAGGCATAATAAGAGTGGCTATTACACTCTAGAATGGCAACAAATTATCCAACAACAATTTGAATAAATTGGCCTAATATTACACTAATATCAACCAAATCACACTTCACACATGCCAACACTTCCAATATCATCCATCAAAGCCAAAAGCCCCAAATTTTTCAAGCAAAGAATCCCTAGAACCATTCCAAGAAATCAAGAAATAAGAAACAAATTTCAAGCTTTAAAGGATTTGAAGATTACCTTTTAAACTCCAAAATTCCTTAAGCCTATTCTTGATTTTTCTTCACTTTTTGGCTTGATTCTTCATTCAAAATGAAAAACCCATTTTCATGAGAGGCTCACGGCAATAGCTTGGAAGAATGAAGATGATCAAAGCAATTCTTTAATTTATTTCCTAAAGTGGCGTGAAAGTGGAGTATAAGGGCATTATTGTCCTTTCAAAAATTTTTAATCAAATTAAAAAAATACCAAGTTCACTTTATGTAATCCAATCCAAATTGAACACATTTAGTTCAATTAATTCATGCCATAATGACCAATTAAAAATCACCATTTGTCATAACAATTATGACAAAATAGGATAAGGCTTGGAAAAAATTAATTATTTAATTATTTATCTATTAAATAATTAAACAATTAATTTACACACATATATGTATTTTATTTACATTAAATAACAAATACATAAATTTATGACATGTGTCAAAATCTCATTTGACGAATAATTAATGTGTATCTAATCGTATTATGTATCAAATACAAATACACAATAATTATTAGCGGACAAAATTCCCTCATTGCATGTGTTGTTGTTTAACGATTAAACGATCCGAATTAACTCATTTAATCCAGTGAAGTATTATGAATAATCCGTATTATTCATATCGAGTTGCCCAAGTGCTCAACGAGTACACTTCATATTGTGGGACTCTCTAAGTTTAGGTTTATCCGTCACGAAATCCAATTTCGTGTCCATAATCCACCCACTCATGGATTATGACGACCACGGATAATCTCGTTAAACTATACAAGTCGAGGTCATAGCATACGTATAATCCCTCCGTCACAGGCCATCCGTATTATACCTGGGATATAGATGAGAACGTCAAATCTGTTCGGTATAATACAGTCGACTTTCAATTTACGATCTCTAAATAACACTCGAAACTGATTTTCGAAGTTATACCACGGCCATGGATTTACTAGATCGTAAACACGTGAGGATGCCTATGCCCTGTACACAGGACTGACGGATCCTGTCTTGATACGCACAGGATATCATGAGCATCAGTCCACACCCAACGAACAGGCGGAGGTCTGATCATGAATAGATCGTTGACGTGACTGCCATCAAAGTGTGGAGGATAACTCATATATCCACAGTGGTATCTCAAGTCGAAGGACCACTATGCTCGCTCAACTCGAGAAGGTTCCTATTGACGTGGGTGTACGATCTATTAGGAAACCTTCAGTGAGTCGTTCGGTGTCTTATCAAATAAACACCTACATGTCTATACGAGTCTCCGAGACTCATGGTTCACTAGGATAAACCATCGGACCAATTCACGATATACGACATGTACTGGTCTCAGCGGATTTTACTAACCGACCCGTGTTAGTAAATTTGACCAGGAACTTTATTTAAGGATATACAACTAATAGTGCGCTTCCCAATGTCAATTACAAACTACGTTGTAACTGCGCACTATATTGTAAATCCTAGGGTCTTTGTCTAATATACACGTATCACTAAATCAGATTTAGTTTCAATCTAATCGAGATTAGATCGAATAAGTGTATAAAGGACAAGGGTGCTACCAGTAAAATTGGTAATATTATGGAAAATTGAACTGTCCGTATTTATGAATCGGACATAAATACGATCCGGATTGGCACTCGGAGCACAACCCCAACAGTTCCTGCCTTCCTGGAATAGGTTTGAAATGCTTTCTGTAAAACAGATGACATCACCTTCTGTGTTTTCAAAGAGTCATGCCAAGTTGTTGGTTTCTTCTCTTGCGATTTTGAGTTAGTCAGTCATCTCACTTCTCTCTATTTGACATTTTGTAAGGAAAAAAAAAATTAAGTTTTCTAAATGCTGTTGTTTGTTAGTATATATTTTGGTTCACATGCCTGAGTTGCTAGGCTTGGCTTTCTTTGTGTTATTGTAAGAAATTGCTCAAACCTTTTTAAGAAATACATACTATGAGGAACCCTTAGGAAGATAAGATTTGCTTTAGCTTTCTGTTCCCTGACTTATATCTCCTTTAAGACACTGACTCAGTTCTTCCTACTGCTTAGAGTTGATGGAGTGCTTATGAGGTTAGGGGACACCCGAATGCTTTGTGTTTTCAGTCATTCTTTGAGTGAGTTGTTGGAGAGAAGCCACATTTCAGGCTTTAGCTGCCGTAAGTTTACAACCTCTCTCTCTGTGTGCATTTGCAAGTTTGCTTCTGCAACTACAATTTTGGACTTCTTTATTTTTTGTTGATGCACAGAGCTTATTTAGGTATCTTAATAATGGAGACATTCTTGTTCCCAAATTTTTTCGGTAATGGTATAATTTATTTAACATGTTACTAGTTCTCAGTGCATTGATTCTCATTTTTATATGGTGCAGAAAGGATATCCTACCGATTCTGCTTCATATAGTGATTGTAATTAGAGAATTTTATTCCTTTTAGGTGGTTTCTATCCGAACATAGTATTCTGTTCTTTTCTTTTTTCATGTTTGCTTTACATACTATATCGTTGGATCATCCTGGAAAGATAAACAAGAACTATCTGTTGAGTTCTCTGAAGTAGTTTTGAAAACTGGGACACACTAGTATACATTAGTAAGTACCAGGAGAACATTCAAATGAAAAGAAATATGATGGGAACAGAAATTCGAAAGCATTAAATTTGTAGAATCAACATAGCACATATGCTTATTTGACCGATAATATGTGATGGTAAGACTGCGGTACTATGTTTGTTATGTTGGACTGGTTATCCTACAAGGTGAAAATAAATGTTTGTAGAGTAACAAAAGGTTTAGGGTGTTTTGAGCTGGTGAAAGAGGGTTCCAGAAGTGGAATTAATGATTTAGTTGTTTGGCTTTTTGGAAAATCCAAATCTGATTAGTGTTGAGTCGTTGACCAACCTAAATCCCAGGGCTGCGCTTAAAAGGTTGATGAGACAAACAAGTCCATGTATCAAGCTAACAAAAAGCCAAGACTCCTGGCTCTTCATTGTGAAGAGAACTCACATAAAACAGAGAGATCTGAGGACTAACTTAAAGAAAAACTAACTGGGACTTGTCCTCTTCCATGATCAAGTATTGAAGTTTCAAGTGAGCCCTAGAGGCTAGATCATCAGACACCAATCATGGCTTTGGCACTTAGGCTATTCTCTCTCATATCTCTATTCTCCAAAGAATGGTGCCAGCAAATTTATTTCACAAATGCCATGACAAAGGTGTTCAAAAATAATTGTGAGTATGAAATTGAAAAGATGTGATTGCCTGTAATTTGATAAGCTATTAGTGTGTGCATTTTCCTTCTTGGACTTGGTTGATTTACTGCTATTGGATGAGGCTCTTTCCTGGGATCGAATAGCAATTCACAGCCACTGGATTAGATTAAGGAAGTTGTACAATAGAATATGGAGATATACCATATTGACAGACCAGTTTAGGAAGTTAAAGTAGTATATGCTTGACTTATTGGTTCTTCTTCTTGGAGAAGGTACTTAGGATGCAGTGTTGCAGCTCTATCAATACTCCAAATTAGGGTTACATGTATTTTGTATATAGCATAGAATTGAATTCTTGTGTATCCACCAATAATGGATCAATTTACTCAATTATTAATTGAATTTTATATAATCTTCTAATCCACTAACTTCACTCTTGCCAAAATAATAATAATAATAAAAAAGCTGAAGAAGAAGAATAGGAAGATAAAGGGTTTACTATGGGTCAATGAATCTAGTAGTTTATAGGGATTTGATTATTATCCTGTTCCACTGGTGTCCTTCAAATAATCTTAAGTTTTTTTTAGATGTTCATGGTTTCTCAAAAAGTTTCCACTTTGCTGTATGCTTTGCCTGAAAGTGCTTCTTGATAGTTATTTAAGATGATTATGGTCAAACCACTGATGAAGGGAACTTTACAAAATAGACGTTGATCATGGTTACAAAACTGCTTATAGGCTTTGTTTACATGGAAGTATACGACACTAGGAATAATAGTAGGCATCGAGAAATACAAGATTATTGGAATTGAGGGTGTCTTTTAGGTTTTTTGTGCTACAACATGCATAATGATGACAGGAAACTCAAGAACTACTTGTGTTTCTTCTAGTTGTTAGGCAGAATCACCACCCTTACTCGTCTAAGTTAGTTTTTGTATTTGATGGATTAGTAAATTAAGAACTGATCCAATAGGAAAGATGGTATAAGAAAATTCCAAACTCTGTAGGTGTAGGAGGACTGATATGGATCAGAGTCGGAGATTTAAGTCAAGCTTGAGTGGCGCCAGTGGTGGCTCTGGAAGTTGTGGAATCAAGCGAAAGCAGCCTGGCCACATCACACCTGTAGCTTCCTCCTGCATGTAGGGTGTCCATGCCATTCCAAACTCTTTACTGGCATCATTAAACCTTGCTAAAATTGCAGTTCCATCTCTACTTGGCTTGTGTACAAGCGAATGGGGCCTGACACCTAGTGATGGAACCATATTAGTGTGGATGGGCTGCAAGCTCATCATTCTCTGGGATTGGTGTCTTTTAGTTGCACCTCTCTCCCTCTTGTGGGCGTTCTGGTGGCCCCCGAGTGCTTGTGAACTGAAAAACTTCCTCATGCAGAAGTTGCACGAGAAAACCTTAGCCATAGTAGGTCTTGGTCTTGCTTGTGAATCAGGATCTCTTTTTGTCGAGAGTGAATTCCCCCCAAGCTTCAGGTTCAGCCACTCTCCTGGATTTTCACCCCCAGTCTGTTCATTGTTATCTTCTCCGATTCTTAAGTCACCAGATGTTGTTTCGGTTGCTTCATCTCCCTGGAAAATCATTTCTCTACAGATCTCAAATTTCCTGAGGGCTGAGGGTGTCAAAGGATGTGAGGCTTTGTGGAATAATTGTAGCTGACTCTTTGAGGAGTTGGATCAAATAGGGCGAGGAAATAACTGGAGAGACCTTTTTTTTTTTTTTAATTTTATCTCATTTCAATTCAGTGACCCCCACTTCTTGATGCTTGGTGTTCCAGGGGACAATGCTTATGTCATTCTTTACTGTTGCCTTTGTCAAGCTTAGGATTCCCCACTTTCAGATCTCTCTTTTTCTTTTTCTTTTTCTTTCCACGAATTAAACCGACTTTACATGGTTCTCTTTTTAGTAGCTCCTGAAATCCAAAGTTGACAATCCATCAACGAGGTGAAAATCATTGACTTGTAACATTTCATTTCATAAATGCATGCTGTAATTTTGATGCATCATGTGGTATTAATTGTGCACTTCTGTTTTTTTCTTGTATCTGATTCTTTTGGTTTTGCTATATTAGTTGATGCAAGAGTGATCTATCTTATTCAAAGTGATTCGGACAAGCACTAGCAGGTGATATTTATCAATTATTCAAATCTGCATGATCTAATTTTCAAGATATGTATTGATTGCAATTAGGAAACTTTATTCAGTGATGAGATCATTAATTGCTGCATAGTTTTAAGGCAGTTTAAATGCAGCCACCAGAAAGAGACGTATATCCTAATGAAATGAGTGAGTGAATGATAAGCTTTGCTGAATCTGAATCAAGATATTGAAGTGAGTGGTGGCAGGAGGAAGTAGGAAGAGCTTTGCATTGTTCATTTGTCTTGTGATTTATGTTTCATGGGGCCCAAAGCATTGCCAATAATGGTGATAAAAGCAGGAAAATAAGATGAGGTTGCATCTTACCAATTTTATAGAACAAGAGGATCTATGTGGGTGTCCTCATGTTGGAGTTTCTGTCCTCCCTTTAAACCATGTAGTGGCCAATTCATATGTACAGTAGCAGATGTCCATTGAGAGCCACTTGTATTTATTCTGAGTCCTTTTGGTTTTAAAAACTGGAGCTCTGTTGCCCACAAGAATTTCTTTGCTTCTGTAAAGTAAAACTTGGTAAGATTTCAAAGTAACACACATCCCAAAACTTTTCTTAATGTATTAAAGAACTTATATACAACTTGATTTTAGGTTGCGTCGGTTATTCTGGATAGATTTTTCTCATCCTTTTTTTACATATCTAGGTGCGGGTGTGATGAAAATCACCTCACTTGACCTTTCATTCGGCGCAGTGGCCTTCAGGTACGTCTTTGTCAATTATGGGTTATATGTCTTGTGAAAGAAGGCATTAGAACAGGTGACTTTCTAATAATATTCAGATTAGAAAGATGAAAATCTTCAAGTGGCCTGAAGTGGTGAAAGCAGATTGGCTAACTCGAAAGTGGGGGCATATTGTAAAACTTTAATAGCTGTAATTAGGTTGAAAATAGATCACATTAAGGGTTGATTTGATATATAATTATGCTGTTATTTTGTTCTTTGATGCTGATAGTTCCAAAAATCAGAATAAAATTGGTACTGCTGACGCCATATATATATATTTGGGGGATAATAGATTCTTAGCGATAACGATGATGATGCAATGTGATCAAGTGGATCTGTCCATCACTTTCTGGAATCACTCTCAATATTTTCTGTGAACTTGATTCCACAAGCAGTCACCTTTTACCCTTTTACCACTTGAGTTCCAAATATGATTTGATAAATAAAACGTACTATAATGAAATGTAATTAAATAGATTTTAAAGATAAAAAAAGAAAATCTTTATAAGGGTCAATTTTATCCTCACATATGATATAATTTTGTCTCTTTAATTTGAACGGTTTGCTATCAAATGGCTCCAGTTACATTCCGTTATAAACTATCACTTCGGCCTAAGGATTGTTTGGTTAATAATGTTGGTGAAATTGAAAAGCTTTGATGGACCACCTCAAATGAAAATACAAAATACACGTCTTCATTTTTTTTTTCCTCTTTTTCTGGGATCAGTTCAATTCAATCCACAATGTGGAAGTTGAACAAGTTGCATGTGGCCCCAAATACTTTCTTTAGAACGAGGAACTCAACTACTTTTCTTTTGGTCTACACAAGGCTTGGAGTAGCTATCTACTTTTTTGATTTTATCTTATTAAAAGATGATCAAAAAATCAATTGTGATGGAGGGTGAGGTTGGAAAATACTTTTATGTGCATTTCTTTTCACCATCTTAAAGATTAAGCATTGGATGCTCAGAAAATTCTTTACCATTTGTTCTTCCAAAAACCGTTTAATAAAATTTTGGAAGCTTATCAGCTAAGAATAAAAATAAAAAACAACTTGGAAACAGTTCTTTGGAACAGCTAGAAACACAATAACATACTCAAAAGGATACATTCACATCAATTCAGCAGCAAATTCAATAGCCAGCAGTAGTAAATTACTGAGATGTTCATAAACTGATCAAGAATCTTTACATATGTTTATTAGTTCTCAGACATTACAAATTACTGAGAAGATTCTCCAAGTAGAAAGGAACAATGTTTCCCTGCAGATTTATTTAGAAAAGCTGGTTCTCAGAAAGAACAAGTCCTCACGCATTTTAACTTATCATTGAATGTGTAAACTCTACCGGTTGATATATTTGCCGTCACTGTTCTTCCTCTATAATGTAATCTTTTAACTGAATTTTGTTCCTTTGACCAAAGACCAACTTCTTGCAAATCTCCTTCTTTCCAGCAAATGTTGACTGTCACTCCACCACGCGCTTTCAATCCTTTTACACAACCGCTCCCCCATTTATCTCGGGGAAGTGCTGGAAGCAAGTACATATCCTTTATAGTGCTCTGTACAAGCATCTCCGCAACTACTGCTGAAAAACTGAGATCAAGAGAAGACAGAGTTAAGAGCTTCGCGAATGACTTGACATTTTGTTACTTCATGACAATTCTCTTACTTTATGAGTTCTCTAGCCTATTGAGCTTTTTCTTTACTGTTTTTATACAAGTGTACAATAGATTAGAGGATAATCACTGACGCAATTTCTTGTTGAGATACACATAAAAATTCTGCTTACCCAAAGTTGGCATCAATCTGGAAAGGTGGGTGTGCTGTGAACAGGTTACTATATAATCCTCCTTCGTAATTACTTTCATGATCCGGATCCACCAAATCAAACAAGTGCTTCACCATACGATATGCATGTGCACTGTTGCGAAGACGTGCCCACAAAGCGATTTTCCATATGGTTGACCAGCCTGGACCTTCCTCTCCTGTTCCAATTAAGGAATATATACAAATACAGTATTTCATTAACACTATACATGTCGAAGTTAAAAATCTAGGAAAGTTCTGATTAACAAAATTAGGTAAATAAAATATGAAATGGCTACTTATAAACATTTCTTCAGCAAGGAGATGTTCCTGGTGTGACATGCTTATTGTTCTGAGTCTTCTGACAGCTGATTATGGGATCAATACAAAGTTGCAAAAATGGGTACTTCATAATACTTGCTTCAAATTCTGTTGAAGTAAAACATATTCATGTGTTTCCCAATAAATAATCAAACTGCAATATTCCATTAACTGGTTACATTTATGATTTCAGTCTGTGCGTAATATGGTGAGTTAATGTTTGAATGCAAAGATATCTTCAATATGAAGATCCTTCTCAAGTACATATGTATGACCACCAAAATAAACACTGTAAATCAATTTGGCTTCAAAATGATCATAAAATGAAGTGGTATTCTGCGAGCCAGCCAAGTAATTTACCCAGTTAAATATCACATACATACCTCTTTTATTGAGAGTATTATCAGCTGCTTTACAGAGGTCCGGAGTTTTGTCAACGGTAATTGTGTGTCCTGGATACAGGCCAAAGAGGTGTGATAAATGTCGATGATGCACGTCTGGATCTTGAAAGTCTTGTGCCTTCCAACACAAAGAGAGAATCTCTTAGCCCATACTAATGAATAAATTCTGCCTGTTTTAGTTCTTTACTTCATCAAATATCTAGAAAATAAAAGCTTTACAAAGATCAGTGAAATTAAATTTCAAACTACCCACATACCCACTCCATAACGGAACCATCTCTAGCAATTCTTGTTGGCAAAAGCCTTGGTTGAGCCTCAAGAACTCTTTTAATGAGAGCATCCTCATTTCTTCCAAGAATCTGTTTTCCATTATACTTTCTATGTCATTTAACAATGCAAGCTTATTAAGACAGAAACTGACTGTTCTTTTATTATGTAGAATCAGAGCTTCACCTCAGCAGCAAAAACAATTTCGGAGAAAACTTCTTTTATGATTGAAATATCCATTGTTGACGAGTAGCTCACACTAGCCTGCTTACCATCAGGAGCCACAAACATATGCTCTGGAGAAGTTGATGGGTTAGTTTCCAGATATCCTCCAGGGCCTTCAATCAACCAGTCCAACAGAAATGATGTACATCCTTCCAACAGAGGATATGCCTTATTTTTCAGAAAATCCTAATATGAAGAAAATATCAGCAATCACTTGCTAGAAAAATTCAAATAAAAACAAATTATGTACAGCATTGTTCAATAAAATCACTATAAGGCCACTTTTAATTCCGATTCCCACGGTATGTAAATGAGAATCACCACCGAAATGACTAAGAAGAATGGGCATGCTACTATTATTACTGAAAACGACTGTACACTTCTTACTCAGAGGTCTTCTGTGGCTCATGAAATTAGCCTATCCATGTTTCTGCATCTAATTATGTCTCATCAAACAAGTCTCAAGGTATGTTCTATGAGCAAGAGCTCATAGTGAGAGTTTCTCAGAGTCTTTAACAAACTTCAAGTCAAAATTTAAATTAAGCAAGAAGTAGACTATCTAATACAAAAATCGGATCTTACTTTGTCCATTGTGTAAGTATAATGCTCCCAGAGATGAGTGCAAAGCCATGCTCCTCCCATTGGCCATAAAGCCCAGACGGCTTGACCTCGATCTGGTGACGTTTTTGCCCAAATGTCAGACACTTGATGAACTACATAACCACTAGCTTCATAGTTCACCTGTAACATCCATTAACTCATTAATAAAATCCACGTGCAAAGGATACAGAAAGGTGTTTTAAATAAAATATAATGACAAGTATTTTGCAGAAAACAAAGATCATGGAATTCAAGTAGCACGACAGCTAGATCAAAGATCAATATCAAATGGCTTCATATTCATTTTTCATTGGATCATCGATAACATCTACAGTGTATAAATGGGGTTGCTCAAGGCTTTGCATAATGCATCCCAGTATTTTAATATAAAAGTTTGCTACATAAATATCAGAAAGCTCTTCCAATTTTTCAGTCTCTCCAACTTGAAAAAACCTCATATTATAATTCCCATACTGCATGCAAAATCACATTATAAACTGTTGGGGGAAAAAAGACCCTGACAGAAAAAAGAGTCTTACTTTTGCAGTTTTACTCCCATTGCCCGAGAGAGACGAAAGATAATCAAACAACGGCTCCTGACACTCTCGAAGGTTGCAAGGAAGGGAAGGCCAATAGTTCATTTGAAGATTTATGTTCAAGTGAGAAGCACCACTGAAATTTGAACAGAAATAGAAGTTTATGTAATGAAATTTCTGGATAAACTCCATGCAGATAGCTGCAAAAGTAGAGACGATATAAAGGTAGTAACTTCTACAGAAGCATATAAGTATATTATCAAAGGCAACAGTTCAATCACGCATTGCTTCCCAACAATTTACAAAATTATGGGGCAAGTCAAATAATATTTCTGATAGTAGAGAAGCTCAAGTTTTTGCAATATTATGTTGCACTCTCTCCCTTTTCCCTCTAGGACCTCTAGAAACCAAACTTCCTATGCACATGTTAGATGAAGATCTCGGGAAACAAATATCTTTAGATCCTTAGTGAAAATACTTCAGAGGGAGAGAAAATTAAAAAAATCATGAACATAAAATTGTCTGCAAAGTCTTTTCCACTTCATATATGATATTTATTTACTATACTTAAAACTGCAAAACTACACCAGAAAGTTACAAATTCAGGAAACAAGTAGTAACTTAAGTGTAGCAAGATAAAAATAAGGCAAACTGATAAGGACAGTGACCTGGAAGACATGCAAAGGCACGGGCCTGGACTCGAGCAGGCTGGAGGCAGGGATCCAAAGGACACAGCCCATTCAAATGAGCAGCCACCCATCCGGTTTGTTTATAACAGAAGAGGAAACAAGGAGCGCACGTGAGGAGTTAAGATGGGACAGCTGGCATACTGAGGTGGAGAGTTAGTTAGGGAATAGAAAGAATATATGTTATGTAATCATGAATCAGGGATCGTAGGTTGTTATTACGTTTTTGGTGTGCATTGGGAGCAGGCCTTGTGGCTGCTTGTTGGTTATTTGTTTTTTCCCCAGATATTTGGTTTGATTATCTTCCATTACTGTAAACACACAGACTATAGTTTTGGTTTGATTATCTTCTGAAGAAATTGAGGAAACCCTCTTTTTATTTTTCTTGTTTTAAACTATACAATAATTGGCCATATATAGTCTTCAGTCTTCTCTATAAAAGGAAGATAAATCTACCCATAATTACATACAATCAATTACCATATCTCTAGCAATCTTAAAGATATTTTCCTATTTTTAACACTCCCCCTCAAGCTGGAGCATATAGATCATATGCACCAAGCTTGTTACAAATAAAATCAATACGAGGACCACGAAGAGACTTAGTAAGGATGTCCGCTAATTGTCCTTCAGAGTTGACGAAGCTAGTGACCATGCATCCAGATAAAATTTTCTCCCTGATAAAGTGACAATCGACTTCTATGTGCTTGGTCCTTTCATGAAATACAGGGTTAGATGCTATATGTAGTGCTGCTGGTGGTTCACAAATTAGCTTCATTTGTGTCCCACCTCCAAACTTTAATTCCTGTAACAACTGTTTTAACCATACTAACTCACATGTTGCCAAGGCCATAGCTCGATATTCTGCTTCTGCACTAGACCTGGCAACAACTGTTTGTTTCTTACTTTTCCAGGATACTAGGTTGCCTCCAATTAAAACACAATATCCTGTAGTAGAACGCCTGTCGGACGGAGAGCCTGCATAATCTGCATCAGAATATCCAACTATCTCAGTATTGCCTTTATCTTCATACAATAATCCTTGTCCTGGCGCTTTCTTGATATACTTAAGAATACGTATGACAGCATCCCAATGACTTTCACATGGAGTTTGCAGGAATTGGCTAAGCACACTGACTGCGAATGAGATATCTGGGCGAGTAATTGTAAGATAGTTCAACTTTCCAACTAACCGCCTATATCGTCCAGGATCTTTTAGCGGCTCTCCAACTAGTTTCATGTACTCCTCAGGGTTTTCCAATGGCTCCCCCTCTTTTGGCAGAAGTTTAACATTTGGATCCATGGGCGTGTCAACAGGTTTACAATCTAACATGCCTGTTTCTTGAAGAATGTCTATAGCATATTTTCTCTGAGAGATGACTATACCAGTATGAGATTGAGCTACTTCTATGCCAAGGAAGTACTTTAGTAGTCCCAAATCTTTAGTCTGAAAATGATTAAATAAATGTGTTTTCAGCTGTCGAATTCCCTCTTGGTCACTTCCAGTAATGACTATATCATCCACATATACAACCAAGTAAATGCATTGGCCATTGGAATGGCGATAGAAAACCGAGTGGTCTGCCTCGCTACGAGTCATACCAAATTTCTGAATGACAGTACTGAATCTCCCAAACCAAGCACGAGGAGACTGTTTGAGACCATACAGAGAGCGACGAAGCCGACAAACCAGACCATACTCCCCCTGAGCAACAAAACCAGGTGGTTGCTCCATATAGACTTCCTCTTGGAGGTCTCCATGAAGGAATGCATTCTTGATGTCCAACTGATAGAGTGGCCAGTGACGCATAGCAGCCATGGAGAGAAACAAACGGACGGAAGCAATTTTGGCTACATGAGAAAAAGTGTCACCATAGTCCAAACCAAATATCTGGGTATAACCTTTAGCAACAAGGCGAGCCTTGAGTCGATCAATCTGCCCATCAGGACCAACTTTCACCGCATAAACCCATCGACAACCAACTGTAGATTTCCCAGGGGGTAACGGAACCAAATCCCAAGTGCCACTTGAGTGTAAAGCAGCCATTTCATCTATCATTGCTTGTTTCCATCCTGGATCAGACAAAGCCTCATGGACATTTCTAGGAAGAGGAACAGAAGACAAGGTGGAGACAAAAGCAAAATATGGAGCAGATAAACGATGATAACTGAGAAATGTATAAATAGGATGTGGATTACGAGTGGAACGAATACCTTTACTGGTGGCAATTGGGCCAGGAAGGTCCAATGTACGGGCAGGAGCTGGAGCAGGTTGTGAGTCAGTGGCTGCAGTGTCATGCAGCAAGAGCGGAAGATAGAGATCGAGGACGACGGTGATATACCTGAAGAGGACGTGATGGTGACATAGTCTCAAATGTAGGATGAAAGAATGGAACAGGGTATAGAACGAGAAGGGGCGGGAAGAGTCGGGGTATGAGGAGAGAAGTAAGGTGATGACTCGAAGAAGATGTGACGTCGGCAGAGATAAAGTAGCGGTTATTAGCTGGAGAATAACATCGGTACCCTTTTTGAAGTCGGGAATATCCTAAGAAGATGCATTTAGTAGATTTAGCAGAAAGTTTATCCTGTCCCGGGGTTAGATTATGGACAAAACACACACAACCAAATATGCGAAGAGGGACCGAATAGAGAGGTTGGTTGGGAAATAAGATAGAGTGGGGAATTTGGTCTTGTAAAACAGAAGAAGGCATACGATTAATGAGATAGCAAGCAGTAAGAACTGCATCCCCCCAGAAACGAAATGGTATATGGTTATGGATTAATAAGGTACGAGCCGTCTCAATGAGATGTCGGTTTTTACGTTCAGCTATACCATTTTGTTGGGGTGTATAGACACAAGATGACTCATGTAGAATACCTTGAGATGAGATAAAGGTGGTAAAAGGAGCAGAAAAATACTCCCGAGCATTATCACTACGAAATACACGAATGGGAACATCAAATTGAGTTTTGATTTCAGCACAAAATTTTCGAAAAATAGGAAACAACTCAGAGCGATCTTTCATTAAAAATAGCCAAGTATTTCGAGAGTAATCATCAATAAATGTCACAAAATACCGAAATCCCATAACAGAATTGACACGACACGGACCCCAAACATCGGAATGAACTAACTCAAAAGGGGACGCAGCCCGATTATTGACTCGATTGGGAAATCGTACACGAGTATGTTTCCCAAGTTGACACGACTCACATGGAAGTGAAGATAATGAAGAAAGTTGCGGAACTAGCTTCTGAAGCTTAGAGAGACTGGGGTGACCCAAACGGTTGTGGAGAACATCAGCAGAATCAGTGGAGGTGCAAGCGACCGCAGGCAATGACTGCGTGAGATGATAAAGGCCTTGTGACTCACGTCCTGTACCAATCGTCCGTCCGTACCCTGGTCCTGTACAATAACAGAATGATTAAGAAAGGTGACAGAACAATTCAGATCATGAGTGAGTTTACTAACAGAAATAAGATTGAAAGGACAACCCGGTACATAAAGCACAGATTTCAGAGGTAAGGAAGGAACAGGAGAGGCTTGTCCAATTCCTTTAGCGATAGTTTTAGAACCATTAGCAAGAGTAACCATAGGAAGAGAATGAGAACTAGTTAAAGAATACAAAAGTTTTGGATTACCAGAAATATGATCAGAGGCGCCAGAGTCCAAGACCCATGGGCCCAATGGGGAGGACTGAGTGATGCAGGCAACAGAATTACCAGTATGAGCAACGGAAGCAGATGACGAGGACTGAGAGGCCTGATACTGGAGGAAAGCTGCATATTCGGCTTCAGACAGAGAGTAACATTTTGAGAGGGCTGGTCGAAGTAGTCGAGACGGGGGGAAAAGATCAACTTGAGCAACCTTAGCCTTAGGAGGATGTGGTGGTTTTCCATGGAGCTGATAACAACGCTCCCGAGTATGGCCAACCTTGTGACAGTAGGTACACTTCGGACGCTCGCCCCGATGACGAGGATTACCTCGACCGCCGCTGGAATGGCCGTGAGCGGCCAAAATGGAAGACTCGGTTGGATGAGAGTCAACAATAGCTGAAGAAGAGACACGGAGAAGGCGAGAGAAGACATTCTCCAGAGAGGGAATTGTAGCACTAGCTAATATTTGGTCGCGGACTGGTTGAAGTTCGGACCGTATCCCAAGAAGAGTTAAGACCATAAAGAAGTGTTCCCGTTGGCGCTCCTGATCAGATAAATTCGAAGTAATTGGGAGGAGAGAATTGAACTCCTCTCTAAGGGATTCCACTCTGCCAATGTATTCAGAAATATCCATATCCCGCTGATGCAAACTGAACATGTTAGATACCACAGAATAGAAACGTTGAATATCATTAGTGTATAAAGAGCGAGCTTTGCCCCATAATTTGGAGCAGGTCTTATAAGGCCGAAAAATAACCAGAAGTTTTGGATCAATAGCCTGCCAAAGTAAATTACATAACTGGGCATCTATTTTCTTCCAAAGTGGTCGTTCTTCAGGAAGAATATCTTCAGCATTGGAAGTCAAATGGTCTTCACATCCTTGTCCCATAAACCAGAGTTCAACAGAGGCAGCCCAACACACATAATTTAGAGGGCCAAATAATTTTTCAGATGTAAAAACACAATTACCAGAGATTACAGGAATGGGAGCACCAGACTTACCCAAAGCGGATGGGCGGGGAGGATGATTACTGCTCGGGTCGGCCATGGCAGGGAACAGTGGCGCCGGAGAGTGAAGTCAGTGACGATGAACAGTGCACGTGAACAGTACCCGTGAACAGTGACAATGAACCGTGCGCGTGAACAGTGCGCGTGAACAGTGACGGTGAACAGTACCGTGTGAAAAGTGATGCCGGAATAGTGTCGCCGGAAAAAGTAAAAAGAAACTCTAGGATCAACCTACTGATACCATGAAGAAATTGAGGAAACCCTCTTTTTATTTTTCTTGTTTTAAACTATACAATAATTGGCCATATATAGTCTTCAGTCTTTCTCTAAAAGGAAGATAAATCTACCCATAATTACATACAATCAATTACCATATCTCTAGCAATCTTAAAGATATTTTCCCTTTTTAACATCTTCCATTACTGTAAACACACAGACTATAGTTTTCTTTGATATCTAGATTATATTCCTCTTTCTCTTGTATACAAATTTGTGAACTGTCAATCCTCAAACAATGATTTATCAATTGGTCCAACCTGCCGGATCTGTATGAGCGACGATGGCTGCTACGAGGATGGAAGCGAGAGTGGACAACTTGGAAAAAAACGCGAGCCGGATTGAAGGAGAAGTGAGGGGTGTTCGACGAGATGTGGAGATCCTTTCATCACAATTACAAACGATTGGAGGGGATATTGATGGAATTAAAAAACAAATGGAAACGATGGAAAATATAACCAAAAGCTAGAAATTATTGATGAGTTCCGCATTCACATGATGAAGTGGATGAAGGGGAAAAAACCAGTTGAAGATTCGGGTGAGGCAAATGCTGGTGAGCCAAATGAAAAACCAGATCATGTTACAACTCAAACTTGTGGGTCCAAGGGCTCACCCACCTTGAATACGGTTGCAGAAGGAAGCACTTGGGATGATGATGATGGAGAAAGAAGGATGATGTTAAAGAGGGTAGACCTTCCCTACTTTGATGGCGTTGACCCAGTAGGTGGGGGTAACAAGGGCAGAGCAATTTTTTTAGGTTCATCAGACGATGCCAGAAATGAAGGTTCCGTTAGCCATGGTTATTATGGAGGGCCCGGCTATTCATTGGTTCCGGTGGATCCGGAAAAAAACCCCCGAGATGACGTGGGAAATTCTCATTAACGAGCTCTACAAGAGATTCAGTGATGGGGGCAGTGCAAATCCATTTGAGTTCTTAGCAGCCTTGAAACAAGAAGGATCAATGGAGGAGTATGTGGAACAATTTGAGAATTTGGCATCTCACGTCGATGATTTACCTGAAGAGCAGTACATGGGCTATTTTCTGAATGGGTTAAAGGAGCAGATTAGGCGAAGGGTGAGGGTATTTGAGCCCACTAACATTATCTGTGCCATGGATCTTACGAGAATGTTGGAGGAAGAAACAGCTAATGCCACGACAATGAAACCAGGGTGGCAAAGAGGGAGCCGAACGCAAGGTTGGGGATGAATTGGTCACGGGCCAGGTCAAATACAGGGAACCTTCAACAAGACTGATGGGCTGGGTACTGGGCCTAGGTCAGGTGGGCTGAAGACAACTTCTAATGGGATGGGGCAGGACCATAATTTCATCCCCCAAGGGTTTTCCTACACCAAGTCAGATTGGGGAAAATCTACGAGACCACCATCAAGCTATTCACAGGCGAAATCAATTTCAGGGAGTGCTTCCATACACACGAGTAACAGCCAAAATGGACGAATGGGTCGCAATCTATCTTATCAAGAGTATTTGGAGAAGCGGGAGAAGGGGCTTTGTTTCAAGTGTGACCAAACATACTCCCATATGCACAAGTGTGCTGTCGAGGCTTTGAGAATTACTATTTTGGCGGAGGACGAAGTGCCGGAGTTGAACGAGGAATATGGAGACCCTATGGAGGTTGGCGAACCACTTCCAGCAGATAATTTGATAAACACAGTTATGGAGCTACCGTTTTATTCGATTCGAGGATTTTCTATACCTCGTACAATGAAGCTCTGGGGTCGGGTGGGAATAGTACCAATTGTGGTCATGATCGACAGTGGAGCGAGCCATAATTTCATCTCTAGCTCTCTAGTGGAGAAACTAGGGTTAATGGTGGAAGGAACTCCTCGGTTTGGAGTGTGTTTGGGGGACGGCCATCGAGCGGACTCACAGGGGGTCTGCCGCGACTTAGTAGTGGATTTGGGTGAGGTTACAATCAACATTGATGGGTATTTGTTTGAGCTAGGTGGTGTAGATTTGATCTTGGGTGTTTCATGGCTCGCAGAATAGGAGGAAGTGCGCGTGGATTGGGGGAAAATGTCGATGAAATTTGAGCATGAAGGAAAGTCTGTGACCATCAAAGGAAATCCATCGTTGTCATTCACCTATGTCATTGAAGTCCTTGCTAAAAACCACGGAAGTTGAATTTTGTGGGACGATTGTAGAGATTGCCGATGATTATCAGAAAGGGGAGGAGCGAGAGAAACGAGTGAACATCGAAGACATCAGCTTGAACAGGTATTGGGAGAAAATCAAGATGTATTCTGCGAACGGGTTGGATTACCTCCGAGGAGGGCTTTCGATCATGCTATTGTAGTTAAGGAAGGAGAAGGACCGGTGCGAGTGAGACCTTACCGGTATGCTCAATTTCAGAAGGATGAGATAGAGAGGTTGGTGAGGGAAATGTTGATGGCCGGAATAATTCAGCCAAGTAATTCACCCTATTCGAGTCCTGTGGTACTGGTCAAGAAAAAGGACGGTAGCTGGAGATTCTGGGTAGATTATCGAGCTCTCAACGACGTAACGGTGGCGGACAATATCTGATTCTTGTAATCGAAGAATTATTAGACGAGATTCATGGAGCTCAATTCTTCTCAAAGATTGACTTAAGATCAGGATATCATCAAATTCAGGTTAAGGCAGAAGACATAGCTAAAACTGCATTCCGAACGCACGAGGGCATTACGAATTTGTGGTTATGCCTTTCGGATTAAAAAATGCCCCGACAACGTTTCAAGCAGCCATGAACCAAACTTTCAGACCCTATTTGCGAAAATTTGTTCTGGTGTTTTTTGACGACATCTTAGTGTATAGCACTTGTTGGGAACAACATTTGGAGCATCTTAAGACCGTGCTAGGAACACTAATCCAACACGGATTTGTGGCCAATCGAAAGAAGTGTCAATTCGGGAAAGACACTATCATGTGATCAGTAGTGAGGGTGTAGCTGTTGACCTAGAAAAGGTAGAAGGTGTAGTAAAGTGGCCACTGCCGAGGAATGTTAATGCCATCAGGGGATTTTTAGGATTGACAGGGTATTATCGAAAGTTCGTACCCGGATATGGGAAAATAGCGAAGCCTTTAACAGAGTTACTAAAGAAGGAATGATTCAAATGGACCACTGAAGCCTAGTTGGCCTTTGATGAGTTGAAGAGACTTCTGACGACAGCCCCGATCCTAGCTACGCCGAATTTCTCCGAAGTCTTTGAGATAGAGTGTGATGCTTCCGGAAGGGGAATAGGAGCGATGTTAATGCAGCATAGACGACCGATAGCGTATTTTAGTAGAGCACTTAAGGATAAAGCATTACTCAAATCAACTTATGAGAAGGAATTAATAGTCATGGTTCTTGCAATTCAGCATTGGCGGCCATATCTACTTGGCAGGAAGTTCACGGTTTATACGAATCAAAAGAGTCTAAGGCACTTGCTCCAACAGACTACCTTTACTCCGGATAAGCAGAATTGGATTGCCAAGCTTTTGGGATACGATTTTGAAGTTATTTACAAACCAGGAAGAGAGAATGGCGCGGCTGACGCACTGTCGAGGGTGCAGGAGGTCGAGAATGGGGAATTATTTGCTCTATCAGTTCCGTTGTGGAAAGAAGCAAATCAGGTGGCAAAGGAAGTGCAAGAAGACCCACAATTAGCTCGCATTATCCAGGATTTGAGGAGGGACCCTCTCTCGCATACCGGATATGAGTTGCAGGGTAATCAACTGCTCTTTAGACAACGCTTAGTAATACCAGCCAAGTCAAAGTGGGTTCCAAAGTTTATGCGCGAATATCATTCGACCTCAACGGGGGGGGCACTCGGGGTCATTTCGAACCTATCGACGAATTGCAGCCAATGTATTTTGGAAGGGAATGAGATGAGATATCAACAGATATGTGGCAGAATGTGAGGTTTGTCAGTGTCAGAAATACCAAACCACTTCTCCAGGAGGGTTATTGTAACCATTACAGATCCGGATGTTATTTGGGAAGATATCGCCATGGACTTCAACAGGGGGCTGCCAGGTGGTTGTAGATAGACTCTCAAAATATGCCCACTTTTTGATATTGAAGCATCCGTACACGGCAAAGCAAGTAGCAGAAGTGTTCGGAAGAGAGATAGTTCGTCTGCATGTCGTTCCGAAGTCGATTGTGAGTGATAGAGATCCGATATTTTTGAGTCATTTTTGGAAAGAATTGTTCAAGCAGCTCGGCACCACCTTGCGGATGAGCTCGGCTTACCATTCGGAGACAGACGGAGAATCGGAAGTTCTGAATCGCTGTTTGGAAACGTATCTTAGGTGTTTCGCTTTAGAACAACCCAATCATTGGGCAGAGTGGCTTCACTGAGTGGAATTTTGGTATAATACCAATTTCCAAGCGTCGTTAAACACTACCCTCTTTCACATGGTTTACGATAGACCCCCACCAGTCTTAAACGAGTATGTCCATGATGAAACTTTGGTGGAGGTAGTGGCACAGGAACTTGTGGAAAGATATGAAGTTCTTCGGCAACTCAAGAGCAATTTACTGAGAGCTCAAGATCGCATGAGAAAATATGCTAATGTACACAGGAGGGATGTGGCATTCAGGGTAGGAGAGTGGGTTTATCTCAAGCTTCCGCCGCATCGGCAACAAACTGTGGCTAAAAGGGTTAACACCAAACTAGCAGCTAGGTTCTACGGACCTTTTCAAATTCTGCAAAAGGTGGGTGAAGTAGCATACAAGCTGCGGTTGCCAGAAGGGTCACAGGTTCACCCAGTATTTCACGCATCTCAGCTAAAGAAGGCGGTAGGCACGGCGCATGTCCAGACTGCTCTACCAGAAGTTATGGAAAAAGAGCGTCAAATGCAGTGGTTGCCAGAGTCCACACTTGCTCAGAGACTTAAGCAGAGAGGAAATCAGCAAATTGGTCAATGGTTAATCAAGTGGCTACATAAACCAATAGAGGAAGCTATGTGGGAGGATGAGGATGTCATCTTACAACAATTTCCTGAATTCGGACTTGGGGACTAGTCCGCTCTTAGGGAGGGCGGCAATGATAAGGACAGTGACCTGGAAGACATGCAAAGGCACGGGCCTGGACTCGAGCAAGCTGGAGGCAGGGATCCAAAGGACACAGCACATTCAAATGAGCAGCCACCCATCCGGTTTGTTTATAACAGAAGAGGAAACAAGGAGCGCATGTGAGGAGTTAAGATGGGACAGCTGACATACTGAGGTGGAGAGTTAGTTAGGGAATAGAAAGAATATATGTTATGTAATCATGAATCAGGGATCGTAGGTTGTTATTACGTTTTTGGTGTGCATTGGGAGCAGGCCTTGTGGCTGCTTGTTGGTTATTTGTTTTTTTCCCAGATATTTGGTTTGATTATCTTCCATTACTGTAAACACGCAGACTATAGTTTTTCTTTGATATCCAGATTATATTCCTCTTTCTCTTATATACAAATTTGTGAACTGTCAATCCTCAAACAATGATTTATCACAAACACATCACCAAACACCAAATTTAAATCCAAGGAAGAGAATACATAAGAAAAAATAGTGACAGTAGAGGAAAAGAGAAGAGAACGCAGAACATACTCCCATGCTGGCTCAACATCCTTATTCCATATACCCTGCAGGTTTGCTACTTGAGTTCCAGGCCGTGAACAAGAAATAAGCAAATATCGACCGTACTGGAATAAAAGCTCCACCAAGGTTGGATCTTCATCGGTCTGAAAAGATTTTACCCTCTCTGCAGTAGAAATTGTACCATCTTCACTTCCCTTTATATAGGATGCATGATTATCTCTCTTCAGAGAACCATCAGCATGTACCTTGGAACTTTTTGATAGCTGGAGGGAGACACGATGAAAAAGACTTTGATAGTCATCCAAATGACGTGCATATAGATCAGAATATGACAAATTTTGTACTGACTTCAATGTACTTAGAGACTCGGATGTAGGATCCTTCTTAGAATCTGACGGCTTTGTGAATGGACCATCAAATGAAGAAGAAGCCACCAGAAGCAACACAGCCCAATCACAACCTTCACCTTGAGCTTCTTATCATCCATAGCTTCTATAATGCCCTTGCTGTCACTAATCTGCAAATCAAGAATTGCAGTAAACTGAATACCCTTTGGGTCATTCGCCATCACTTTGGGAGGGATCCTTTTACCCGGACAGCTTCCTTTCATAACAATTTGATTATTTCCATTTACTTGTGAATGATGATGTAACTTGCTATCTAACGAGACTGTAAATGACAAAGAACCTGGTTTGCTTCCAGAAATCTTGGTTGCAATCACTTGATTGGGATTAGAAGCAAAATGTTCCCTTGTAAACTTGACATCACCAACAGAATAACTTACTCTAGCTGTAGCAGTGTCCAAATCTAACTCCCTGCGATATGAAGACTCTGTATACTTAAGATGGGAATCATCAAATTGTAGCTTGATATCACCCAGAAGTTGGTAAACCTTCAAAATCACAAGAAAAAGCATTTAGACGATTGTTGAATATTTATGATAGAATGAAGTTATTGCATAATTCAAGAAGTTTAAGAACTCTTATCTTATAATAGAAAGCCAAAAAGAAGTCATAGCCTGCACACAGAAGATGTATGATGAACAGTAGTTCCAAGGTCAAGTACTGATCATGCTTTAGAAATTTTTTTTAGATCACTGGTGTGTCCTCATTTGTCACCCGGCTAAGTTATATCTGAGCATTATAATGGGTTTCAGAGCACTGAAGTTCATCACATTAGGAACAGACTCAGTGACAGAGCAGAGGATAATTCTAAAGTCACATGTGTCATGGGATGAGGCGCCACTAGTCAGGAATTAAACATAAAAATAAGGAATGGTCTGATTAAGGAACACCTTGGGGACCATTCTCAAAACAGTTCCAGATGTCTTGACATTTGACTAAAATTCAAAAAATAAAAATCAAATCATCCTAAATAGGATAAAGTTCCTAGAAGGTGGAACTGATGGAATTATTGGGTCAAAACAGTTCTAAATGCCTTAACTTAACATTTGGTTAAAATTCAAAAAAAAAATAAAAAATCAGATCATCCTAAATAGGATAAAGTTCCTAGGTGGAAGTGGAACTGATGAAATTATTTGGTCCTAATCTCTCATTTAGTTTTCATGACCTCCAACCAAAAGATATAACAAACTAACATGGACGCAAATAGCTAATTAAGTGGAAATTTACCACCACTTCAATAATTTTACGATGAAATCCCAGTGACCATTCACAATTTTGAAACTAACTTTGAAACAGATGGTAAAATTCGCGTGCATCTATGCATATTATAAGAATTCCTTAGGTCATGTAAAAACATACATCGGAAGGACTGTCTGACAACTTGACTGCCGCTTCAGTGGCAGCAACATACTCGCCATTGTCACAAGTTTTCTGACCTTTGCTAGTGCCTCTGGAGCTTTTGGGTTAGTATAGTTCCCTGGAGTCCCAGTCCAGAGTGTGTCCTCTGCAAACAAATTGAAACCTCAACATAAGACACAGAGGTTATGAGAGAAAAACGAGCCAACAAATCACATTGCAGCAGAGCAAGCAACCAGTTTATTTCCCCATTATAAACAATCCCACTTGGGAAATACAGGAAATAATTACAATCAGAACATGTAAGCTTTAATCCAAGAAAACAAAAAATGAAATTCACTGTGGCCACATTTAGCAACTGGTCCTCATTGTGCCAGAATTTCACCATTAAGCAAATCAACAGTCATTTAAGAGATCAGACAGAAGCTATAATAATCCCACTTGGGAAAAACAGATAGCATTACCAATCACAATTATCAAATGCATATAAATAAAACCAATCCAAGCACTTGAAGCAACTTAAAATAACAGTTCAAAAGTTGAAAAAAAAAAAACAACACAATGGCAATGCAATGCTCTTGCATTTTAGAACACAAAATGCAAAAGATGGGGATTTCATATACCATTAAGCTGGAGAGTCTCAGATGCAACGCCACCCCAAACCATGGCACCAAGCCTCCCATTACCAATGGGAATCGCATCCGTCCAGTGCTTAGCTGCCCCACTAAACGTAACCTTCAAAGGCTTGGAACTCTCTCCTCCATCACCAACAACGCTCGGGTTCCACAAATCTTTCTCTGTGGCTCGTCGCACCAGAACCCACTCTCCCATATCCTCCTCCTCCATTACCAACAACAAATAAAGCTCTGAAGAAGTGAAGTGAAAGAGACGGTCAGTAGTCAGTGTGATGTATGAATGTGAAATGGAAAATAATTTTAATTATTAATATTTTACGAGTAATTTCAGCTTAATCTCTACATAAAATTTGACAATGTGGATCAGTTTTGCATTGAATACGATAGGGCCCGGCCCGGTTAGTGATTTTATTTCTCGTGGGGCACACGGCGCGAAGTTCGGGACAGTTGCTGTCCTGTCTGCTCACAAGAATCATGATTGAGTTGCTTGTTTTTACCTACTGTTGGCTGTTGCAGTTTTTTTCGCGGCATCGTCAATTAACATTTGAATCCCTACTCCTTTTTCTTTTTCATCCAATAAACAAAGTAAATGTCCAAATTACCCATTGTATGTTTCATTATTTATTTATTCTTTCTTCGCAACTTATAATGTTGAAACTTCACACAAGAGATATGCCGATGTAACACCTCGGTCAACATAAAATCACGTATAAATAAATTTGCATTCATGAAGATTATTCTTGAAAATTTGATAGGATTTTTACAATTTTAGTACATATTTATTTTTTAGTTATATTTTGGACAGTTTTCGATATTTCAGTTATAACTTGAGCTACCGATATCCTTTTATGAAAACTTATATAAAGATCCACAACTTTTATGTTGAGTATTTTTTCCAAATTTTAACCAGAATCAAGTTAAAATGAACATTTTCCAGACTGCACAGAACAATGACGAAAATTATCTTTCATTTCAACATGTGCCAAATATAAATTATTATTTTAATCTTGTTGGTGGTAAATTCTGGTACCAAGACATTTGAACAGTACGACAAGGGTAGAAGAGATATTTTCCTCTGCATAGAAGACCAGCTTTCACAAAGGTTGACTTTTCATATGAAATTGCGACCACATGAAATGACATGTGCCAACAATAACGGCCGAGCACCTGGTAACCCTTGACCGACTTCAGAACGGATGGTTAAACATGATCGGATCGGCAGCAACTTTCTCAGTTCAGATGATCATTGTGACCGACCTCATGAAAATCGGTCTGATGACGAGATATTTTTCACCGCCTCATTCTTACAGGATAAGATGATGAGACATCATTCTTACAGGTGCAGAATACAAGATAAGGTGATGGGACACAATAATAAAAGAATTAAGATATTTTCGGCCAAGTGGCCTTGGGGGAAGGAATTCCATTAATGAGCCCACATGAGTGACATCATCTAGACGGGGGACAACACCACCTCTTTACTAGTATAATAGGAGGGAGAAATATATTTGTAAGGGTTAGCTAATTGATCACCAAAAAAACGAGATAGATAGAATTATTCTGTAAACACAAACAGCTCGGTTTTCACATTGACCGATCACAAAACAGGTCGGCCGAGCACGTTTCAGTAATAAAACATCTCACTCATTTTGTGCCCGTGGACGTAGGCTGGATTCGATCCACCGAACCACGTTAAATCTCTTTGTTGATAAGTGTGTTCATCTACTTTTTAGCCAAAGTTTGTTTTTGATCTCCCATAACCAAACAATTCACAGTTGAGGGAGGATTATCCAGGGAGCGGTATTCCCTTATTGCCCCTGAGATGAAAATCAGCCGTCAACAGTTGGCACCATCTATGGGGACCCAACAAAAAGCAACTAGCAACTTACGTGGTAGGACGATGGTGAAAGGTGGAAACCACAGGTTATCAAGAGAGCTCAACAACATAATGGATGGAAAAAATGGAGGAAAGCATGAGGAAAGACATGAAGGAGAACTAGACCTTCATGAAATCTATGATAGATAAGTTGGAAAGATTGAAAGAAATGAGTAATGAAATATTTGAAGTCGAGCCAAGGCGGAGGAAAATAAAATAACGGAAGGAAAGAGGGTCGAAGATATGAGCGGGGATGGAGAACCCAGGAGGATAGATTCCTATAGCATGAGGTCTGTGGAGATACCAAGAGACTTGCAAGTGGAGATATATGAGAAGAATAAGAGGAAATGCAGTCAACAAGTTCCTCCTATGATAGCCCACGTGTTACCAGGGGGGAGGTAGGAGGCATGGTAGAGCTGAACGAGAGGTCCCTAGTCGCGGCATGCGCCATACTCGGAGTGACAAGCACGAGGAAGTCTGTGAGGGGTAGCATGGTAACGCTGATGATATTATGAAAGCTTGGTTAAGAAAAGAAATGACCAAGTGGGAGGAGAACTTCAAAACTGACAGGGGAGATGCTCGGGACGACAAGGTTGAATCTCCATTCACGGAGGAAATAAGGTCGGTGAAGTTCTCAAGGCGATTCACCATGCCATCCATGACGTCTTACAAAGTCCATACCGATCCAAAATTCATATTGAGAGTTTTGTCATGTTGATGGAAGTCCAATGAATGGTAGGAGATGCCATTTGCAAGGTGTTCCCATTAACCTTGGGCGGACCCGCCATTCTGTGGTTTAGAAGCCTAGCCCCAGGGAGCATCGGTAGCTTCACACAGCTCAGAAAGTCATTTGTTCGGCACTTTAAACTTTAAAGGGAGTTCAGGAAACCACCGCCCAAGGCAAAGGGAATTCAAGTCGATGCCTCAGAGTGATCAGGAGGCTCAGGTGAACCATGTGGTCGGGGAAGAGGCATATGTTCCTTTGAATAAGCCGCTGGGACAAATCATCATGGAGATCTAGGGCAAAAGTCTCTTGATAGAGCCTGACTTCAGAAGGTTCCCACCAGACAAAATGAGTAAAAAAAATCCTACTGTGTGCACCATAATTTGAAGGGGCATACGACAGACGGATGCAAAGACTTGCAGGAGCAAGTAGAAGACCTGACACGCAATGGTTATTTGAATAACTATATTGACCATGAAGTTATGGCAGCCAGGCAGAGATCAAACTGCCGATAGATGAATACCATCACTGGAGGGAGGACGTTGGCCGGGACTCTAACCGGTCAAGGAAGAATTATAGTTGGACTTGGGGGCCGAAGGTGTTAGCAACAGAGCGGGCCCCAGGAACTCAATGTGGTCGGTCAGTACCAGTAATGTTCACAGATAAGGATGCTCGAGGGGTGAGCTTTCCCCATGATGATGCACTGATAATTAAGGCAGTGATCAGTGGTACCGAGGTAGATAGAATCCTGGTGGATCCCGGGAGCGCAGTGGATATGATTTCCAATGAGACCTTGGACGGCAGAACAGATGGTTAAACATGGTCGGATCGGCAGCAGCTTTCTCAATTCAGAGGACCATTGTGACCGACCTCATTAAAACCGGTATGATGACGAGATATTTTCCACCGCCTCATTCTTATAGGATAATATGATGAGACATCATTCTTAAAGGTGCAAAATACAAGATAAAGTGATGAGACACAATAATAAAAGAAGTAAGATATTTTCGGCCAAGTGGCCCTGGGGGAAGGAATTCCATTAATGAGCCCACATGGGTGACATCATCTAGATGGGGACAACACCTCATCTTTACTAGCATAAGTAGGAAGGAGAAACATATTTATAAGGGTTAGCTAATTGATCACCAAAAAACGAGATAGAATTATTATGTAAACACAAACAGCTCGGTTTTCACATTGACCGATCACAAAACAGGTCGGCTGAGCACGTTTCAGTAATAAAACATCCCACCCATTTTGTGCCCGTGGACATAAGCTGGATTCGATCCACCGAACCACGCTAAATCTCTTTATTGATAAGTGTGTTCATCTACTTTTTAGCCAAACTTTACTTTTGCTCTCCCATAACCAAACAAATTCACAGTTGAGGGAGGATTGTCCCGGGAACGGTATTCCCTTATTGCCTCTGAGACGAAAATCAGCCGTCAACAAATCTTAAAAAATTTTCCTTTTGTAATATAAACCAACCACTATTTTCCTCCTGCTCCATCAACCATATCCACACACTCGAAAATTTGCTCTCCCAAGTTCATGCCAAACATGGATGGGTCCTTCTGCTTCTTCAAGCAAACTTTAACTTAGTAAGTTTCTAACTCTTCTTTTCATTTAATTTCAGAATTTCTAGCATGAATTTTCATTTTTCAAATTCGAAATTAATGAAATTTAGGGGTAGAAATGACATGATTTGCATGATTAAGTTATTCTGTATGTTTATTTATACATTGGATGATGTTAAAATTTAATACAAATTTCATTTTTCAATTCATTTTACCTCCTCTAAATTGAGATATTTTATCATGTCCTAACTTAAATATGAGATGAGAGTTAACATTAAAAAATCTTGCCATTTTTACAAGAAGAGAATAGGATAAATATAAAAATATCGTTCGATTTAAAATTACTACAATTAATATATTGTAAATTTGTAATTTCAATTTCCACTATTTCCAAAATTAAAACAAAAGTAACTAAATTAAAATACTCAATAGCATCCAAAAAACATAGGTTGATGTATTTTGAACCTTAAATCTCAACTATAAATTTTGAAATGAAAGCAATTGAAACTGCTAGCATATAATAATATATAGAACATGTATACAGTTAAGATGAGGCTGGTGATAAATTATTCTACGTGTATTTATTCAATATTTTTGGTAAATTGAATTATGATGATCCTTTAAAAGATTAAAAATTTGTCAAAAATCATTCATCTGGGGTTTATTTGGGAAAACATGACAAGACAGATAAAACAATTTTGTGTCTTAATTGAGGACATGGGATGAGTTTGTGAGTAACAAATCTTTTTTTGATATTTTGTTAAATAAAAAGTCGTAATTTTTTTTCCAAACTCAATCTGATTTCCTCACTACTATCTTGAGTTTGAGAGGAGATGTTAGATTATATTCAACCAAGCAATTAATATAATAGTTGTGTAGTTATGTATTTAATATGATAATTGTGTATTTAATATAATAGTTGTGTATTTAATATGCTAATTATATAATGCCTATGTAATGACATCTCATTGTAATTCTAAATTCAAGCAAATGTTAATACATATTTTCTTCACAAATTCTCACAATTTAGAAAACTTCCCTATCACTTTTAACAATATTTTCTTTTAATTAATTTGTAATTTTTTTTTCAAAATTGGAAATCCTCAAATTTACTTAAAACTCTATTTTTAAATTCTCTACTAGTTTAGGAATTGTCTAGGCCCTTATTAGACGGTGTAGACACTGGATTGCTGCCGTGTTAATTGGGTGAATTAGAGAGATTATTGTAAATTTGTTCCTCGAGTTTAAGGGTGTAGTTCTTGTAAGAACATGAGACAGTCGAAAGATTTTACCTACTCTGCTTAAGTCTGAATCGAGTGATTTGACGACGTAATTTTTAATGTTTTCAAAAAAAGATTATTGTATTCTTTTTCCCTCTTTTAAGTGATAAATCTATCACTTGGAACGCTGAACCATATAATTACCAATACTGAAACCATGAAAAAAGGATAAATGAACTCCATGAAGCTTCCAATTGGAATACCCCTCACGGTGCTCCCCAGTTCGAGTCCCGCTAGAGTCATCATTGTTGGGAGGACCATACCGTACAGCTCTCGGTCTGAATCCGGATTAGTCAGGCCCAATATGGCACTGGATACCGGGTGGGGAACCAAAAAAAAAAAAAAATACCCCTCACGGCGGTTTCTCGATATTCTTAAGTCAACATTTGTTTCCACTTTGAACACGGAATGAATTATGTCCAGCTCATGGCTTAGACTTTTTAAATCATTATAATTTATCACTTCTAATTAATTGCCTTGCCATCATAATTTTATTCTATCGTAATTTGGAATTAATTAAGTTCTGAACACACAATGGAAGTCTGTAAATAGAAAACTTTCATTCTTTCTTTCTTCAGTCATTTCTTTTTATTATTCTGAGTTGAGTTCTATTAACCCTTTTTTTTGTTTTAACTATAGGAGTTTCCTTACATTTTTTTTTTTTTTTGGAACGATGGAAACCCCTCCACCAAACCACCCATTATGGGCCGCGGCGCAGGTAAAATCACCGACTGTCCCAGGCTCTTACAAGAAGTACACCCCCTGGATTCGAACCCAAAACCTCAAGGTGAGATCCTGAACCCTACACCACCAAGCCACACCCATTGGGACGGAGTTTCCTTACATATTATAATCTGATTGTAGAACTGCGTCTTGTATTGAATTTTTGTGCTATGACGACTTTGAGACCTGTCTTTTTCAATATAATTTGGTCTTCGGACTCGACAAATTTGAATTTTGAAATTTTTATCAAAATAAAACCACAGACTGACGACTTTTCCACCATTATATTTATTACTTTTTCTAAGCCAGACGAGAATGAAAAAGAAAGGGGGGAGAGAAAATTTATTACAAGTGCTCCACCAAAGAGAAAGTTTATTACAAGCATTCCACCGAGTCTCCTAAAGAAAAATGGTACGAGTTAAATTGATTTGTTTTCAGCTTATGACAAAATTAATATAAAATAATGGTCATCTTTGGCGCATTACTGAATAAAATCAAATGATGATCTGATTGACTCGGATATTCGCCTACGATTTGATTTGAGTGCAGTCAAATTCACACGGGTGGATTCAGGACGGAGACAATAATTTTTTAATTTAAATTTTAATTTAAATTATTAAGAAAATTTTCAAATAAACCAAAAATTTTTAATTCTGAATCCTCACAGGCCCAAACCAATGGGTTTTTGCACCATGGACTTTTATTATCTTCACCCACCACAACACAACATTCGTCTAAGTCAACACATTAACAGAGTTGAATTTGTGTAAGAATTTATATAAACCAATATATAAATAAAGAGAAGCATGTGAAGGAAGGAAGGCAGGCAAAAATCCAAACGGTAGACAAAAACAAAACAGAAGAGAAGAAGCGCGTGAGTCAACAAATCAAACTCAAAAAGCTGTTTCAAAAACTTGAAAATTATCTTCTGTCAGTCCCCTTATTATCTAATTCTGAAAACCCCCAGGCTCAGAAACAAAAAATGGAGGGTAATCTTCAGAAAGTGGTGCTGTTTCTCTTCACAGTATCTGCAGCACTATCAAGAGCACAAAACTTCAAGTGCAGCAGCAGCAGCAGCAGCTCACCAGTAAGTTGCCAAGCTCTAGTAGGATACTTGCCGCCCAACAAAACAACAATTTCAGGCATTCAATCACTCTTCACCTTAAAGAACAACTACAGCATCCTGGGAGCCAACGATTTCCCACCAGACATCCCACGCGACTTCACTATTCAACCCCAGCAGCCCATCAAAATCCGCATCCCATGTCTCTGCACCAACGGCTCTGGTAATTCTTCTTCATTTCTTCCTTATCGTTATTAATCTTACAACAACCCCACCACTGACAATGACTGCTCTACTTCTTGCTCACCTCACATGTCATTATGAGGACCCCTCCTTTATATATGACAAGACATGTCATCTCTGTATTTTGATTGAATATTCCCCCCCCCCCCCCCCCCCCCCTCTCAAGTCTTTATGTGTTTTTATAAAGTTTACAAATTTATGTCTTAATTTGCAAGGTGTAACACAAAATGTCGAAATCTAACTAATGTGACCAGTAATTTGGTCCCGGTGTGGCTTGGTGATATAGGGTACATGATTCATCGTTTCCAAAAAAAAAAAAAAAAAAAGGTAACCAGTAATTTAGCAACCGGGGTGGAGCTAGACTTTGTTTTAGGGGCGGCACTCGGCAGCATTAATTGGCTAACTCTTGGCAAAACCGGGGTTATATTTGTAATTTCTTATAACTTTTATCACCCAAAAATATAAAAAATAAAAAATTAACCTACTAATATATATTTTAGCCACCTCTGAAATTAAATCTTGACTCGGCCTCTACATTGTTTATTACTTTGTTTTATCGGAAATCTTAATAAGTCTAAATATCTCTGAATGAATGTGTTTGAATAATATGTTTATTTGTTTTTTTCAGAGAAGTTGGGGCCATAGTGAAAAGAAACAGAATTTAGACAGGCAAAGTTATAAAAAAAAATGTATCTAAAATTAGGGGCATAATGGAAACAAATAGAACTTATAGGGACCAAAATATAAATATTTATTACTATCTTTCAGTTGATTTTTTTTGGGACCATTCCAACTTAGGCTATAAAAGAGCTTGTTGGCAAGTTTAATAAAAAACTTGTGACTGGTGGATGGAAAATTAATAACTTGTGAGCCTAATTTTATCATTTATATGAAGATTTTAAGTGTGTGTATATATATATATTATGAATTCACTTATTTCAACTAAATTAATCAATAATTTTAACATTAAGGAGATGTTTCATTCATTCATTCTTTCTTTAATTTCATTTTGTATTCACTGTAGAATTTCTAACATTGTATCTTTCTGCATTTTGTTGATGAATTTGGTGAAAAATCATAAGAATCTTTATAAAAAAAAAAAAGAAGTGTTTTTGTTGAAAGTGATTGATGGATTTGACCATATTTTGGGGGGGAAAATTGTGGCAGGTGTGTCAAACAAAGTGCCAGTGTACACGGTGAAGAAAGATGATGGTCTAGACTTTATAGCAAGAACAATATTTGGACAATTGCTCAAGTACCAACAAATTGTTGAGGCTAATAATATTAGTGACCCAAATCTGATCCAAATTGGCCAAAATTTGACGATTCCATTGCCATGTAGCTGTGATGATGTTGATAATGCCAAGGTGGTGCACTATGCACATGTGGTGGAAGTTGGGAGCTCTTTTGAGTTGATTGCTCAGAAGTTTGGAGCTGATAAAGATACTTTGATGAAGCTTAATGGCATTGATAGTGATAGTAAGCTCATTGCTGGCCAAACAATTGATGTTCCTCTCAGAGGTATTTTCTTTCTTCCTTTTGTTTTATCTTCTGTTTTTCTTTTTCTGGATTTTCGTTTTCTTGCTTCTGTTGCTGTTGTTTTTGTTTTTGTTTTCTGGTTTTCGCCCTCTTGTTTTTCTTGTTTGAGAAAAGAATAGTAGGAGTTTGTGTCATTGAATAACTTTTCCCCTAGCAGACTTGTGCATCTTTTGGAGATCTTTATATTTGGGAACATAAATGACCAATTTAAGAAGGACCATGGCATTATGGGGACATCATTTTGCTCTACTTAAATTACATGTTGCTGACATCCTCAAGTTTTCAGGGAGTCTAAGCAATTTTGTTTTTTGATATAGTAGGTTGGCCGTTGGCGTTACTAGGTTAGAAGGTACAACTGATAGCTTGCTTAGGATGGTCTTATTTATAAGTTATAGTGTTACGCTCTACATTTTCAAGCACCATGCAAGAACTGCTTCATGAAACTAACTGTGCATTGTATAGTCATGTTGGTTTTGACTTTTTGAGTGATGATTAAATTTCTCTGCTGTGCCAATTGATTCGGCAAAGTGTTTAGATTGTAGAAGGGTTTTCCATGTTAATTGGTCGCATTCGTTCTCTTGAATTATATTTTTATATTAGATTATTAGTTCAGCTCCAATCCTGGCAGTGGTTTGTCAAGTTAGACAGAATTCCGTGGTAATATATCTCATAATGTGATATCTCTTTTGTTGTTCTTCTATAACTTGGAGATCTGATGATATTTTAATGCTTATATGCAGCTTGCAATTCATCGATAAGAAGCGACTCATCAGACAACACTTTACGTGTTGCTAATGGCACTTATGCGATCACTGCTAACAGTTGTGTGAGGTGCCGGTGTGATGCTGCAAACAGCTGGACGTGAGTGTTTTACTCGATAGCTTGTTATTGTCGAAACTTTCCTATTTAATGATTTCTCAATGATATTCTTTTCTGTAAACCATTTTTGTATGGTCAGGTTACAATGTGAGCCTTCCCAACTTAAACCTTCAACCGACTCCAACTGGAGAACATGCCAATCTATGTCATGTGCAGGTTCAGAATCTTTATCCATTGGCAAAACCACTTCAAATAATTGCAATCAGACAACCTGCGCATATGCTGGTTATAATAACCAGTCCATCCTCACAGCCCTTAACTCTTTGTCCAACTGTTCAAGTAAGTGAAAATTATCGGCGCTTCCATTATTTTGGCTTTATTTATGCTATTGCGCTAGTTGCCTATGAATCAAAATTTATGTTCCGAATGTCTCATTAAATGGGAAATACCATTTAGTTGGTCTCATTGCAAGGGCATTCGCTTTTCACACGACGTAGGGTTCAG
This sequence comes from Zanthoxylum bungeanum, assembly GCA_019454045.1. NCBI lineage: Eukaryota > Viridiplantae > Streptophyta > Magnoliopsida > Sapindales > Rutaceae > Zanthoxylum > Zanthoxylum bungeanum. Next base: position 57,750 of record SKCR01023808.1, read on the forward strand.
ATTTTCACTTTAAATTCACTTGCATGAAAGATTTGTGCAACTAACCGACTGAAAGATTCCTTCCATCAGTAGTTTTCATTAAATCACCAGAAACCAATGGCATGTAGCTCATATGTACTCTTTAACAGATTTTTACCATTGACATTAAACTTGTGTGTTTATTCATTGTTGACAGCTCCCAGTAACGACGCTTCAAGGATCGCGAATTGGAACTTCCTTTTAGTCTCGATTTTCTGGGTCCTTCTATGTTTTCTTCTTATTCAGTAAAATGTTGGTACTTGTTACGGATTACGCTCATTTTTTCCCATGTCATGTCGAGAATCGGAGTAGATATGAGTGTAATATAGAGCATATTTTCATGTAATACATACTTGTATTACGTTAGATAATAAAATTTATTGTGTGCTTCATCTGATTTGCAGAAACTTTGAGATTTCTTCAAAATGAATCTGGGACTGTTGAGATCAAAACTGGTTTGTGAACCAATGTAGCTCGGAAATATTCCTGTTTTCTGTCTTGAACAAGACTGTAAATCTAATGAAAATGAGAAAACAAAAGGATTTATGCAATAATTTGGAGCAAATAGGTAGAGATTAGCTATATGCCATTTGCTGCTGTGCACTCCATTGACAATGTCCAAAGCCAGATTTCTGGAGCCCAACAACAACAACAACTCGCTTCCCTTTGACAAAGTTGGCAGCAGCTTCATAACCCATGGCCGTGTATTCCGGTGTAACCAGAACATTAATTCACGATAAAATTTGATTTTCACCAAAAAAAAATAATAATATATATACTATTCATTCTAAGGGATAAAATAAAATTATCTCAATAATATAAAAAATCTTGTAAATTTGATTTCAGCAGCTCCTCCACAGCAACTCAGCCAATACAATTTATTTTAGTACAAATTGTTTTCCAAAATGACCCCCTCTCAATTAAAATCTGGGTTCCGTCCTTGTATTTAGTTTTTGGATCCGCTATTATATATCTTATAATTTGTTGATGGTAAGAATCAAGATGTAATATATCAAGCAATTGATCAAGGATAAAGATGAGATTTCCCTTTTTCAGAAGGAAAATATATTCAGAAGAAATGTCAAGCATTCCTCGGCTCGGCAGAAAGCATTGACATGATCTGGGGAAACCGGACTATGAGATTCAATACAAAACTCATAAGCCGATCACATCAAAATACACAGTTGAACACATTAGGACGGGAAGGCAAGTCAAAATCTATCCGGTCAGAAAGAAAGGTGTGATGAGTCCACAGGTTGTCTGGCCACCCACCTAGTCACCGACAGAAGCCTCAGGAAGGTAATTCTCCTTTACACGTGTCAACTCCCGGTAACACCCATCAGGCGGTCATCATCACTAAATGCATGTGGCAGTGAGAAGTCAAACTGATTCGATGGGATGTCAGAAAGCAGGTCCATTTTCGACAAAAGCAGGCCTAGGGCAGAGAGCTAGAAAATGAAGCAGGTTCACGTGGAAGACTCTACGGAATTGGGAACAGTAGCCGCCTCAGTTTTACCGCCACAACTTAGTATATATATATATATATATATATATATATATATATATATATAAGGAAAGGTCCTTTTTGGTAGAAGGAGGAGAGAGGGGCGATAAAAAAAGAGACACAAAAAAAGAGAGGCATAGAGAGTCTTTTTTGTAATTATTTTCGTAAAACAGCTCGGTTTACGCACTGACCGACCACAAAACAGGTCGGCCAAACACATTTCAGCAATAAAACACTCATCCGTTTTGTGCCCGTGGACGTAGGTTAATTTCTTGTGTCAATCTGCATGCTCTTCTCCATCTGCCAAAGTTTGCTTTTGGTTGTCCTCATAACCAAACAAATTCACTGCTGAAGGAAGGTTGAATCCCAGGAACAATATATTTCCGATATTATCCCTGAGACGAAAACCAGCCATCAACAGTTGGCGCCGTCTATGGGGATCGAGCAAAAAGCAACTCGCGTTGAGAGGCAATGGTGGGCGTTGAAAAGCTGCGATTTTCACAAGCAGCTCAACAGAAAAATGGATGGAAGGGGAAAGGAATGGGAAGAAGCAAGACGAAAGAGGAGGAATGAATGGTCCATATGTATGAAGACCTTTTCTTGTTGATTTGTGGAATGAAATGTAAAAATGTTAGTGTGGGAACACAGGAACTGGGCGACGCATGTTGTCCCGGGCTCGCGGCCCGGTCGGGAGTACGGAGTAGCCACGGGGGACTAAACCGGAGAATAATGGAGTCGCCACCCGATGTGAACCGGGAAAATGAGATTTAAGGCCGCACTCACCCCTCGCAAGGGAAGACCTCAAACCATTGGGTTCAGAATGGTCCCTTACTTATGCCACTTGTAATGACAGGATTTATGTAATAATTTAATCAGGCTTAAGTAGCACTTATTTCCAAGAGTATCATGCTTCTAAATTCACGGGTACAAAATAAAACTTATACATACATTTCACATATATCTCATATCTAAGAACACATGCCTGAAAACACCTCAAAGTAACAACGAACATACAACTTCATTCAACATATCATATTCATGAAAAACACAAGCATACATAATAACCGCATAAGCATACATGTGAGCACTTTTCCAAGTGATACGTGGAATTGTATCCCAAGTACAGACCGCATTACCGTCCATTCGGAATCGGCTACGAAATTTATGTCTGGGTTTCCATCCGATATATCACAAGAAATAATACTCCAAAGTCATCATGGCATAGGTATATGAATAGTAATACGTTAAATCAAGACTAAGGCAAATGACGCAACTAATGGAATAAACATGCTTTTCATTATTATGTGCACAAAGATAAGAATGACTATGTGTGGTTCCATAAAAAATTCACCTAAGAAACAATTATACATGGCATGTGATGAATATGTCTCAGTTCAGTGTGTTCGCGTTCGTGTAGCGTTCGTAAACGTGTTCGAACGGTAAACAGAAGGTTCGCGTTCGTATGGCGTTTGATAACGCGTTCGAACGGAAATGAAACAGAATGCTCACGTTCGTATGGCGTTTGTTAACGCGTTCGAACGAAAATGAAACAGAATGCTCACGTTCGTATGGCGTTCGTGAACGTGTTCGAACGGAAATGAGACCTGATGCATGATAAGGCAAGATGCATGCGCGTTCGAGCTGCGTTCGTAAACGCGTTCGAACGGGAACAGACCTAATGCATGATAAGACCAAGAAAGTGCGTGTGCGTTCGCGTAGCATTTGTAAAACGCGTTCGAACGGGAAACAGAAGGTTCGCGTTCGTATAGCGTTCGAGGACGCGTTCGAACGGAACCAGACCTGATGCATACAACCACAAAGAATAAAGACAACAATGTCAAGCTCAGTATGTCCGATCAAACGTATCTCACATCCAACCGAACACACATCAACCGGAGCGGCAAAGCATCGTGGTAAAGGGCTTTAACCCTTCCCCATATGGGATTTTTCATTCCACTTACTAAGCCCGTGCGCTCGATTGAATCATGCATACATAGAATTAAAAACAATAATATCAAACTAGCATGCCCGATTGAATGTGTCTTGCATTCAACCGAATACACATCGACCAGCGCGGCAAAGCATTGTGGTAAAGGGCTTTAACCCCTCCCCGTAGGGGATCTTTTATTCCACTTACTAAGCCCATACACTCGATTGAATCATGCATACATAGAATTAAAAGCAATAATATCAAACTAGTATGCCCGATTGAACGTGTCTTGCATTCAACCGAGCACACATCAACCGGCGCGGCGAAGCAATCGTGGTAAAGGGCTTTAACCATTCCCCATAGGGGATCTTTTATTCCACTTACTAAGCCCGTGCGCTCGATCGAATCATACATAAATAAGCAACATGCAGAATTCGAGTGACGAAAAATAAATAAATAAATCAAAGCAGCATGAAACAAGAGAATGTGCCGTTTACTCAAGTGGTACGTGGAGTTGTATCCCAAGTACAGACCGCACTACCGTCCATTCGGATTCGGCTACGGAATTTACGTCTGGGTTTCCATCCTATATACCACGAGAGACGACACTCTTTTATTCATCCAATACCCATAACACACATCATACACAAACAAGATTCAACGAATAAGTAAAATATAATCAAAATAAATAACAAAAATCACGTAAAGATGAGTGTGAAAAGTACCCTCAGGTCTAACCTTTTAAGCCGTCTCTCGGACTCTCGTTTCGCGAAGATCGGAAGGGGTAAAGCTCCGCAACTTTTCTGGTTCACTAGTTTGCCTTTTCCTTCGCTGTTTTGCCGCTCAAGCTACTGTTTCGAGTCCGTTTTACTGCTGTTTCCTTGTGGTTTCGCTGCCATTTCCTCTGTATTTTTTTGCTTACTGTTTTTGGGTGTGTTCTTCCTGTAATTTTCTTGTGTGTTGTGTATGAGCTAGAGGAGTGCATGTCTTGGTTAGGGATTGTTTATATTGAGAAGGGTTAGGGCTTCACCTTGTCTCACAAGGAAGGGGTTTGGTGCATTAAAGGGAGGATTTGATTTGGTGTTGGACAAGGAAATGATTAGATTGAGGGGGGACAAATCTTGGCTAGATTAGGAATACAATATCTTTAGATTGGTTATGATTGATTTTAATTAGGCATGATATCTTTTTAATTTAGTATGTGATTTTTAGATTTGTTTTGATTTCACCATGTGTCAAATATGTGTTTTAAGTGGGCTTGGGCGTGTGGGCCAAGGCTTGGGCGAATTGGGCTTAATGTGAGGCTAGCAGTAAAACCAGAATTACCGACACCGTTCGAACGCCTCCTCGAACGCGACACGAACGCCCGCAATCTGTTTGCCGTTCGAACGCATACACGAACGCAGCACGAACGAAAACAGTGAACCTTGTTTATTCTGAATTTCCCCTTCCGATATCCGTTTCCTGCGGCTTCCGTGACTCAAAAGATAGTGCCTCCAAATGAGACTCATCATCGGGTTTCACATGCAAAAATACAATGCCTACAGTTAGCCAATGGACACCCATCCGGGGTGAATTGTTGAATGAAATGTAACGAGGGGGATGTTGTAGGACACAGAAACTGGACGACGCATGCTGTCCCGGGCTCGCGGCCTGGTCGGGAGTACGGAGTAGCCACGGGGGACTAAACCGGAGAATAATGGAGTCGCCACCCGGTATGAACCGGGAAAATGAGATTTAAGGCCGCACTCACCCCTCGCAAGGGAAGACCTCAAACCGTTGGGTTCGGAATGGTCTCTTACTTATGTCACTTGTAATGAAAGGATTTGTGTAATAATTTAATCAAGCTTAAGTAACACTTATTTCCAAGAGTATCATGCTTCTAAATCCATATGCACAAAAATAAATTTTACACCTAAATTTGCATATATTTCACATCTAAGATTGCATGCTTGAAAGTACATCAAAGTAGCAACGAACATACAACTTCATTGGCATATTGCATTGATGGAAACACAAGCACACATTAACCACACAAGCACACATAAAAGCGAATCAAATAATGGCGAACATGTGATTTCATAGACATAACATAAACAAATAGCCATTACATGTCCATGCACAAATAAAAGAGTCAACTAAGTATATAATGCAAAAAGACACTTAAGGATGCAATTAGGCATTAAAATAAGCATGCTATGACGTGGTGCAAAAGAAGATAACTAATATGGACACAAACACACATGTGAGCACTTTTCCAAGTGGTACGTGGAATTGTATCCCAAGTACAGACCGCATTACCGTCCATTCGGAATCAGCTACAAAATTTATGTCTGGGTTTCCATCCGATATACTACAAGAAATAATACTCAAATGCTATCATAACATGGATATATGAATTATACTACGTTAAGCCAAGACTAAGGTAAATGATGCAATAAATAGATGAAAGACACGGCAAATATTGTGGTAAAGGTAGCCTTTTAGGCTTTTCTTCCCCCAAATGGAGAACCTTTTAATCCAACACAATAAGCCCATGCGCTTTTCATTACAATGCGTACAAAGACAATGATAACTATATGAAACTTCGTATACCCGATTGAACACATCTTACATTCAAACGAATATACATCAACCGGCGCGGCAAAGCATCGTGGTAAAAGGATTTTAACCCCTCCAAATAGGGGACATTTAATCCGACTTACTAAGCCCATGCACTCGATCGCATCATGCATACAAAGAATAAAGACAATAATATCAAACTTAGTATGCCCGATTGGACATATCTTACATCAACCGAACACACATCAACCGGCGCGGTAAAGCATCATGGTAAAGGATTTTAACCCCTCCAAATAGGGGACCTTTAATCCGACTTACTAAGCCCATTCGCTCGATTGCGTCATGCATAAACAAGTAACATGCGAAATTTAAATGACGAATAATAAATCAAAGCAACATAAAACAAAAGAAAGTGCCGTTTACTCAAGCGGTACGTGGAGTTGTATCCCGAGTACAGATCATACTACCATCCATTCGGAATCGGCTATGAAATTTATGTCCTGGTTTCCATCCGATATACCGCGAGAGTTGACACATCTTTCATTTTATTCCAAGGCCACAACATATAATATTTCGTAATACATGCATATTTATCTACTCAAGGGCCACAACTTGCATTTTAACATAATAATCATGCGAACAATACTCAATAGATAATAAAAATAAAACTGAAAATGAGTATGAAAAATACCCTCAGGTCTAACCTTTTATGTTGACTTTCGAACTCGCATTTCACGGCCGTCGGAAGGGCTATCACATCGCAACTTTTCTGGTTCACTGGTTTGCGTTTTACCTCGCTATTTCGCTGCTCAAGCTACTGTTTTGACTCCGTTTTGCTGCTGTTTCCTCGCGGTTTCGCTGCCGTTTGGTCGCTGCATTTTAGGTCACTGTTTTTGGTTGTTTTGGGGACTGTTTTACGGTTATTTGGACTGGTTTGGGCTGCAGTTTCGGAAGGGTTCCAGGGCATTTTTTGTTACTGTTTTAAGGATTGCAGGGCTGCTATTTGGGGAGTTTTTACTCACTGTTTGTGGGTGTACATGGCTACTGGTCAGACGTGAGGTTAATTTGCATGAGGGCTGCGGTTTGTGGACTGCATGTGCATGGTTGTTACGTGAAGAGGCTTTGAATGGTCGGTGTGTGGGATATGCTGAGGCGTGAGGGGGGCTGTTCACGTGTTTGGCTTATTTGGTGTGGAGTGAAGTGGGGTCTTGTGACGTTGTGGCTTATGGGCGTGTGCTGAAGAGTGGATGGCAGGTTTCTTCTTGCGTTGAAGGCAGATGAGGTTAATGGGCAGTGCAAATGCGTGAATGAGGCTGGCCGTGAAGGACCATGCGGCTTGCTAGGGTAGTTGGCGTGAAGTTGGTTTCGTGAGGGGCATGTGTGTGTGGTGGCTTAGAGTCAGGGTTAGGGACGTGTGAAGGGTTTATATACTCATGGAGGGATGAAGCCGTTGAGGGCAGTGAAGGTTTCTTTTCTTTGTTGTGTTCTGCCGTGTGAGTTGTGTCTTTTATGTGAGGGATTTTTTTGAGCTAGGGGAGTGCATGTCTTGGTTAGGGGTTGTTTATATAGAGAAGGGCTAGGGCTACTCCTTGTCTCACAATGAAGGGATTTGATTTAGTGTCTAAGAAGGAAAGCAATGGATTTGATGGAGACAAGATTGGTTTAGATTAGGAAGGTTGAATATTTGATTGGCTTGTTTAGGAATACAATTTGTTAGATTAGGAAGTCAATATTTTTAATTGGTTATGATTGATTTTAATTAGGCATAATATTTCTTTAATTTAGTATATAATATTTTGGATTAGGAAGTTACAATATTTTAATTTGGTATAATTATATTTTATGTCTTATTTAATTTGGTATGATTTTATTTCATGTTTTATTTAATTTGGTAAATGGCTTAATTAATTATTTTATTTAATTTGGTATATTATTTAATTAATATTTTATTTAATTTGGTTGTATTTTGAGGGCCTTGGGCGTGTGGGCCAAGTGTGGTGGGTTATGTGTTGTGTTGGTTTGGTGAGTGAAGCTTGTACGTGTATGGGCTTGCGGGGTTTTGGGTCAAGGCCAAGGGGCTTGCGGGGTTTTGGGCCGAGGTTAAGTGGTTTGCGGATTTTTTTAGGCTAAATGTGATTTAAAACGGAGGTCCACCAGCGAGCCCGAAGCTAAACAAGCGAGTAAAATTCGACAAAGTACTGATTTCCATCTTTTCCCTTCCGACGTCCGTTTCCCGCGGCTTCCGTGACTTAAAAGGTAGTGCCTCCAAATGAGACTCATCATCGGGTTTCACATGCAAAAATGCAATGCCTACAGATGTGTTACATCAGTTGGTGACAGCTGACCAGACTCCTCAGTAGGAAGGAACTACACTTCCTGAACTGCCGATCGCCAGCTTCATAAGTTACTTGTGCTGGGGGACCGATCAGGGAGCTAGTCAGCCAAGGGCAAGGTGAACGCCCGACGGGTGAGGTGAAAATTGGTGAGGCGGTCTTCCATGAACTAGGAATAAAGAGGGTAAAAGTCTTCCGGGAAAACCGCGCAGAGCAGAGACTGAAGACCTCACCCAAACACCCAGGGATGCGTTCAACAAACTAGGCGCCGATAAAATGCATTGTCGAAGGAGCACCGACGGAGTGCCTGGTTCAGCAGACCCTGTGATCCGGCTCGGAAACCTTGGGATCAAGTTCAGATCGGGGATCCCAACGGAGCGCCTGATGTAGGAGCCAGCCTGAGTGTGAAGTTTACAACTTTGGCATACGCATCAGGAGTTTTCGAAGCTCGGATCAGAAGATACGGTGAAGCCGCGAAGCAGAAGACAGAAGAAAACCAATGTAAAAGCCTCTCTTGAAATGTCCCGCAAAGAGTTGTAAGAATGACACCATGTCATTTAAAATATGAATAAAACTCTCATTTTTTTAAGAAACTTGCACATCGCTTGTTTGTTAATTAAACATGAAAGTTGTCTTCATTATTTACTTTGACATGCTCGATGCGAAGGTAATGACTTGAGGTCAGAAAGGGCACCAAACTCGCGGCACGCCAAACACAAGTGTTATTATCAAACCCCCGGGTAAAGTGCACCGACCTGGCTCTTTTCATTCTAAGTGGGAGATACTACAAGGGATGAAGTGCATGAGGGAGCGCGTGAACCCCTCGTGGTAGGATCAGACTCCCGAGGCAGGAGCGTAACTACCCCATGACTTGCATCTATGTCTAGGCTAGGGGCTGGATTTGTCCCGCCGAGGCCTCTGCGTGGCACCGGCTCGGGGCTGGAGTTCGTTCCGCTGAGGCTTCGTGGTGTAGGCTAGGGGCTGGATTTGTCCCGCCGAGGCCTCTGTGTGCCACCGGCTCGGGGCTGAAGTTCGTTCCGTCGAGGCTTTGTGGTGTAGGCTCGGGGCCGGATTTGTCCCGCCGAGGCCTCTGTGTGCCACCTGCTCGGGGCTGGAGTTCGTTCCGCCGAGGCCGCTAGGAATTATGTTTTGGAAACCTCGGGCATGACGCTGTTTCGAGGCATCCGTGCTGTTATTTACACTTGTGATTATCTCGTTTGGGGTATGTGCTAAGTCACCCCCGCCTTTTGCCTATTCCATTTTTTTTAAAAAAAAGAATCTTTTTTGTTTTTCGCTGGTCTAGTGAGGGAACGCCCGCGTCAGAGACAGTAGAGCATCGAAGATTGATTTGTTTCCCTTCCGTATAAGTGTTGGAAATTGATCGGCTCGGGGTTGGATTTGTTCCACCGAGGCTTCATGGTTTGATCGGCTCGGGGCTGGATTTCGTTCCGCCGAGATCGTGCAATTATTCGGTTTGGGGTTGGATTTGTTCCGCCAAGATTTCAGTCCCTCAGCTCGGGTTTGGGGTGACTACCACCGAGTCTGATTCTTCAAACTGGGGATGTATCATTCCCTCAGGTTCAAATGTTTCTCTCATCTCGGGTTTGAGGTGACTCCCACCGAGTCTGATTCTTCGGACTGGAGATGTATCATTCACCCAGGTTCAAATGCTTCCCTCAGCTCGGGTTTGAGGTGACTCCCATCGAGTCTGATTCTTCGGACTGGGGATGTATCATTCCCTCAGGTTCAAATGTTTCCCTCAGCTCGGGTTTGGGGTGACTCCCACCGAGTCTGATTCTTCGGACTGTGGATGTATCATATCCCCAGGTTCAAATGCTTCCCTCAGCTCGGTGTAGGCACTGCATTTTTACACATAAGTCCCTATGATGAGTCTCATTTTGGAGACACTACCTTTTAAGTCACGGAGGTCACGGGAAACGGACATCGGAAGGGGAAACTCAGAATAAACAAGGTTCACTGTTTTCGTTAGTGCTGCGTTCGTGTTTACGTTCGAACGTCAAACAGATTGCGGGCGTTCGTGCCGCGTTCGAGGAAGCGTTCGAACGGTGTCGGTAATTCTGGTTTTGCTGCTAGCCTCACACCCAGCCCATTTAGCTCCCCAAAGCCCATAAAACACATCCCAATTTAAATAAATAAATATTAATTAAAACATTAACTAAATAAGATAGTAATTAAATTAATAAATAAAACAAAACATATACCAAACATAAAATAAACAATTACCAACTTAAACTAAAATCATGCCTAAATTAAACAAATCACATACTAAATCAAAAATATAATCATACCAAGTTAAAATCAATCAACCAATTAAAGCCAATCATATATTTGACTTCATAATCTAATAAGATAATTACCAATCTAAAATATTGTATTCCTAAACCAACACAAATTAAATATTGAACCTTCCCTATCTAGCCAAGATTTGTCCCCCCTCAATCTTTGACTTCCCTTAAACCAAACCAAATCAAATCCCTCTTCAATTAGCCAAATCTCTTTCCTTGTCAAGCCCAACCCTTTGCCTATAAAAAGAACCATTCACCAACCTTCTCAAGACTAGTTTTTTAGTTTTGTAGTTTTGAGACCTTAGTTTTCTAGTTTCTAGACCCTAGTCCCTAGCTCATACACAACACACAAGAAAATTACAGGAAGAAGACACCCAAAAAACAGTAAGCAAAAGATAAAGAGGAAACGGCAGCGAAACCACAAGGAAACGATAGCAAAAGACGGAGAACAACAACTCAAAACAGTAAAGACAACGAACGAGAACAGTGAACCAGTGAACCGGGAGAGTTGCGGAGCATCCACCCTTCCGACGATCGTGTACCGTACATCCGAGAGGTGATTTAAAAGGTTAGACCTGAGGGTACCTTTTCATTAGTTTACATTCGTTTTTTTTATTATTGAATTCTATTCGCATGAGAGTCGTTTATGGATGCATTTTGTGGCTTGAATGAAATGGAAGAGTGTCGTCTCTTGTGGTATATAGGATGGAAACCCAGACGTAAATTCCGTAGCCGAATCCGAATGGACGGTAGTGCGGTCTGTACTTGGGATACAACTCCACGTACCACTTGAGTAAACGGCACATTCTCTTGTGTTGTTTGTTTTGGTTTATTTATTTCTTGTCATTTAATTCTGTACATTGCTTATTCCCATATGATGTGATCGAGGGCATGGGCTTAGTAAGTGCGATGAAAGGTTCCCTAATTGGAGGGGTTAAAATCCTTCACCACGACGCTTTGGCCGCACCGATTGATGTGTGTTCGGTTGAATGCGAGATACGTTCAATCGAGCATACCTAGTTTGATATGATTGTCTTTATTTTCGTATGCATGATTCAACCGAGCGCATGGGTTTAGTAAGTGCGATGTGAGATCCCCTATGGGGAGGGGCTAAAGCCCTTTACCACGATGCTTTGCCGCGCCAGTTGATGTGTGTTCGGTTGGATGCAAGACACGTTCAATCGGACATACTTAGAATAGTATGATTGTCTTTATGTTTGTATGCATGATGTGATGTGACGCGCATGGGCTTAGTATGTTGGTCTAAAGGTCCTCTCTTTGAGAGATCAAGAGCCCCAAAAGGCCACCTTTACGGCAGTACTTCGTCGCGCCCCTTTATTTTGTTGTTTATGTATTGCGTCCCATTTCATGCATCAGGTCTTTTCCCGTGCGAACGCGTTACGAACGCAACTCGAACGCGCATGCATTTTTGCCTTATCATGCATCAGGTCTCATTTCAGTTCGAACGCGTTCACGAACGCCATACGAACGCGAGCATTCTGTTTCATTTCCGTTCGAACGCGTTTACGAACGCTACTCGAACGTGAGCATTCTGTTTCATTTCCGTTCGAACGTGTTTACGAACGCTACTCGAACGTGAGCATTCTGTTTCATTTCCGTTCGAACGCGTTTACGAACGCTACACGAACGCGCTCACACTGAATTGAGTCTGTCTTACCATATTCATGCATAATTGCCTCTTGGCTGATCTTTCTTGTGTTATATAGCCAACCGTATCATTTGTATTCTTGCATTTATCCATTCTATGTGTTCTTGGATTGTATTCAAGCATGATTAGGCTGTTAGCATGTTATTTGGTTAATAGGTTCATGAGATAGTACACAAGCATGATTAGGTTGTTCTTAGTTTTCCATACCATAGGATTGAAATATGTTCATAAGATTGCCATGTGATGTTGCATGTTGTGATGAACTTGTTGATGTATGCATACGAATTTGGAAGCATGATATTTTTGGAAATAAATGTTATTAAGCCTGGTTAAATTATTACATGAATCCTTTTATTACAAGTGACATAAGTAAGGGACCATTCCGAACCCAACGGTTTGAGGTCTTCCCTTGCGAGGGGTGAGTGAGGCCTTAAATCTCATTTTCCCGGTTCACACCGGGTGGCGACTCCATTACTCTCCGGTTTAGTCCCCCGTGGCTACTCCGTACTCCCAACTAGGCCGCGAGCCTAGGACAGAAAAGCGTCGCCCAGGTCCTGTTGTCCACACTCGGGTTTGGGGTGACTCCCACCGAGTCTGATTCTTCAGACTGAGGATGTATCATTCCCACAGGTTCAAATGTTTCCCTCAGCTCGGGTTTGGGGTGACTCCCACCGAGTCTGATTCTTCAGACTAGGGATGTATCATTTCCCCAGGCTCAAATACTCTACTTAGCTCGAAAAGAAAAATGTTTGTTTTGCAGCTAGGTTCAATGATGGTTGAATTTAGAATCAAGACGTCAGACTCAGGCTCGACAGAACGGATTTCAGCTTCAGTTATAGATGCCTCGAGGACAAAGATAGAAACTTCAAGCGGTCGCTCCTCAAAAAATAAAAAGCATGGGTATAGTGGTCGTGTGCTCGAAATATCGACTTTGCTCGGGAAGAAGAATTAAGAGACAATAGCAGGGTCATTGACAGATGAACGACCTAAATACAGTCAGAGAATAAGACCTGATTACATAAGTAAGGGTGTCTTTTCCCTGGTTCCAAAAACAGCCACCAGCAAGGTGAAAGGCTCAACAACTTTTTATAGTTCCCGGCATCAACACATAAAAACTCGTTGATACCAAGAACTAGAGGATGAATGTTGATGGTAAGAATCAAAATGTAATATATCAAGCAATTGGCCAAGGATAAAGATGAGATTTCCCTTTTTCAGAAGGAAAAGATATTCAGAAGAAGTGTCAAGCACTCATCGGCTCGACAGAAAGCATTGGCATGATCTGGGCAAACCGGACTATGAGATTCAATACAAAACTCATAAGCCGATCACATCAAAATACACAGTCGAACACATTAGGGCGAGAAGACAAGTCAAAATCTATCCGGTCAGAAAGAAAGGGGTGATGAGTCCACAGGTCGTCTGGCCGCCCACATAGTCATCGACAGAAGCCTCGTGAAGGTAATTCTCCTTTACACGTGTCATCTCCCGGTAACACCCACCAGGTGGTCATCATCACTAAATGCATGTGGCAGTGAGAAGTCAAACTGATTCGATGGGATGTCAGAAAGCAGGTCCATTTTCGACAAAAGCAGGCCTAGGGCAGAGAGCTAGAAAATGAAGCAGGTTCACGTGGAAGACTCTACAGAATTGGGAACAGTAGCCGCCGCCTCAGTTTACCGCCACAACTTAGTATATATATATATAAGGAAAGGTCCTTTTTGGTAGAAGGAGGAGAGGGGGCGATAAAAAAAGAGACACAAAAAAAGAGAGGCATAGAGAGTCTTTTTTTGTAATTATTTTAGTAAAACAGCTCGGTTTACGTACTGACCGACCACAAAACAGGTCGGCCAAACACATTTCAGCAATAAAACACCCATCCGTTTTGTGCCCGTGGACATAGGTTGGGTTTAACCCGCCGAACCACGTTAATTTCTTGTGTCAATCTGCATGCTCTTCTCCTTCTACCAAAGTTTGCTTTTGGTTGTCCTCATAACCAAACAAATTCATTACTGAATGAAAGTTGAATCCCGGAAACAATATATTTCTGATATTATCCCTAAGACGAAAACCAACCATCAACATAATTAATATTTTTTTAACTACTAAAATAATACAATGTGTACTGTGTGGTATGAATTCCCAAAAGTGTGTGTATATATATATATATATTCTAAAAAAGTGAAAAAAGAAAAGAAAAAAGAAAAAAAAGGTATGGAAAGCCAAAATAATTATATTTGCGCCAAAAGTAATATTTAAAACTTGAACGAGGGGCTAAATAAACAATCAAGAAAAATGAAGAATAAATGGTAAATTAATCTAACTTCATTAGAGCCAACGCTTCTTCTTGCTTTTGAAACGAATCCATTTCTCTTTCTTTCGCTCGCACCCTCCAAACGTTTTCAATGAGCTACAGGTAAGTAATGCAATTTCCCTCTCTGCTTTTATTAAATCTTTTCATCATTTTTTTCCATTTTACAGTAGCTTAGTTTCCTTAATTTGTGCTTATTTTGTGATCAATTCTGCAGCAACAAAATATATATATAAATGCTTGATTGCGTGGAATTTTGATTGTAGCTATATTTTTGAACTAATGTGATGGGTTTCGTTTATTTTTCATAAATCACACAACCATGTTTTAGAATTTTTGATTAGTTCATGTTTTTGCTTCTGGGTATTATGTTCTGTGCTGTTTTGTTAGGAATTTAGGTGAAAGTTCAATAATTTGTGTAAGAAAAACCAATTTTGAGTGTTTTTATGTTGTTTAATTTCCTGTCTTTATTTGTCATTGAAGTAGTGCTTTTAGTTTTATTATCGCATTTAGTTCTTTCATTACTTGGATTTCGATTTTGTCGTGCATATTTATGAAGGGGTGTTTATGTGGCATTTTTTTAATTTTAACTTTTTTACGGGAAAAAAAATGAAAGTTTGATTTCAATGCTCATTGGTTGTGGCATATCATGGGCTGATTATATACTTTTAGTGTTTTGCATTAATGTCCTTGTCAGTGCTTTGTTAGCGAGTAGGAGTCATTGACTGTGTATAGAGGAGGTGGTAATTTTGAGCTGATAATTCCATAATGACATGACTTATTGTAATGTTGTGTCGTTCGAGGAAATATGTATATATGGTAGCTTATTTAATGCGCTACATGCATGACTTAATCATGGTGCTTATTGGAGCTTATTATATCCTGCTTCTTTACTGTTATCGGAATGGTGAAGTGTGTCTTGCAGGGGGGTGGTGACTACAACAGATCCAATTGACATACAACACCACTCCAAGTTGTTATTTTGAAAAACTTGCCTTCATTTACCTGAAATTATTGTAGAGTTATCGGGTGCTATGCTTATGTTGTCATGAAAGTTGAAACTTCTACATGCTGTTTCGTAGTTGGTGATTACAACAGATCCTATCGACATACAACACATCAACACTACTCCAAGATGTTATTTTGAAAAACTTGCCTTCATTTACCTGAAATTATTGTAGATTTATGGGGGTGCTATGCTTATGTTGTCATGAAACTTCTACATGCTGTTTCGTAGTTGTTTCACTTTATATGGTTCTTTTGCAGGCAACCAGACACTGGATCATTATCTAGCATATGTGCTTGATATTTTGAATGCACTAACATATATGTTTAGTGGTATTCTCTCGTATATATTTCTGGATGTTGTGTTAAGGTTGAGACATGGCATGTTTTTGATAGCGATAATTCTTTGAAAATGGTAAATCAAATGCAATTAAAAATAAAAATAAATAATGGTTCCTTTTTGCCCTTTGTTTATATTAATATTTCTATGGTTGGTGGTTGATTTCATGTATATTAAAATAACGTAAGTATCCTCTCATGATCCCCGAGTCTGAGACCTCAGACATGTAATGCATAATTTATTAACTGAAGTTTTTTATTGCATGAATAATTTCTGGTACCCATTTATCCCCATGATTTGTAAATGTTACACATGCTTGTGGTCTATGAATACTGCAAAATGGGACAGTGGGTTAGAAACTGTTCAGTAGTTTACGTGATAGTGAAAGGGAACATATCAAACCGGTTTATTGCAACTTAGTGCAATAAACTGCCACTAGGTGGATGTCAATAAGAATTTAGTTTGTCAGTCTGAGTCTTGTAATCAATATTTTGTCTCCATTATTTGATGTTAATAGCTATTTGCAGTTAGCATAAGTTGGAATTAACTATGTTGGTGGTCATTTAAAGGACTGCTTTGGTTATATTTCCACTTCTTTAGATCTCCAGAGCTGGATTTGGATTTTATACTTTGTCGAATTAGGTTATTCCACTGGGATTTGAGTTTTTTGCTTCAATAACTTAAGAGGAACTAAAGAAGATGCAATATACTTATATTTTCCTGGATTTGATTGATGTTCCATGTGAAAATAGCGCATCTTAAGAATGACCTACATGTTTGCAGAATGTGTTTTTCTTCTGAACAAATATGATGTTGAGATTTTCCTCCCAAAGTGCATTTTTTATGATTGTTTCTGCTCTTTTTTTTTAAAATTTTTTTTTTTTCCAGATGGTTCAACAAACAGTAGACTCTAAATTCAACAAATACAGGGTGGGCAGTCCTGAAACTAGCTTACCCACTTGTGATAAGCAACAGCCGGTTGCTATGAAGAAGACAGCCCTAAGAGAACTGCAGAATGAAAACAGAACTGTGGTGCCAAAACCCAATGGAACTTCTCCATATTCAAAGGATAGATGTATTATTGATGCCATTAAGGTTACTGGTATTAAGAGACCATTACAAGAATGTCCAGTGAGTCCCTCTAGAGACAGTTATGTTGCAAATGGACATCTTGTGTATGTTCGCAGAAAATTTGAAGCAGATGTAGGCAAGGCCAGCACTTCTGACAGCACAAACATTGGTGCTGCTGATTCCACACACTCAAGGTTGGTTGGTCACCAAGAAAGTACCCACCAAAAACTCCTGATAAAAGAGCCAAAGGTTTCTAATTTTCCAGCATTTGCACCTTTACAAACTACTTCCTTTGTGAGTCCACCTGGGAAACCTTCGGTTCCTCTGTTTGGAAAGTCTGGTGTTAAATCAACTCCAGCAGAATCTAACTATCAGCTTGTTAATTCTGCTGCCCCTTCATTGGATAATTCAAGGGGAATGAAAATTTCGCATTGGGAAGAGCGATTTCATCCATTGCAGATGCTGTTGAAAAAATTGGACCAATCAGATCAAGAGGATTATGTCCAGAGTATGTTCTTATATTGCAAGAAGTCAATTGATATGCTGTATGTTATATCAGTTGAAATTGTTACATTACTGATTTATATTGATTTATGTGATTCTGTTAGTGCTTCGGTCACTTTCCTCAGTTGAGCTTAGCAGACATGCTGTTGATTTGGAAAAGAGATCAATCCAGCTTTCATTGGAAGAAGGTAATATGCAATCTGATGTTGATGCTTTTTTCTTTTCTTCTTTCTTTTTAGTGTTGATTATATTAAAAAGAGAAAAAAAAAAAAAAAGAAAGATAAGCTCTAAAACAATCCTCCCAGATCTGAAGGACAGTTGTTGACATTTGACATAATTTTTTTTGGATTTGATGTATTGTTGTTTTCAAAGGGGTAGCTCTACAACATTTTGCATTATGCAAATCTGTCCTTTTTCCGTGATCACCTTATATAAACACGAGCACAATGCGTGGATTCTAGTCAAGTTGATTGTTGGACATTTGAATGTTTTGATATGTATGAATTCAACATAACTTATTCTCACTTTTTTTTTTGGTATTGTTACAGCGAAAGAGGTGAGCCGTGTTGCGATGTTAAATGTGCTAGGAAAATCTGTCAAGAATCTGAAAGAGCACTTTACTCATCAAGATCAGTTAAACAAGTAAGAGGCCACGAAGAACAAGATAGTTTAGTTTAGTTTTTTTTTTTTTTTAGCCTTGAGAGACTGGGTGCACTAATACACCTACTTATTTTGCATTCCCTCGTCGTTTATTTGGTGGTTGTTTTCCCTCATGCTGGCGGACATCGATTATAATATTTTACCTGGAATGTCTTCTCTATTCTGGCAAAAGCCATTGACAGTAATAAATCTGTATTAATGGCATTTGGGTCACTAATGTTTAAGTCAGGTTTCTCTCAGGATTATAAATCAAAAGATAGAAAGCATTTGTCTTTTAGTTGCACAAAGACCCTTCAACTCAATGAAACAATCATGAAAGCAACAACAAAAAATTGAAGGCAACAGCAAAAGGTAATGCTGTCCTAAAATTGAGGCCATTTTCAGAACCAACACACAGTATCGTCACTAACTTTGCTTCATCTTCTAACACTGTTTCAAATTATCAAGTGCCCGCAAGAAACTGTCCAAATTGATCAAGATTGATGCCAAAAGTAACTAGGCTTTGTCAGTGGCGGAGCCAATAAGGAGTGAGTGTGGTCCCCCGCTCACACCAAAATTTTATTAAAATGTGTTACATGAGATAGTTTTGATTTAAAATGAAGAGTTTCTATCACTTTTTGAGAAAATCAAATTTTGTCCCCATTAAATTAATTGGCTACGCCACTAGGCCTTGTAGTGAGTGCGGCAAGAAGTTTTGGTAATGGAAAGCACTTTTTGTGCAAATGCGATGTCACCCTGTGCGGCAGTGCCGTGGCGTGGCATTAACCCTCCAAATTTTCGGAGACCCGTTGTTGAAAATGTAATGGCTGTGGGGATAATGAGGTTGATGCTTGTTTATTGATAATGGCTAATGGGGATGGTGGTGTTGGTACTAGTAGTACTTTTCAACATGGGGTTCAGGTTCAAGATATTGATTGGGTGGTTCAAGTTAAAGTTATAGGTTTGAGTGCACAAGTTGCAAGAAAGTGTTTGGTTTACACCAGGCCTTGGGGGGACACTGGATGGTTATGAGATTGATCACATGATCATTAATTGTTGTGGTGGGATTGTGAAGGAGAATATGGACAATGATAGAAAGATGATGATGGTGTTGAGGCACAAGTGTAGTATTTGTTTGAGGGTGTTTTCAAGTGGACAAGCAATGGGAGGGCACAAAAGTGTCTCTGGGAGAAAGGGGATGATCTTTTGTTGAACAAAGGGCAATGAATTTGCATGCTCCAGTTGATGATGATTCTTGCCTCTTCTTCATATTCTTCAGGGCTCACTTTGGATTTGAGGTAGGGCCTCTGATTGAATTTCTTATTTTGTTGGGTTTGTCTGTATCATTAAGATAGTTTCTTGCTGTCCATAATTGGGAGACGGAATTATTTGTTCTTTAAACAAATTTTGAATATAGTTGTAACTTCTGAGTACTACTAATACATTACAAAGTTGTTATGTCATTTTCTGAGTTGCTTATTCATGTATTCTTTAATTAATCTTTTGTTAGAAAAACTTGTATAAAAAATAAGATAGGAACGTTTTGGATAAATAAGATTCATAGTCGCGTAATGGATTTTGATGATGCAACACGAGTGAAGTATTCGACATATAACAGCGAGACAATACAAAAAGATGTCGAAGTACAACGGTGGTGAAGAGCGAAGAATGTAAAGACTGGCTCATATTGAAGAATTTATGTAAAGTCTTAGCTTAGGGCCGTAAATGTATTGTGGATTGTTTATTCAAGTACCTAAACGCATAGGAAACATGCACATTCATTTAGATGCATTAGGCTCATATACAAAATGCCTTAAAACTTCATATATGCATTTTTTGGTACAGAGACCGGCATACCGGTACCTTACCGGTCCCCATACCGATGAGATGCTCTGTTTTGCAAGCTCTCTATAACATGCACATACCAAACCGGTGTCCATACCGATGACCATACCGGTCATATTGGGGATTACATAGCCACTGAAACCGGCACGGAGCAAACCGGTCATCATACTGGTGATCCTAACAGTTAGTTTCTTACTGGAACTGGCATGACCTAAACCGGTCTTCACACCACTTCACATACCGGTCAGCCCTGCATATTGCACACTCATTGGAACCGACACGAATCATACCGGTCTCATACCAGCCATCATACCGGTCTAACGGTCGATTTCTCAAATTGTGATATAACCGTTAGAGACCGGCATACCAGTGTCTGGAGACGGGTATACCGGTCTCAGATGTGCATCTTGGGGCTGCTTTGCATTTTATTATAAATAAAGCCCCAATTCGTTTTTGCAATGTCACACAACCTTCATACACATTACACTAAGGCAAAAATAAAGAGTTTTCATTAACCTTCATAATCATACACTCTCATACATCAAGTTCACACACTACATCTTCTTAATCTTTAGTAGTGAGCTTAGATCACTTGGGTATGCAACTCACACAATCTTCTTTTTCTTTGTGAGTGCCCAAGTATGTTTACAAATTTCTTATCAAAACACTTGTGGTTTGTGAAATCCCACCGTTTAGGTAATTGTAAAGGTTTGTGAATGAGCCTACGTAGAAAACTCAAAGTGTAAGGGTTTGGAGTGAACCTTGCGTAAAACTCTTGGTTGCGGGTGAGCCACGGTAAAAACTCGATTGATAGTGAAAAGCTTCAAGCGCGGCTTGAGGGAGTGGACATAGGCATCATTGGCCGAACCACTATAACTCACAATGTTATTTTCTCTATCCCTTAACTTTTTAATTACCACAAGTTTATTTTATTACATGCTTATTGAATAGAAACTTTCATATAGGTAATTTATCGAAATAGAGAAAATCAACCTAAGGCTTAATCGGTAAATCTAGTTAAAATCGGCAAAGATTTTTATTTGCGCATTATTAGATAATAACCCAATTCACCCCCTTTTGGGAATATAGAGTTTGGTTGTTGTATTGCTTGTAGAGAATTTCAATTCTTACTAATGATTATGACGAATTTGAACAGACAATAGATTGAGTGAGTGATTTAATAGTCCTCAAGGAGTATGGCTTGGTGGTGTAGGGCTCAAAATCTCACATTGAGGTCTTGAGTTCGAATCCAGTGAGTGCGTTTCTTATAAGAGTATGTGATAGGTGGGAGTTTTACTTGTTCCGCTTAAGCCCGTAAGGGGTGGTTTGGCGGCAGTGTTTCCAACGATTCCAAAAATAAAAATAAAAATACAAAATACAAAAAATAAAAGAGAAAGAAAGAGTGATTCATTAATGTGGTCCTAAGTGTGACTACCAGTATCACTATCACACAACTACTCAACTAGTTCTATGCGGGGACTTGAATCAGGGAAACTTAGTGTTGCTAATCTGTCTGAGTATTTTCTATATGTATATCTGCATTTTGTTTAGCTGATGTATCCAAACTTAAATCAGTGTGTATAATCAGGTAATTGAAGTGTTTGGCATGTTCAATAGATTCCCTTTTGGAAGGAATACTTGGCAAGCTCACCATGGGGTCATGACTTGGATTTGGTGCATATGGAAGCACTCAAGAAATAGTGATGATTTGATTCCCAATGGCCATTATGTGATCTCTTATGTAATCCTTTGTTATAATTTAAAACTCAAATTCCAGGCAACTCCATACAAATATCTTAGACATGATGGCATCATGAAAGTTAACAGAAATAGTTACTTAAGCTCTATGACTTGACAGAAACTCCATGATCTTGTTCAATGATCAGAAGTAACATGGTAACTGATCTGCTAAGTTAAAAGTACAGATAGTAACTCTTTTTAAGTCACCAATCACTTTGGGCTCACATAGTGTCCATTTCACAACAAGGCTGTCCAATTCTTTGGCAGTTTTCTTCATGGCCTTTTCATATCCACCAATATCAAGCCATCCAAGAAAAGGCAATGCATCTCTCACTAAAAAAACCCCACCCAAATGGAAAAAATCCCTCATAGCCGCCCTGCAGCGTCTCACTTCTTTCTCATCAACTGGTACGTGGAGTTGTATCCCGAGTACAGATCATACTACCGTCCATTCGGAATCGGCTATGAAATTTATGTCCGGGTTTCCATCCTATATACCACAAGAGGCGACACATTTTCCATTTTATTCAAAGCCACAACATGCATCCACAAATGACTCTCATGCGAATAGAATTCAATAAACAATTAAAAGACGAATATAAACTAATAAAAAGGTGCCCTCAGGTCTAACCTTTTATGTCGACTCTCGGAAGTACGATGCACGGTCGTCGGAAAAGGGGGATGCTCCGCAATTCCTCCGGTTCACAGGTTCACGCCTTTCCTCGCTGTTCCACTGCTCAAGCTACTGTTTTGACTCCGATTCGCTGTTGTTTCTCTCTGCTCTTTCGGTGACTTTTTCTGGTCACTGTTTTGGTCTCAGTTTTGGCACTGTTTTTGCGGTTAAAGGGCTACTGTTTAGATGGTGTTAAGGGTTGTATGGGGTTACTGTTTTTGGTGTTTTGTTGGTGATTAGGGGGTTTTTTGAGTGTGATTTCGGTGGCTGGTGTTTATGTGTCTCGGCTGTGTGTTTGATTTGTGAGGGTTGTGTATGTGAGTTTGGTTGTGTCAATGAGCTTGGGTGTTTCTTGTGTGAATCAATTAGGGTCTTTTCTTATGTGAATGAGCTAGGAGGGTTCAATGGTTGGAATTGGGTTCTTTTTATAGGCAAAGGGCTAGGGTTAAATTTTGCTTGACAATGAAAGGATTTGGCATTAAATGTGAGATATGATTTGGTTTCAAACAAGGAAAACATATATTTTAATTGGGGACAAGATTTGGCTAATTAGGAAGTTGAAATATTTAATTTGTGTTGATTAGGCATACAATATTTTAAGTTATGAATAATATATTTTTAATTAGGAATAATATTGGTTGATTGATTTTAATTAGGCATGATTTTATTTAATGTTTTATTTAGTTTGGTATATGATTTAATTAATATTTTATTTAATTTGGTATATGATTTAATTAATATTTTAATGGGCTTTGGTGGGCTAATTGGGCTTGGGTGTGAGGCTAGCAGCAAAACCAGAAATACCGACACCGTTCGAACGCCTCTTCGAACGCTACACGAACGCCCGCAATCTGTTCGACGTTCGAACGTGGTAACGAACGTAGCACGAACGAAAACAGTGAACTTGTGAAATGAACTTGATGACATACTTATTCTGAATTTCCCCTTCCGACGTCTGTTTCCCGCGGCTTCCGTGACATAAAAGATGGTGCCTCTAAATGAGACTCATCATAGGGACTTGTGTGCAAAAATGCATTGCCTACATGAAGATTCTTCCTCTTCTGTTGAGAGGAACGAGAATCATTGAAACTAGCATATTGGAAGATCAATCGGCCAAAATAATCGTGAGCAGCTATGATATTACAAGTTTCTAAGAAATTCATTTTCTTTTATCTCTAGTTATCTTCAAAGATATTGACCAAAAGGAAGTACTATTTGGAGCTCAATGTGTGTTCTCAGGAAAAAAAAAAGTTGTTGAATCTTCTTTGATTCTGCCTTTCAGAAGTTCTGGTGCAATACGGATCCTCCCGGCACCTTGCTTTGATTCAATCAACTCATTTTGTCAATTTTTAGTAATTCACAACAGAGTTCTGACTCTGGCAGCAATAATATTCATTTTGTCAAATTTTCCTGTCCATTGGATCTTTGCAAGCAAGTAATCTCTAACTTGATTATGACATTATTGAAAGCTGCATATCTGCAAAATATAACATCTTTTGAACTATTATATGTCAACTACATTCATCTGATTAATAATCCAACAAATGTCATGATCTTGCTTCAAGGGCTAAGATTGATCTTCCAACTTGACCACAACAATATTAAAAATAAGCTCCGTGTACCACTTTGCTAGTATAATATTCAAATGATGGAATCTCCATTAGAAATATAAAAATGGGTTTACTGATTCAATATTGAATCCCTTTGTCCTCAAGGGGTGTGGTTTGGTGATAAAAAGTTTAAGACTTGGTTGCTAGATCCTGAGTTAGAGTCCAGGGGTGCATTTTTTATAAGAGCTTGAGACAATCAGAGATTTTACCTACTCCGTTTAAATCCGAATCGGGTGATTTGACGACAGGTTTCCAATATTTCCAAAAAAAATGTATTGAATCCCTTTGGTATCTTGCATTGATTCAATTGTTTCTTGTCTGAAACGCCATGTATATTCAAATAGATACCAACAAAATATAAATATAAATATATATATCTTCTACCGATACATTATATAATCTTCTGTATGTGTATGCATGTGTTTGGAAGTTATATTAACATCAGCCAAGTTTGAAAATTGAGCACTTATATTAATTGCTTTCTAGTGTTTGCCTATTTGATCTGCCAATAAACTATAACATATTAGGTGCAAAGTTCTTCTTGATTCAAATAGATACTAAATAATTTATTAATGATAAAAGGATCAGGTATCGATGTAAACTTTATTGTGAATGGAAAATAATGCAGATACCAAAAAATTAAATATATGAGCATATTTATCAGTTATGTCCAAATCTATAAGGTGCACTAGTTAATTTGGTTAAGACATTCATATTCTATGTATTAGGTATTGGGTTAGATTCCTTAGGGTGATGTGTGTGAATTAAGAGTTTATGTAATTTAATTATTAGCCTTTGGATCTGGTTTTTATTAGTTTTTTAGCCTTGTCCTCACAGTCTTCAGGTACGGTTCTATCAGTTTACGGATCTTGTTGTCATCCCTTTTGATGCCTAGTGAATGATAATCCGCTAAGCGAAAATAATTACTATCTGTTGAAACTATAGGGGTGCAATAAGTTGGTTTATAAAGGAGCTGATACACAGTTATGGAGAAGCAAATCTTAAAATAAGGAAAAGGGAACAAAATTTTTAATGGTCAAAGATTTAAAAGAAATTAAAGAACCTTTGAAGCAAAAGATGCCCACTTCACTTGTCCTTCGAGTAATGAATCCACTGCATCTGATCAAATAGGCCTGAGGAGAAACCATTAGCTGAGTCTCAAATATTTAGGATGCAAGTGGATGAGTCAGATTCAACAGATTATGAATAAACCATATAATAATTAAGAATAATTAAGCTTTTCAAAGAGCTTTTATTAGTTTTCTGATTTTATAATCTCATATTAATTTGCTTTTGTGCATTGCTTTACAGATACGTCAACTGACATAAGTTATGGGGCAAGGCAACATGTAAAAAACTTGGAAAGTTTAATCAGTTTTTAAGCCTTTAGATGCAAGCATTTAGGTGATGGCATTTGATTAACATTTTATTTCATTTTCAATGACATAATCAAAGACATTATAATAATAGACCACTTTGATTTTATATACAACTAGCTTTTATATGACATTTTTTTTTTTGAATCGGCAGCCCTTCCGGGCTTAAGCGGAGCAGATAAAACTCTCAGTTGTCCCAGATTTTTATAAGAAATACACTCTCTGGATTCGATTCCAGGACCTCAAGGTCAGATTCTGAGCCCTACACCACCAAGCTAGATGATGCTTTTATATGACATGCTAATTGATCGCAACTTGGAACTCACAATCAAGGTTTGCTGATAAAAGATCTCATTATCATACGTTTGTCAAGCAAAGAAATCGTTGAGTTCCAGTTGATGCATCACATTCTGAAAGAACCCTTTGATTTAAAAAAGAATGATTTAGTAGTTTATGCATTGATTTGTAACTTGGGTGGCAATGATTCAACTGCAACAAAAATCTAAACCTAAGATATCTGGTGATAATGATATTGACTTGCAGGTGAAGTTTATTGAGGAGATAATAATATTGATTATTCAAGTTGATCAAACTCTTTATAGTATTTACTTTGATTATTTTGAGCAAGTGAATTTTTATTTTTTCCCCAAAATGAACATCAGTATGGCCTGCTGGTCATTGCTCAACCAATGAGAATTAAGCAGGCACTTGCTTCATAAAATCTATATGATTATCTCCTCTTTCTGCTAATCTGGAATCTGAAGTCATGACTCTTGAGGATAAATTCCTCCTCAGTAGATTATTAAGTAATTAATAAATTAATGATCAGGAACATGAAGAGGTCATGGCCCCCAAAATTCTCAGAGGCAGTGCAGGAACAAGGCCAAATTTAATGTTGCCACATTAAGTGATCCTTCTAAATACATTTCTTTTTACTTGATGAACATCAAAATTATAATAAAAGGATTACATAACATAATTGAGTGTCAAAACTTGATGGCTGAGAGGAAAAACCAGATTCTTCAAACAATTAACTTTCACAAATCCGCAAACTTGAACTAAAAGTTTGAAACTCCTTTAGGCTGTATTTGGTTGGGGGGTTTTGGAGGGGAGGGGAGGGGAGGGGAGGGATTATTTTAAATTTTGTTTGTTTGGTTCAATTTTTTTGAAGGGGAGGGGAGCAAAATCCCTCCTAAGTCAATTTTAGCTCCCCTCCAAAAGTGGGGGGTTTCGGAGGGGAGAGAAAGTGATGAATTAAAATTTTAAATGTAATTACTAAATTATCCCTACTTATATTGTTTTACTTTTATTTATAACATGCTATAAGGATAAAATAGTAAATTAGTTTTAAAATCTCTTCCCAATTAAACATATATTTAATTAAAAACCCTCATCTCCCCTCCCCCTCCCCTCCCCTCCTTTGAACCAAACATATATTTAATTAAAATCCCTCCCCTCCCTTCCCCTCCCCTCCATTAAAATCCCTCCCCTCCCCTCTCCTCCCCTCCCATTCGTTGAACCAAACAGACCCTTAAATGGGTAATGATGATTAAGTAATGTAAGGTGACGTCAGTATCATTTGTAAAGAGGTTTTGAGAACCTATATAAAGAGGTTAAAGTTATTGCAGAAGATGTTGGCAAATTGTGAGTTAGCAAATTTCGTATTTTACTTTTGGAGGGGAGGGGAGGGGAGGGATTATTTTAAATTATAGTTGTTTGGTTCAATTTTTTGGAGGGGAGGGGAGGGGAGCAAAATCCCTCCTAAGCCAATTTTTGCTCCCCTCCAAAAGTGGGGGGTTTTGGAGGGGAGAGAAAGTGAGCAATTAAATATTAAATGTATTGACTAAATTATCCCTATTTATACATTAAAATCCAAATTATCTTATTACAAATTTCTCTTATATTTGCTTCACCATTCAATTCTTTTATTCTCTTATCTTATATTGTTTTAATTTTATTTTTAATAACACGTATTATGTAGAGCTTTTAATTTTAATTTTATTATTTGTTTAATTCAAAGATGCCTATATTGTTTTAATTTTATTTATAAGATGCTATAAGGATAAAATAGTAAATTAGTTTTAAAAGCTCTCTCCTCTCTTCTTTAACCAAACATATATTTAATTAAAAACTCTCTCCTCTCCTCCCCTCCTTTGAACCAAACATATATTTAATTAAAATCTCTCCCCTCCCCTCCCCTCCCCTCCCTTCCGTTGAACCAAACAGACCCTAAATATAGAAATATACTACTATTAGCAAAAAGTGGTGATGATATTTCACTGTAGGAGAATTGTTTTGTACTTGTGTCTTTCCTTTTCATGTGGCAGGAGTCTCTTATAAAGAGAAACAAACCTCAACTTGAAAAAAAAAATCTCTGTTTGTGATGTGCAGTTTCTTGAGTTGTGACTCAGTTTTAGAGGGAAGGTATTTTCTTGCAAGAATCTTCATAAAGTGAGTCACTTTCTTTTCTGTTTTCTTTATTCTATTTATTTTTAGTATTTCTGGGTTGCAAATATTGATTGCTTTTAGTTCTAATTTGATAATCCTGACATCAGTTTGGTTTATGTTTCTTCTTTTGGTTAATAAATTGTATTTGTGAGTGTAATATAAGATTTGCTATGGATAAAGTTTGTAGCTTGCTGATGTTTTGCTTTTGGAACTCCTCCAAGTCAAGTAAAAATTATTTATTGATCATCAAAAGTATTTACTCTGATGTTGCAACAATTTTAATTCTCTGAGATTGTAATCAGACTGTGTTTTATGTTGTGTATGTTAGTTCAATGAAACTGTGGTAGGTATTCTTCCTGCTGAAATGCATTTCTGATTGCAGTTCACAAAAACACATTTTTGTTGACGATGTTTCTGCGACTCGGACGGATTGGGTTTTTGGATTCTGGCAAAAGCTATCCTTCCTGGAAGTTCCTCTTTTTGTTTTTCATCTTTACTGTGCTATTGTGTCTTGGTTCATGATACCGCTTGACATTTGGATTTACTAGTCTTTGTTAGATGCAAATCTGAAGAAAATTCGATATGGATGATGGTAATTTTTCACCTAATTCCACGTTTGGAGCCTTCCCGGCTGCTGTTATGGATTTGGATTTCATGAATGAGCTTTTGTTTGATGGATGCTGGTTAGAGACCTCAGATGCAGTCGACTTTTTGCAGCCAGGTTCTTCAAGTTCTGGTCCTGTAGATGACTCATCACAGTATTTGCCTTATTCAGAAGGTGACACTGGTCATTTGAATATTATCCTTAACTCTCAACAACAAGTCTATCAAGAAGAAACAAAAAGGAAGTTCACTGAACATCAATCTCTTGTTTATCCTAAAATTGAAGAACTTCAAGAAACTCATACTCAAAATCGTCAAGGTTTAGATCCTGCCACTTCTTCAGAACCAGGAAGCTTTCTTGTTCAAGGTAATGAATTAGGCAGAAGGTGGTGGATTGCCCCTAGAGAAAATAGTGGCCATTCTTCATCAGTGAATGACAGACTAATGCGGGCTATTGGCTACTTGAAAGAGTATATAAAAGATGGGAACGCCCTTGTTCAAATATGGGTGCCTATAAACAGAGGGGGTAAACATGTGCTTACTACTGATGACCAACCATACACTTTTGATCCCAATTGCAGAAGCCTTGAAAGTTATAGAAATGTTTCGAAAACCTATCACTTCGCAGCTGATGAAGATTCCAAGGAATTTGTTGGGTTGCCTGGTCGAGTTTTCTTGGGGAAATCGCCTGAGTGGACTCCTGATGTTCGTTTTTTCAGAAGTGAAGAGTACCCACGAGTTAATTATGCCCAACAGTATGACGTTCACGGGTCTCTTGCCCTCCCTGTCTTTGAACGGGGCAGTAGGACCTGTTTGGGTGTTGTTGAGATAGTAACAACTTCTCAAAAGATTAATTATCGATCAGATCTTGAAAATGTCTGCAAAGCTCTGGAGGTCTTATCTTCTTTCTTTTTCTTATTTGTTTCATGTTTTCATGGTTCAAAAAGTCTGTTTTTGGTGGAAGAGTGCGCAAGTAAAAGCATTAAGATTGACCAAAATGTTAAAATGTTTTTTTTCCCAAATAATTCTTTTTAACATCTGAAGACACCGAGTGTAAGATGCCTTTGAACATCTTTTCCTCATCCCATAGTGCTTGATGTATTTGACATGCAGTCTGCTTCACGCAATGACATTGTACTCTACCTTTTCCTGTTTCTTGGTTTCCTATTGTTTATATTTGCTAAGAATCCATGTACATTCTAAAATTGCCCATTTTGATTATTTTTTTGGGGTTTCATTTTGAATATAAATTATTTTGACTTTTTTGTTTATTTCTTCTTTTAATATCTCCCCTACAAAAGGACCTTTGGAAATACCAATGATTATGGTTTCACTTTCTTTTACTCTTTGATGCTTGTGAAGTTCATTTATAACTTCTTTCATCATATTCTTTCCTGAATAAGTATATTGATTTGCAGGCTGTTGATCTTAGGAGTTCAGAAAACTTCAGCACTTCCTGTGTGAAGGTAAATAAATGTTGTTTTAAGAATTATATCATGTCGAGGAGAAAGTCTTAGGTGGTATTGACACCACCACCTCATCACTCCCACCATCCAATTACATGCCACCACATATTCATATTGTATTTATGATTATTTTAAATTTAGTGACAAGTGTATATATGTTGACATCCATTTGGATGGTGGGTGATGAGACGGTGGAGTTAACACCACCCAAGACTTTCTCCATGTAGAGCAATGTGTAGCCCAGCATTTTCCCAGACTATTCCGGTGAGTCTGAGTCTGCCGTCTCTATGGCTTTCCCTTTTGTGATGTACCCAATGAAGATTTTATGATTAATACCTGAGATTGCAGATATGGTTTCGTTTCCACAGGCCCGCAATGAGTTGTACCACGCTGGAATGCCTGAGATAGCAGATGTTTTGAGATCTGTCTGCAAGACACATAAGTTGCCTTTAGCTCTGACATGGGCTCCACTTGTACCAGAAAGGAAAGGTGAATGCCAGCAATCAACTGAAAATTGTGCTCATTGTTTTATAACTGTGGATTCTGCTTGCTTTGTGGCCGATGAAAACCTTTTGGGCTTCCTTGTTGCATGCTCGGAGCACCAACTTCTTCAAGGCCAAGGAATAGTTGGGAAAGCATTTACCCTGAGCAAACAGTGTTTTACATCTGACATAACTGCCTTTAGCAAGTCCAAGTATCCCCTCTCTCACTTTGCTCGGATGTTTGGTTTACGTGCTGCTCTTGCAATTCCACTTTGGAGCATAACCACTGGAGTGGTTGAGTTTGTCCTTGAGTTCTTCTTGCCAAAGGAGTGCCAATGCACTGAAGAGCAAAAGCGGATGGTCAACTTATTGTCTGTTGTTATACAGCAATCATGCCAGAGTTTACATCTTGCCGTGGAAAAGAATCTCGAGGAAGTCCTATTTCCCTTTGGAGAAGCAGGAGTTACTTCTAATGGTTCTTCACCTTCAAAAGAAACATCTCCAGAACAGTCGTCCTGGATTTCTCACATGATAGAGGCCCAACAGACAGGTAAATGTATCTCTGTCTCCTGGGAACAAAAAGAAGAACCAAAAGAAGAGTTCAAGGTGATAACCCAATGGGATGATGCTCAGGCAGAGTCCTATCATAAGCAGGTTTTTCCAGGATTTGGTCAATTTCAGCAGAATTCTGGGGCCAAAAGTAGTGTCAAGGGTGGTGGAGATTCCTCTTCTCCTGGTGGGCTTCGCTCTGTAAGAAGCAGAAAAGCAGGAGAGAAAAGGCGAACCAAGACAGAGAAGACAATCAGCTTGCAAGTTCTTAGACAGTATTTTGCTGGGAGCCTGAAAGATGCTGCTAAGAGTATTGGTGGTAGGAAAATATTTTAGCACCCTTGGAAATAGCATATTCTTGATTCCCTTTTTGTTCAGCTAACTATAATTTTTCAAGCTAGTATGCTTTATTTTCTTCATTATGGAAGGAAATAAATAGATGCTAACAGTTGATTGAGATGCTCAGGACTTATTTTGACACTCTGTTTGTTTTTGGGGAGGCCAACTTGATATAATCCTTTAAGAGTGTGAATATTCCTAATACCTTCATTTAGCATAATATTCAATGTGTGGCAATAAAATTTTAAGCCCTTTTGTAATCCAGGTCTGTATTGGTTACTGTTACAAGTAGCAACATTTGTATGTTTTGTTGAAAGAGTTTTATTCGGCATAAAATTTATGTGTGGAGTACCATGTTATTTGTTAAATGAAACCAAAAAGCAATTAGACGAAACCTCGTAGAAGATACAAAGAGCAATGTTTATTAATAGAATGAATGTCCGTATACATTTTCTGTTGTACATGTCATGCATGTCCCACCAAGCATCGAAAGATAGTTCTGAATTGTTTTAATTCCTAGTAGCTTTGAGTTTTATTGTGATAGCATATGTGGTTTTGGCATCCACCCAAGTAAATTTAACTGTTCTTGCCACTCTTTTCAATAAAATTATGGTGTGGCTAACTGAGTTGTTTAACATGTCAATTGCAGTGTGTCCAACTACTCTTAAACGGATATGCAGGCAGCATGGGATAACTCGGTGGCCTTCACGAAAGATCAAGAAGGTAGGCCACTCTTTAAAGAAACTCCAACTTGTGATCGATTCAGTTCAAGGTGCTGAAAATGCTATTCAAATTGGGTCCTTCTACTCAAGCTTTCCAGAATTCAGTTCTCCAAATTTTTCTAGGAGCGATCCTTTTTCAACAATGAAGACTAGGGATCATCCAGAGCCATCAAGCCTCCAACCTGACAATGGCTTATTCAGCACCAGAGCTGCTGTTTCAAAATCTCCATCCTCTTCATGCAGTCAGAGCTCTGGTTCAAGCACCTGTTGTTCTACTGGAGCAAAGCTGAATACCGCCACTATTAATGTCGAGAGTAGCGGAGATGTAAAAATGGTTGAAGACACTGGTGGGATCCTAAAGAGAACTCGCAGTAATGCAAAATTACTTGCCTTGAATCAGGAAGAACCGAAGCTTCTTGCAAGATCTCAAAGCCATAAAATATTGGGTGAGAATGCTAGGCTCGAGTCTCTACCCCCTCTGCCAAAATGTCGTAATCATAATTTAAGAGACGGTGGTTCCTTTAGAGTCAAAGCCACTTTTGGCGAAGAAAAAATACGGTTCAGCTGGCAACCAAATTGGGGTTTCAAAGACTTGCAGCAAGAGATTGCAAGGCGTTTTAACATAGAAGATTTCAACAAAATTGATCTGAAGTATTTGGATGATGACCATGAATGGGTCCTTTTGACTTGTGATGCAGACTTAGAGGAGTGTATAGACATATATAAATCATCTGAAAGCCACACAATCAAGATCTCCCTTCATAGAGCTTCTCACCTGAAATTAGGAAAGCTCATCCATTAACATCTTGCAAGTTTCCTCTATGATTCTGGTTAGAATGTCAAAAGAGCTAGCGGCCAGTGACATAATGGTTTGTAGGCTAAAGGAATTATTTCAGTTTCACTTGAGTGCAACAGCCATGTATCTTATACAACAGATCATTGCCAGTGGAATGGAGGCATAAGAACTGCAGAAACTGCCAGCACTGGATGGAATAAGCACCTTTTTCGCTGCACGTGAATCATGTAAGTAGATCAACGTATTGATGTTTGCTAGCTAGACACAAATTAGATGAAAGTGTATTGGTTGCTCAGTAATCACATCAATGTTATTTGATGTTTGTTAGCGAGCTAAACTTTAGGGAAAATATCATTTTCGGGGCAAAAAATGAATCAGAGGTTATGTTCACAGTATGTAAAGCATAAGTTCATAACCTCCCTCTTTCATTTTTTTCCCAGTAAATCGTCTGCTTCAGATATCCTTCCCTTTCTGTATAGACTGCGAAACAGAACGTTTCAAGTATAAGTAGTCACTGAATGTTATTGGCAAACCACCTTTAATGTCTGCAGCTGAGATGGTACAATCATTCTTCAACAATGCCATTTCAGTTCAATAAACGACTCCAAATTTGCATCTCAGAATGGTCATGCTAATAAAAATGATATACACAACTTACTGTATTAATAGAAATGATGAGTGGACATGGTGTTTCTACCTACAAAACTAATGGTTTCCTAAAGAGCCATGTCACGAAGACCATTGTCTGAACTATCGGAAGTAGCAGCCATAGGAGGGTCACCATCCATGCATGAAGTCGTTTTACTACGGCGAGTTTAGTAGAAAATATTGCGCTGAAAGTATAAGTTAAGTTATAAGTTGTGAAACAAAAACCAGAATGTAAGTAATAAGTCAGGGTAAAAAATAATTTTATATTATGAGATTATAATTTTATGAGAGCATAAGTAGGACTGGGCATCGGATCGGATCGGATCTAGCTCTCGAATCCGATCAAATCATATTTGGTTCGTTTATCGAATTTCGGATCGAATCGGATAAATTTGATAACTATAGGATCGAATCGGATTTTATCCAATTTGATAACAAATCTGAATCTGATAGAGAATCCGATTTGATAACAGATCTGAATCCGATAGAGAATCTGATTTGATAATAAATCCGATATCTGATTCGATAACGGATCCGATTCGAAAAATTGACTCGAAAATTTGTAAATTCATAATGATTTTATCGAATCAGATAACTTAAAATTGAAATCAATTTTATCAAATTGGATCCATTATCGAATCAGATCCGTTATCAAATCGAATCCACTATTGTGGATGCTGGAATTCGGCCGAGGTCCACAATCAGAATTTGGAAATATGGGCACAAACGATCCTGCAAAACAAAGAAGGATGAATGGGAGTAGACTGCCTACCGGTGTGGTAGGTACCGGGGACACTCCGACGCCCAAGTCAGTTGTATGAAATGAACAATAAATATGTTAACTATGAAAGTAAGGTTTGCTATTACCTTGACCTTCTTTAGGTGGCCGTGAGGGCGGAAGAGAGTGTTTAGGAAATATGAAGCTCTGAGAGCTTATGTTAGAGATGAGAAGCTTGTTCAGAAAGAACTGCCTTGTTTCTCGTATTTAGTTGTAATTTATAGTTGAAGGTAAATGACTTTTGCAGCTGGCATAAGTCCCACAATGTGCTAAGATATCTTTATTTAGTGAACAAAGTGGAGCAGTTTGATTATGATTAGGGTAAGTGGGAAATGTTTGGTATAGATTTGGCTTTGTGTATGAATCATTTTTCTGCAAGTGGAAGAAGGGTTTTATTGGGCTTTACCTTGGGCTTCGATGATTTCACCTTTGGCCCAAGTTTGGTCCATATAGGCTTATATATCTTTTGGGCCTGGCTTTTACTTTCGGGCTTTGCATACCATTTTGGGCTCTGCACACTATTTTGGGCTTTTAAGGTAAAAGACGGTTTTATCCTTGGCCCATTTTTGGTTCGTACAGTTTGTCCCTTACTCTCTAAGTCAAAAAAGTTTTGTCTTAGAGAGTATATACGTTTGTGTCGAATGATACTAATCACAAAAAGCACGTGATAAGAATGTATCACATTCTGTCGAATGGTTTTATAAGAGTATTGTGCAAAATATGGGTTTTTGGAATATATCGCGTGTATCATCTGGGCAGACGAAGTCTTAGTCCTTCTGATTTGACTTGACTTATGGGAATCGGTTCTTGGTCGTCTGATCAGTTTGAAGATCAATGGATACATTTGACTCGACATAAGTAATGGGGAACATTCTCTGGTCAACTGAACCGAATGTAGGTTTAGGTGTTCCACTTGACTCGACAACATTCATAGGGAAAGTCCCTTGGTCGACTGAACCGAATGTAGGTTCAGGAGTTCAGTTTGACTCGACAAGAGTCACGTGGAATGTCCATTTGTCGACTGAACCAAATGCAGGTTCAGGAGTCCAACTTGACTCGACAAGAGTCATGGGGAATGTTCTTTTATCGACTGAACCAAATGCAGGTTCAGGAGTCCTACTTGACTCGACAAGAGTCATGGGGAATGTCCCTTTGTCGATTGAACCAAATGCAGGTTCAGGAGTCCAACTTGACTCGACAAGAGTCATGGGGAATGTCCCTTTGTCGACTGAACCAAATGCAGGTTCAGGAGTCCTACTTGACTCGACAAGAGTCATGGGGAATGTCCCTTTGTCGACTGAACCAGATGTAGGTTCAGGAATCCAACTTGACTCGACAAGAGTCATGGGGAATGTCCCTTTGTCGACTGAACCAGATGCAGGTTCAGGAGTCCAACTTGACTCGACAAGAGTCATGGGGAATGTCCATTTGTCGACTGAACCAAATGGAGGTTCAGGAGTCCAACTTGACTCGACAAGAGTCATGGGGAATGTCCCTTTGTCGACTGAACCAAATGTAGGTTCAGGAATCCAACTTGACTCGACAAGAGTCATGGGGAATGTCCCTTTGTCGACTAAACCAGATGCAGGTTCAGGAGTCCAACTTGACTCGACAAGAGTCATGGGGAATGTCCATTTGTCGACTGAACCAAATGGAGGTTCAGGAGTCCAACTTGACTCGACAAGAGTCATGGGGAATGTCCCTTTGTCGACTGAACCAAATGCAGGTTCAGGAGTCCAACTTGACTCGACAAGAGTCATGGGGAATGTCCCTTTATCGACTGAACCAAATGCAGGTTCAGGAGTCCAACTTGACTCGACAAGAGTCATGGGGAATGTCCCTTTGTCAGGTTCAGGAGTCCTACTTGACTCGACAAGAGTCATGGGGAATATCCCTTTGTCGACTGAACCAGATGTAGGTTCAGGAGTCCAACTTGACTCGACAAGAGTCATGGGGAATGTCCATTTGTCGACTGAACCAAATGTGTCGACTGAACCAGATGCAGGTTCAGGAGTCCTACTTGACTCGACAAGAGTCATGGGGAATGTCCCTTTGTCGACTGAACCAGATGCAGGTTCAGGAGTCCTACTTGACTCGACAAGAGTCATGGGGAATGTCCCTTTGTCGACTGAACCAGATGTAGGTTCAGGAGTCCTACTTGACTCGACAAGAGTCATGGGGAATATCCCTTTGTCGACTGAACCAGATGTAGGTTCAGGAGTCCAACTTGACTCGACAAGAGTCATGGGGAATGTCCCTTTGTCGACTGAACCAAATGCAGGTTCAGGAGTCCAACTTGAGATGTGTCGAATGCACAATCTATTTAATATTTTTATCATTTGTCGAGTGATTATAAGGCATGCACCGGGGCTTGCCCAATTAATTTTTCTTGAATGAAAGCGACCTTCATATCTAATGATGTCGTGTCAAATGGTGAAGGCAGTCATGAAGAGAATTTTGTTGTTAAGAGCAAGTGGTGTCAATGGTGTGGTAATCCAGAATTCATCAAAATATTTTATATTTCCTAGATCTTCCACGTGTCGTTTAACGAAATAAAACCTAACGCAAATAACGAG
Organism: Zanthoxylum bungeanum; assembly: GCA_019454045.1. Taxonomy (NCBI): domain Eukaryota; kingdom Viridiplantae; phylum Streptophyta; class Magnoliopsida; order Sapindales; family Rutaceae; genus Zanthoxylum; species Zanthoxylum bungeanum. Next base: position 94,593 of record SKCR01023808.1, read on the forward strand.
GAGTCTTTTGGCGGGAAATGAACCGCCAAAAGAAGTAGTATAAGAGTGGCTTGATGGGTTCATTTGTTTCATTCACAAGATCTACGATTTGGGAGAGAACTTCAAGGCTTCAAGGTACTTCTTCAAAACTCTCTTCGCGTTCTTCATTTCCTTTGAATATTCATAGAGTAGCTTCAAACTATTCTTAGCTAAATTAGGCTGTTTGATCTATTGAATCATATGTTATTTGGTGGATTTGTGTTTGGAGAGGGGAGTATGATTTGATCTTTAAGAAACCCAAATCTTAGAAATTATTTGTTTGTAGACTCGTCGAGTAGAATATGTCGAGTGGAGATTCTTTAGAAAGTTTAGGCGAACAAATTGATAAATTCGTAGGAGTATCATCGAGTGAATCAACAGAAGAAAAATCATTAAGGGAGTGGTCGCGTCAAGAATTATTCGAGGAGGGACCCGTTACCATTTTGTCGCATGAAATTCCCGTGCATGCGATTCCTATTAGATCATTGGCAGCAGTTGAGGAGTTTAGTGGAGCGGTGAGCACAAGTGAGCCGACCAATTTGCTAACCAAGAACCCAGCTAGTCGGATGACGGCTAGTTTGCTGATGGAAATTAGGAGTAAGTACAGATTTCCTAGATCAATGGAGTTGAGGGTGCCTTTGCCGTCTGAAAGAATCGACTATAAAATTCCCGGATGGATTGGATTTTATGTAGTACCGTTTTCTAATGGACTTAGATTCCCCATACCGAGGTTAGTTTGGGAAGTTTTGGATCACTATGGGATCGCTCCTTCACAACTAATGCTTAATGCTTGGAGGATCTTATTGTCGATTGAATGTTGGTAGAATACAAAATCTTTGTTTGCAAATTATCGCTAGGGCCCCACGGTGGGCGCCAAATTGTGGATGCTGGAATTCGGCCGAGGTCCACAATCAGAATTTTGAAATATGGGCACAAACGATCCTGCAAAACAAAGAAGGATGAATGGGAGTAGACTGCCTACCGGTGTGGTAGGTACCGGGGACACTCCGACGCCCAAGTCAGTTGTATGAAATGAACAATAAATATGTTAACTATGAAAGTAAGGTTTGCTATTACCTTGACCTTCTTTAGGTGGCCGTGAGGGCGGAAGAGAGTGTTTAGGAAATATGAAGCTCTGAGAGCTTATGTTAGAGATGAGAAGCTTGTTCAGAAAGAACTGCTCTGTTTCTCGTATTTTGTTGTAATTTATAGTGGAAGGTAAATGACTTTTGCAGCTGGCATAAGTCCCACAATGTGCTAAGATATCTTTATTTAGTGAACAAAGTGGAGCAGTTCGATTATGATTAGGGTAAGTGGGAAATGTTTGGTATAGATTTGGCTTTGTGTATGAATCATTTTTCTGCAAGTGGAAGAAGGGTTTTATTGAGCTTTACCTTGGGCTTCGATGATTTCACCTTTGGCCCAAGTTTGGTCCATATAGGCTTATATATCTTTTGGGCCTGGCTTTTACTTTCGGGCTTTGCATACCATTTTGGGCTCTGCACACTATTTTGGGCTTTTAAGGTAAAAGACGGTTTTATCCTTGGCCCATTTTTGGTTCGTACAACTATCAGATTCATTATCAAATCGGATGCTCTATCGGATTTGGATATGTTACCAAATCGAATTTATCTAATTCATTAAGATATCAAATCAGATCGAATAAATCCGATTCGATTTGATAGTTATCGGATCAAATTCGATCCGATCCGATAAAGACTCAAAATCCGATCGAACCAAACAAATCAACTCTTATCGAATCAGATCGAATTCGGACTCGGTCCGATCCGATTCGAATCCGATAATACCCACCCCTAAGCATAAGTTAATGTTATTTATATATTTGGTGTAACGTTTAAATATTATTTTATAAACTTCCTAAATTCTAATAGTGCCTAATTCCTAATGGTATAGAACGTGATACAAGGAAATCTAGATGATTGGCCCACCAGACAGTATCGGAGTCATCAGTTGGTCAAGGTTTACAAACTGGCATTACATTAATGAATCTCTTAAGATATCAAGACATCAACGTAGGTGATAAAAAAGTAATAAACTCTTATATAGAGAATCCATTAGGGAATTATTTTATCCAATCAGTGAAAAGATAAATAAGCTAAGATTAGAAACCTAACGTCTATAAATAATAGACACATGGGTGTGTCTTAGGGTGTGTAATTTGAGTGTATGTTTAGCATTCTTCTAAATAATATCAAACATCGCGGTTCCAAAGTCTGAAACTAACCTGATCAAGAGGATTGTCTAGAGATTTGTTCCTTTTTTTTTTGTAATAGAAGTGTTCGGGTCAGCTTACGCGCATCTCGATAATCACCGAGATTTATGCTCCGTGTCATCAGAAGTTTCACAACACAGACCAATGAAATGCATATGGTGAGATCCAAAGCTTAAATCTTAGAGGGAATAAACCACTCAAGCCTAAGATCTTTACCATTAAGACAACCTATTGGGGTTACTAGAGATTTGTTCCAAAGCTTCCATATCATGTCCTTGTATTGATTGTGAGTAAGACCTGGTTTCTCTTCTTTGAGCCTCGGGAGCTCAGCTTCTTCAAAAGCCTGTACATGTTCATAAGCGCATAAATAATGAAAAAAAATTTCCAGTATGTTGTAACAGGATGAAATGATGAAGAGGACAATGTATAGGGTTTGATTTTCGGAGAACATATTAAAACAATGCACGAAAAAGAGTTATCAGAAGAGCAAATGTCCATTATGAAGTTGATTATCGTAATGGGAAAACTAAAAAGGTGAGTAACCATCTCAAATAAGAAAATGCCACAAAACAAAGAAATTGATTCCAAAAGGATAGCTCTTAGAATTTTTTTTTAGCCATGTAGTATAATTGTAGCTATAAAGGATTAAGTTGATATGGATAGAAATCATAAAAAGAGACATGTATTTTATGAAGCTTAATGAAATAATGATTTTAGATAGAGTATAATGACGTTAAAAGATCTATTTAGTCGACTGCACTTAATGGGAAAATACTTTGTTTGATTAGTACGCATCTTAATTGTCAAAGGCACGCCTCAGACTCAGGCTCATACCACTGTACCTCATTAAGAGTCAAGCCAGACACGCACCCTTTTATTTCGAAAAAATGACATACACCCTCAAAATTTGATATGAAAGACATATGCACCTCCAAAATTTCATAAAATTGACTATTTTTTAGAATTGAGAAAAGGTGGCGATAAGTGAAAATATTTTAATTTGATAACATAATTTATGTTATTAATTTTTTGGTTACTGAACGAAATTTTGGACTGTAATTGTCATTCTTAAGAAATTTTGGGGATGTGTGTCCTTTTACCAAATTTGGAGGTGCATGTATCAATTTTCGAAAATAAAGGGGTTTGTTTGTCTTTTAGGGGTATATATGTATCTTTTCTATTTTTAAAATTATGAGTTATTCTCATATATATATACTTGCCTTGAGGTTTGGAAAACTAACACAGTTATGAAGTTATATACTAAATTAATAATACTTTCCCTTAGTGTTATGGATTACAATATTCCTATCAGACCCGTTCAATCTATGATTATTAAAATTATCTCCTTATCAACCCTTAACGTACTAGATTCTCTTGGGTCTAATGTGAGTTCCTATTCAAATGAGAATTTCACCTCTATTTGAATAATGATGTCAATACTAATACCCGACTCGTCCAATGAATGGGTATATAAAATTATCATCTTAGCCATCTTTAACGTAACTCCCGTACGTGAACCTTCGTTACCACGGAGATTATTGACATCCCTACCTAGCATGCACATATTGTTGACTCAGCATCATGTCAACTTAACCGTTTATATTGAGAAAATACCAATATATCCTATAAGACAAAGAAAAAAGTATAAAGAACAAAAGGCAAGATATAACCTATTCTCTAGGTAAAAGCTACAAAATATATATATCAAGGTTTTTCGAGTGAGTAAACACTATTGTAGGAGGTTGTGGTTAATTTAGCATAACCTCATAATTTTGTTAATTTTTTTAAATCTCATGGGAAGGATCACTACAAGAATTATGTCTTTTAGCGTCCAAATATTTAGCGTCGAAACAGTATTCGACGCTAAAAGTGAGTTTTAACGTCGAAAATGATATTCGACGCTATATGTCATATTTTTAGCGACGGAATAAAATTTCGACGCAGAATATTAATGTTTTAGCGTCGAAAACTTTTTTCGACGCTAAAATCAGTACTTTAGCGTCGAATAATATTCGACGCTGAATAATTATATTATTGCAATAATTTTTGGCGCCAAATATTACACTTTTAGCGTCAAAAAACGGAGTCGACGCCAAAAATATACTTTTAGTGTCGAACATATATCGTCGCTAAAGGTTTATGAAGTTTCCACCGACAAATCCTTGATTCTTTCGCGTCTAAATTAAATTCGACGCTAACTTTTTGATATTTAGCGTCGAAAAAACGGTTTCGACGCTAAAAACGGCAACAATTAGCGTCGAATTTGAATTGTCGACGCCAAAAATTTACTTTTAGCGTCGAATATTCCAATTCGACGCTAAAGATAGATTAAAATGCAGATTGTCACCAACCCTTCTCCCCCTCTGTTTTTTCTCTCATTCTCTTCATTTTCATCCTCTGAAATCTGAGAATTTCTCCTCTACAGCCTCACATCTCTCCTAAAAATTTTCAATAAAATTGTAATCAATTTCCGATAAAGTAATTCTTCTTCTTTCATATTTCTTTATTATTTTCAATTTTTATGATTATATATGTTGTTTATATGTTGTTTGTTAGTGATTTATGATTCATATATGTAGAGTAAGTATATTAATTAATAAAATATTATTTTTTTGTAAACTATTTAATTTATCAACCAAATATATATATATATATATATATATATATATGCTTAAATAAAGTATTACTGAATTAGTAATGTTGATTACTGTAAAATGATATCTAATAATTATATTATTACATTTGAGGCAGTAGGTGTCAAATTACTAACCCTTCAGGAAGTTCAACGTGCGCATTGGTTTATATTGAGTAATTGTGATGAAGTGCAACCGTATTTAACGTAAGTTTTTCTGGTGCATCATTACTGTATTTTTTCCATACATTAACCGGGATAATTTATTGTAGGCAACATCTAACAATGCTACAATATGATGGTGACCATAATGTTGATGAAACCCACAAAAAAGAATTTCCTAAATGGTTTGAGACAACTGTAAGTTAGAATATTTTATATTATTTTGACATTTCAGTTTGTTATATTAACATTAGACATTTCAGTTTGTTATATTAACACATATATTTCATTGTCAGATTATTAATCAAGTGCAAAATGGTCAATTGGACTTGTAATCCTCGTTGGTTTCTTTGGCTTATGGGCCTCAAAAGCAGGCGTATGAGTACAGTGGATGTATTGTCAATGGAGTTAGATTTCATACCGAACAGCGAGATGTTAATCATGTGACTCAAAATTCTGGAATTGTAGTCCAAGGAGAACACGGCTCAGATGTAATTGACTTCTACGGCGTATTGCAATCGGTCATTGAGTTGATATATCGACCCAGACGACATATTGTGCTATTCCAATGTAAGTGGTTTGACACAAATGCCAGAAAAAGGAGAATTCAAGTTAGTAATCATCTCACGTCAATTAATGTTCAACGTTGTTGGTACAAGAATGATCCATACATTTTTTTGTACACAAGCACGTTCAGTGATATATATACCTGATCCTAAGTTAGGATCTGGATGGATGGTGGTAGAAAAGTTACAACAGAGGGCCATTTGGGACACGCAGGAGAAAGATAGAGTTGACATATCAGATGAAACACAAGAAGTCTCCGACAATTTTGAAGTTCCTGAACAGATATTTTTTGGACCAACTGTCAATGTTCCTGAAAATATCACATTAACTCGAGCTAGTACAGACGTTGAGCTAATTCCTCATTCTGAAATGAGCGTTGAAGTAGCAAGTGAAGAACAATTTGACACTGAAGATGACTTCGATTCCAGTCACGAATCCTCAAATACCGACGATAATAGTGATTAATTATGAAGTTACAGTATTTTGTGATTGATGAATAATTTTATGGATTATAATGTATGGTTGTTGATTTTAATTACACTTGAGATATGGTTGAAATATTGACGTAATGATTAATAGTATAACTATGATATATTTGTTTTTAATTAATATTTTTAATGATAGACATTTGGCGTCGAATTTATTTACTTTTAGCATCGAATACTTCGACGCAAATAAGTAGGCGGTTCATAAAAAATTTAGCAGCTGTTCTGGGCATAACAGGCCCAGAACAACTGTTGTTCTGGGCAGAACAGCAGCTGTTCTGCCCAGAACAGCTGCTGTTCTTCGTCCTCAATCGTCATCCATCATGTTCGTCGTCCAAATTTGGAATGTTTGTATGTGTTTTGGAATTCGAAAGTTCATATAGTATAGTATGTGTTTTGGAATGTTTGTTATGGTTATGCGTGTGCATGAGAAGTCGTGTGTATTGGTTTTTAAATGTGCTTCGTGGTTGGTTGTATGATGATTGTGTGTGTGACTGTGTGTATGTACGTGTATGATGGAACTCGTAGATTATATGGATAATGAATGCATATGTGAAATGAATGAATGAATTTGAAAACGAAAGTGAGCATTCGATGTTATAAGCGCTTTTGTTAAGTTGTATTGACTTGTATGGATATGTATGTATATGTATAAGAACTTTGGAATTTGATGACGCTAATGCGAAGAGTTTTTGCAGATGGCACTGGGCAATCGCAAACGGGCTACCGCGACTCCATCTACATCAGCAAGGGCAACTGGCCCTGGTGATTTCTCTGCTAGCACGGGTGAGTCCAGTACAGTGAAGGGTCGAGGACGCACCCGTGGCCTGGGGTTGGCTAAGTACGTTAAGGCTCACGATCGTATCCGGATAGAGTTATCATATGATGGATACACTCAAGTCGGACAATATAATTCAGCGTTTAATACAGTCATAGGAGCTACAGCTCGATATGAAGCTCCTCAAAGCTACGTATCTTGTAGAAAGATACCGTGGGAGACGAAAATGAACCAGCTATTCCCTTCGCTACTTGTAAGTTTTCGATATTGTTTGTTATTTAACATTTTTATTTTATACTTATTTTTACTCGAATTTTCATGTATGAATGGTTCGACTTCGATCTGACCCAAGTGAATGTCCAACAATATTGACTACCACATGGGGAAAAGTTATAAAGAATATAGAACAAAAGTCCTGAAACCAATATTCGACGAACATGGACCTTCAAATGCTCCACAACACAAGCCTGATTTTATAGAGGAACAAGATTGGACATTCTTATATGAGCTTTGGTCTAGCAAAAAACACGAGATAAATTTTGAAATAAACGGAAATTTATAATTGTCTTTGTTTTCGGTACTTACAGTGTTGGTGAATACAGGATAAATGTCACGCAAATGCGGAAAATCGAAGTCACTTGCGTTTTAACCACCGTGGAGGTTCGAAGCCATTTATCCAACATCGTGCCGAACATTCTGAGGTAAATATATCATAACGTAAAATTTAACAGTTAATTATTTTTACTAATCTGGAATAATATTGAATTTATTTTATGTTTATAACATAGTAGCACATGTGATGTGCAATCATTTCCAGATTTTTTCCGTGTGACGCATTACAATGAGAGAAACAGATGGATAAATGAAGAAGCCGAACGCTGCTATGTAAGTTTCAGTTTTTAAAATAAAATAATTAATATTATATATGTTAATTTTTTTCTCAAATTCTAATATTAACTTATTTTTTGAAACAGAACAAAATGATGGAACTCCAACATCAAACTCAGGAGACAGGGTCCGACCCCATACCAGATGAGCAGCTGTCGCAATTGGTTTTCAAGAATCAGACAGCTTACAACGTTGGTCTTGGCACTCGTAAGAAGCCAACGTCATCTGCACGCAATAGTGGTAATTCGGACAATGTCTCTCTTCGAGACGAGTTAGTCACCACCAAAGACGAGCTGCAGCAGACTAAGGAGAAGCTACAACAGGTCACGGTGGACCACGAGAAGAAGATGATGGACCACGAGAAGAAGATGATGGACCACGAGAAGAAGATGGAGCAGTTGGAACAGCAACTGCTGGCTTTCCGTCAGATGTTCGAGGCCTCAATGAGTCATGGTGCATCGGGCTCGAGCGTCCCCCCATCACAGTAGCAATTAATTTTATATTTGGTTTTGTATAAATATTTTGAACAAATAGATTTAATATAATATTTCTTTTTTCTAAAATAAATTTCAATATAATATTTCGTCATTAATTACATTTTTTCAACTAAATTAAATATTTTAGACCAAAAAATAAGTAAATTACTAATTTTTAAAACATTAAATTTTTTACTTTTAGCGTCGAATATTTCGACGCTAATAGTAGACAAATGGCCGTTGTAAGCGTACATATAATTCTTTTTTAATATACGTTAGCGTCGACAAGTTTCGAAATAAAAATTTGAATTTTTGCGTCGATATATTTCGTCGCCAAATATACAATATAGCGTCGAACAATTTACTTTAGCGTCGAAATAAATTGGACGCAGAATACTGTTTTTTAGCGTTGCAGTTAATTATTTCGACGCTAAAAGTGATTTTCGTCGACATTTTATCGTCCATTTTTTGCGTCTAATTTTTTCGACGCTAAATATAATTTGCGTCGAAATATTCACTTATGGCGTCGAAACAATTCGACGCTAAATGATCTAATTCTTGTAGTGGATGTTAATTTTGATTATTAAGTGGAAAGCATAAGCTTGCATTGATAAGAGAATTCATTTGAACATTTCGTTCATCTATTAGTAAATTCAAAAATCTCAATTCAGTAATCAAAACTAACGTCAAATTTTTAAGCATCATCCTTTTATTTGGTGAATAAGTTAAACTGTTAACCAACAGGGAATTGAAATGATATTTAGAGAAAGGAGTGACAAAATAATGAGAGGTTGCAGTGATTTGCGTGTGACGTCGTGACGTGCATGGACTCTTGGTGATGCATTGCATGCATGGCTTAATCAAGCCTTATCACTTCAGAGATTGTTTTTTATATATATATTTTGTTTCTTTCGTTATCTAGATATTAGAAGATAAGAGTTCCACTCCCATTTCTATTCATGTATTAGTGGGCTATTGCTATTTATGTTCTTTCCAGTAGTCATGGCCACGGCTCGGTTTCAGTCGGGAACCGAATCGAAATCGGCTCGGAACTAGGACAACCTGAAATCGGATCGAATTGGAATCGGAATCGTCGTTTAGTTGTTTGATTCCGGTTCAAGAAGGTTGGAACAGTTGGCAGTCCGTTCCGAATCAAAAATTAAAAATTAATAAAAACTTAATTTTTTTATATCGTTGGAAGTTGGAACATGAGGTCCTGAACCGCCGGTTCTAAACCGAAGGTTTTGACCGTTGGAATCGCTGGTTTCAACGGTAATTTTGTAAAAATATATTTATATATATATTAACATTAAATAATTAATAAAATTACAAAAATAACCCTCCCAACAATTACAAACAACTAGTTTTTGCCTCCCAAGTATGTCTGTCAGACATGGATAAAGCATAAGTAAGGGAATAAGATTTAGTGAAGACTGCAATACGAGCGGAACGAGAACAACAATTGAAGATGAATAGATTGTAATAATTTTACAAATATAAGTTGTATTTTTAACTAAGTTATAATTTACAATATTTAGAATAATTTATTTTTTAGTTATACTTTTTTAATATTAAATTATATTTTTTTTAATTTAAATTGATCAAATAAATAAATTATATAAATTAATAATATTATCAAATTGGTTCGAACCGTCTAAAACTGTTCCAAGCCATGTAAAAAAACCGGAACTAGAACTGAGGTTGGAACCGTGATCAAATCAAGGTTAGAACTGGAACCAGTTCACTGAACCGTGTCATTAACGTTAAATGGTGGTTCGGTTCAGGTTCAAAAATTTCTTGAATCATGTCCATGACTACTTCCGAGGAACAAAATCAATCAATCAAAAATTAATGAAAAAACTTGGTGTTTTCCTTTCATTGTAATATAATCGATCGATTATTTGATTGAGATCACTCTGCTGGTATTAGAACCACTTTGTTGGTACTAGAGAGTTTAATTCAATTTCTCTGATCGGACCAATTTATTGTATCGGGAAATTACTCCTATAATTTGTTCTCTTAAATAACCGGGACCGAACAAATAACCTCTAAAACTATGTAGTTTTGGATATTAAGGAAAAAAAAATTGAAAAGTAACTTATCAAAAGTACGTAGTTTTGAATATTATTTTATCTCCATTTTATTATTCTTTTGTACAAATATCATTACTCTTTTTATAATACAGTATAAATATATAAACACACACTTAAATACATGGAAGGAATACAATTATTAATCAAGAAATTCAAGAAAGACTCGAAGACTATAAATTAATTCCTCCAAAATCCCAATACTAATAGAAAACTGATCAAACACTTTGTATCTATATATACATCCACACAAACACAAACACAAACGATTCTCTCTTTGTTTTACTAAACCGGCGCACGCCTTCTTTCTTCTCCGAGATTAAGCAAGAAAGATGTTCGATTTTGTTAAGAAAAATATGTCAAGGTTGCTTTGGCGGCAGCAGGAGAAATCCAAGTGGGTGACACTTCCCTCTGACTTGTTGGTCAAAATTGTTCAAATTTTACATTTAGCAGATTCTGTTCGTGTCAGTGTTGTTTGCAAACGTTGGAGATCAATTGTGACAGAAAATAAACTGCTGCGGCGGTGTCAAGCCGCATGGTTGAAGCTCCCTTATGATGACACACGTGACAATTTCTTGATGAGTTTCTTTGACTTGTCTGATGGCATCATGTATAATATTAAGTTACCTAACAGACTCCATGGTGGTTGGTGTTATGGATCTTCTAAAGGATGGCTTCTATTTATGGTACTTGAGGGTAGTCTTCAGTTAATTCTATTCAATCCCATTTCAGGGCAAGAATGTTCACTTCCTCCTGTATCCACTCTCCCGTTTGATGAATCTTTCCTGGAATATGTTGATGAAGTTGCAGATTTTGCAGATTATGAAATAAAAATTGAATTATCATCTGCAGATGTTCCAAATTGCATAGTTGCAGCTAAATTCTACAAGGAGAATTGTAAATCCGGATTGGCATTATGCAAGCCTGGAGACGAGAGATGGACTATCTTTGAAGGAACAGATGAATATGAAGAAGACATTTTATTCTATAATGGAGAATTGCAAGTCTTGATCTCTTGCCAAGCTGCTACTGCTTTTGAAACACATACTATCAATGTAGGAGATCATGATGAAATTATTATTATTATTAGATTAATTCCAAATAATAGTATGAGTGTATTTGGAAATCTGGAAGGTGTATGGATTCCTGAAGGTGAATCTCGATTGGTTTGGATTGCTAAGGACGCTTGCCATTATTCTTATTTGGTTGAATCTTCGGATGGCGAGTTGTTGATTGTTCACAAAGTAATGAATAGAATTGAGACTTTGTTGGATCATGAACTCCGAAATCATTACCGTCAAGCAAGTAGATTTGAAGTATTCAAGATTGATGTTTCAACAAGTAAATTTACCAGATTAATTAGTTTAGGTGACCAGACATTATTTATCTCCAGAACAGGTTCATTAAGTGTTCCAGCTGCAGGATTGAAAAGGAATTGTATTTTTTTTACGGAAGATCATTCAATATTTTCTCGCGAATCGGGTGTGTTCAACCTTGAAGATGGAAGGATTCAACGGTTTTTTCCTGCCAGAAAATCAGTTCAATATCCCAGGATCATTGATTTCAATACAGATCCAATTCGTAATTGGTTCTTTCCCAACCTAAAATAGAAAGCTAGATAGAGAGAGAAAGTACTATTTTTTTTTTATTATTATGAATAAATTTTAGCAGTATTATTTTCTCCTAGCATCTACCTAACTTCATGTAATTTTATGACAAGGAATGCATTTATTCTTTGGAACAAGTCAGTCTGCACCAGCAACCTTCCATTTGCTTTGAGAGACAAAGGGCTGGCCATTGCCATTCCAAAAACTCCATGACTTTCAATTCCAACAACCTTGGTATTGAATTTGATGTGCTTATGCAAGTCAAAATATAATCCAAGATTGGAAAATCTGTAGTGACTGAATCTGGGCAAGGATAATCTGAGAACTGATACAATGGTTTGGGTGACTGTAGCTTTATAGACTCCACAGTTTTTATCCATAATCCTCCTATGTCGCTTTGAGCTTCGAAAACAATAGGATGAAACCCTTTTGTCAAAAGATACTTACAAGCAAGAAGGCCACTAATACCAGCTGCTATTTGTTTCTTCACCATTGCGGCTTAGTATTAGATATCAATTTCATATGCTTCTTTCTCTTTAGACACCTAGCTACATATTTATACAAGTGAGTCTGAGAGGATACTTGATGAATAAAGTAATTAACAAACATTTACTATGATTAAACAAGAAAAGCAAAATATATTATCAGATTTTTCTGCTTAATCAGCCTCTATTTAGAATTATTAAATAGCTAATTTGCCCACCTGGTTTTGACAATCAAATAACTTTCGAGATTTGTTTGTTTGATATTTTCATGTGAAGTGTTACTTTTTAAGTTATAATATGAGAATGTACAAAGTAGATTCTCAGTCTTACATTCAATAATCTTTGAACTAGCACCAGAAAGCTGATCAGTACAGCTTCATAAAAATTTGTATGTATATCATTTCCCTTATACTATCAAAAATGATAACCTACAAACTTTTTTACCGAATTTCTTCTCTACTCCCTCACTGTAGAAACAATACTGTAACAACGGTGAGAGAGTATGGAAGAATTTCGGGAAAAAAGTGTTGTGATTAAACACACACGAATAGAGGTGAATTGAGAGAAAACTCTTCTTTTATATTACTCACAAAAGAATTACAAAGCTTACAACCCAAGCTTTACAAAAAACTCTCAAACACTTTACTCTCTATCTTCACTCACGTTTGGGATAGATGAAAATGAACTCAGAAGCTCCTTTTATAATGCCAAACCGCGTGCTACAGTAACACGCGGTTTGGGGAGCTGTCAACAAATTGGCAAGGTCACCATCTCAACTTTCGGTGCCTTCCAATTGCTTGCTGTCTTCCTTTGCTGATTTGCAACTTTCGGTGCTTGCTGGACACCATGACTTTGTTGCTGCCTTGCTGGTTTGTGTTGCCAACTTGCAAGCTGTTTCCAACAAATCTCCCCCTCGGTGAAGATTTCCCAAAATCTGAGCCGACCATTAATCATCCAAATCCGGATCCTCCAAAGGATCCTCCCCTGGCTACATCTGTATGACTGCCTACGTACCCTGAGTTGGGATCAAGCCAATCGTAGTTCTCTGAATCTCCCCACTTTGACTATGTGGAGAGTTTTGTCATCCCGGCTATGGCACGGCAGATTTCAAGCTTCTCCTTCGGTAAAACCTTTGTGAACATATCGGCACCGTTGTCGTCGGTGTGAATTTTCCTGAGTTCTAACAGCTTTGAGCTCAGGACGTCCCATATCCAGTGATACCTTACATCGATATGTTTTGACCTCGAATGAAAGGTGGAATTTTTACCAAGATAGATAGCACTCTGGCTATCGCAGTACAAAATGTACTTCTCCTGCTTGAAACCCAATTCCTGGACGAATGTCTTCATCCACAGCAATTCCTTGCAAGCTTCTGTAACTGCAATGAATTCTGCCTCTGTTGTAGAAAGTGCAACACACCTCTGCAACCTTGACTGCCATGCCACAGCTCCTCCTGAGAGAGTAATCAGATACCCCGAAGTAGACTTTCGGGTATCCACATCTCCTGCCATATCTGAGTCGGTGTAGCCTATCAACACCGGTTCGCTGCTTCCAAAACATAACCTCATTTTGGATGTGCCTCGAAGATACCGCATGATCCATTTGATCGCATTCCAGTGTTCCCGTCCTGGGTTTGACATAAACCGGCTGACCAATCCAACTGCGTGTGCTAAGTCTGGCCTCGTGCACACCATGGCATACATAAGACTTCCCACTGCTAAGGTGTATGGAACCTGTTTCATTTCCTCCTTTCCTGTCTCAGTAGAGGGACTCTGTTGTGTACTCAATCTAAAGTGGGTAGCAAGAGGAGTGCTAACCGCTTTAGCCTTATCCATCTGGAATCTCTGAAGTACCTTCTCGATGTACTCCTCCTGTGACAAGTATAACTTCCTGGCTTTCCGATCACGGCCGATCCTGATGCCAAGAATCTGTTTAGCTGGCCCCAAGTCTTTCATCTCAAAAGACTTACTCAGTTGCTGCTTCAAATTATCAATCCTCGATTGATTCCTGCCAACTATCAACATATCATCTACATATAACAGTAAGATGATAAAATCATCGTCAGAAAATTTCTGAACGAAAACACAATGGTCTGAAGTGGTCTTCTTGTATCCCTGCTCCCCCATAACTGACTCAAACTTCACGTACCACTGTCTCGGTGCCTGTTTCAAACCGTATAGGCTTTTTCTGAGTCTCCACACAAAGTCCTCTTTCCCGCTGACTCTGAAGCCTTCTGGTTGCTCCATGTAAATTTCTTCTTCCAAATCTCCGTGAAGAAATGCGGTCTTGACATCCATCTGCTCAACTTCCAGGTCGAGGCTTGCTGCTAAGCTGAGCACCACTCTGATAGATGACATCTTCACAATTGGAGAGAAGATTTCATCAAAGTTAATGTCTTTCCTCTGATTGAATCCCTTGACGACTAATTTGGTTTTGTACCGGGGTTGTGAAGTATGCTCATGTTGCTTCACCCTGTACACCCATTTATTCTTCAAAGCCCTTTTGCCTCTTGGCAATTTCACCAACTCAAAAGTGTGATTGTCATGCAAAGATTTCATCTCATCTTGCATGGCTTCCTCCCACTTTTCTCTGTCCTCTGTTTCCACAGCCTCCTGGTAGCTCTCGGGTTCTCCCCCGTCAGTAAGCAACACATACTCATATGCAGAGTATTTGGTTGAAGGTCGCCTCTCTCTGTCAGACCTTCTCTGTGGAACTGTTGGTGTAGCTTCTGGTACTGGTGGTTGATCATGATCATCATCTCTGGGAGCTTCATCACATGTACCCTCATGTCTGGGAACCTCATCTTCAACTCGTACTGGCACCGGTGTATGAGGTTCTGGATTCACATTTCTGTATTGCTGGGGCATTGTCTTCAGTTCCTTTCTGATATCTTCTATGGTCTGGTATTCAACAAAGACAACATATCGGCTCTGATGATCTTCTTCTCCACAGGATCATACAATTTGTAGCTGAAATCATCCTGACCATAGCCAATAAAGACACAATGTCGCGTCTTTGCATCAAGCTTGGATCTCTCGTCCTTTGGGATATGTACAATGGCTTTGCACCCGAAGACATGTAAGTGCTCGTATGACACTTCTTTACCTGTCCAGGCTTAGTTAGGAACATTACCTTTCAGTGCGACTGCTGGGGACATGTTCAAAACATGTACTGCTGTGATGAGTGCCTCCCCCCAGAATGTCTTCGGCAGCTTGGCTTGTGACAGCAAGCTTTTGATCCTCTCGCATAAGGTTCTGTTCATCCTCTCAGCTAGGCCATTCAGCTGAGGTGTCTTCGGAGGTGTTGTTTAATGTCGGATTCCTTGCATCTTGCAGTACTGATCAAACGGACCTCTGTATTCTCCACCATTGTCTGTTCTGATGCACTTCAGTTTCTTGCCGGTTTCTCTCTCCACCAAAGCATGAAACTCCTTGAACACTCCCAGCACTTGATCTTTTCTCTTCAAGGTGTATGCCCAGATCTTCCTTGAATGATCATCAATGAATGTCACGAAATACAGTGACCCTCCGAGTGTTCGTGTCTGCATCGGACCGCATACATCTGAATGTATGAGATCTAGTACCTCCGGTTTCCGTTGAGGCGGGGAGCTCTGGAAGGATACTCTGTTCTGCTTTCCAGCCATGCAGTGTTCACACTTCCGTAAGTGTGAGTTCTTCAATTCCGGAAGAACATTCCGCCTGCGTAGTATCTCCATCCCTGTTTGGCTCATGTGACCGAGCTTTTTATGCCATAACTCGGATGTCTCATTACTGTTAACTGTATTTATGCTACTATTGGAAAGCTTAGCATGCATCAAATACAGGGTTGAGTCTTTCTTACCTCTTGCCACGACCATTGATCCTTTAGTGAGCTTCCAGCATCCGTCACTAAAGGTGCTGTAGAAACCTTCATCATCCAGCTTGCCTGTTAAGATCAGGTTTAACCGGATATCTGGGATGTGCTTGACTCCCTTCAACACTATCCTTGTTCCGTTGTCTGTTTCAAGGCAGATGTCTCCAATACCGACGGCTTTGGACTGTCCGTCATTCCCCATCCTTACAGCACCGTAGTCCTCTGGTGTGTAAGATGAAAAGAAGTCTCTGCGAGATGTGGCGTGTATGGAAGCGCCACTATCTATCACCCAACTGGTCTCGTGGCTGGCAAGATTTATAACATTTTCTTCATATATTATGCAGAAGTCTTTGGAGGTTTTCTCGGTGGTAGTGGCAACTCTTTCTTGATTAGAGTCACCATCTCTCCTGGACTGCTCGTTCTTCAGTTTGTAGCAATCCCGCTTCATATGGCCTTTCTTTTTGCAGTGGTAGCACTCAATATCCATTGTTCTTGATTTCCCCCGGTTCTTGTCTGATTTACCTGGGCCTCGGCTTTTACTCATCCCCCTTCTGGTGTTCTTTTCTGTCACTAGAGGTTGAGGCTGATGCTGACTCCTGCATTCTCGTCCTCTTTTCTTCCTCGAAGATCCTGGTCATTGCCATCTCCATAGTGACTTTCCCATCTGCGGCTGAATTGATCACCGTAGATCTGAACGTTTCCCAAGATTCTGGTAACGTATTAAGGAGTATTAAGCCATTTACCTCATCTCCGAAGTCTATGCCCAATCCAGACAATTCCTTCATGGTTCCGAGGAAATCGTTGATATGGTCTGCCACAGCTGTACCCTCCTGGTATTTCAAACCCATCATCTTCTTGATGTAGTACAGCTTGTTGTTTCCAGTCTTTGCTCGAAAAAGCTCCTCCAGCTTTCTCCATAAGACACGTGCATTTGTTTCTTCACTGACATGGTTCACGATACTGTCGTCGATCCACTGACGAATAGTACTGCATGTTTTCTGGTGAAGATTAGCCCACTTTCCATCGGTCAATCCTTCTGGTTTCTGCTCCAGAAATACCGATCCATCATAGTCTTTCACATACAGAAGGTCTTTCATCCTTCCTCTCCATGTGAAATAGTTTGTACTGGTTAACAAAATCATTTTTCCGTTGCTCCCCTCCATCATAAAAATTCTAAGCAGAATTTCAAAAAACGGACCTCACCGTTGCGTCCGGAATGGTCGAAAATGGTGGAAATGACACTTCGTTTGTCAAAATCCGACACAGGGACCAAATTTGCAAATTTCAGAAATTACAGGGGTCACAGTGCAATTTCAGAAAGTTCAGGGGCCAAAGTGAAATTACGGAAAAGTTCAGGGACTATATTGCAATTTCCAAAAACTTAAGCGACTAAGTTGAAAATATCTGAAAGTATATGGGCTAAATTGTAATTTCCAGAAATTTCAGGGACCTATCTGAAATTTACCAGGCACCGCTGACGTGGCAGCTGACTGGGCTGCTGACTGTGCGCTGACGTGGCACTGACTGGGCGCTGACGTGGCGGATGACTGGGTTGCTGACTGTGCACTGACGTGGCGCTGACTGTGCGCTGACTGGGCGACACGTGGCGGCTGACGTGGCGTCGTTTTCAACCTCAAGCTGGCGCGTGCAGGAGCGTGGAGCGCGTGGTCGCGCGTGATGAGCTCTCTGACTGGCGCGTGGAGCGCGTGCGACGTCCTCAGACCTCCGTCGATCGCCGGAAAATACCACCGTGCTCGTCTCGCCGTGAAATGTCTGATGGTATGCTCAAAATCGATTTTCGACAACTTTCGTCGGAACCGAATTTCCGAACCGAACCTCTGTTTCTGAGTTTCGGGATCCCTCCGTGGAACCGTAGCTCTGATACCACTTGTTGTGATTAAACACACACGAATAGAGGTGAATTGAGAGAAAACTCTTCTTTTATATTACTCACAAAAGAATTACAAAGCTTACAACTCAAGCTTTACAAAAAACTCTCAAACACTTTACTCTCTATCTTCACTCACGTTTGGGATAGATGAAAATGAACTCAGAAGCTCCTTTTTATAATGCCAAACCGCGTGCTACAGTAACACGCGGTTTGGGGAGCTGTCAACAAATTGGCAAGGTCACCATCTCAACTTTCGGTGCCTTCCAATTGCTTGCTGTCTTCCTTTGCTGATTTGCAACTTTCGGTGCTTGCTGGACACCATGACTTTGTTGCTGCCTTGCTGGTTTGTGTTGCCAACTTGCAAGCTGTTTCCAACAAAAAGTTTGTATGTATATCATTTCCCTTGTACTATAACTAATTTTTAACTTATGGAATCTCCTCGAATTGAGAATTAAACAACTAATAATGTCTTCTTCTTTTTTAAATTATTAACAAGTTTATTGTAAAAACAGATCTAGTTTCAAAATAATTGTATTATAAAAACAGATCTTAATCAAACTTGTCTTTAAAAGGTTTCTTTGGGAGATGTGTTCATGCTGAATATCTGGGAAAGCCAGTGTGGTATTTATCATGGTGACATAAAAGTTTTCAGAATTTGGAAATAAGTGGAGTTATGAGAAGCACGTTGACTACAAATTTATTTATATATTTTGCATTGCATCATTGAGATGTGAATATTTCCTAATTGATTTTTTTTTTGAACGTTGGAAACCCGCCGCCGTCAAATCATCCGACCTGGTTTAAACGAAATAGATAAAATCTCTGGCTGTCTCAAATTCTTAAAAGAAATATATCCCTAAACTCGAATGTGACATAAAAGTTTTCAGAATTTGGAAATAAGTGGAGTTATGAGAAGCACGTTGACTACAAATTTGTTGTATATATTTTGCATTGCATCATTGAGAAGTGAATATTTCCTAATTGATTTTTTTTTTAACGTTGGAAACCCGCCGCCGTCAAATCATCCGACCCGGTTTAAACGAAATAGATAAAATCTCTGGCTGCCCCAAGTTCTTAAAAGAAATATATCCCTAAACTCGAATGTCGGACCTGACAATCAAGTCATAAGCTCTTTGCCACAAAGCCTCACCCACCCTTTGAGGGCTCTACTTGACTTTTTTTTTTCAAACATAGAAAACCACGCTGCCAAACCACCCGACCCAAGTTTAAGCAGAATAGATAAAATTCGCAGTTGTCACATGCTCTTATAAGAAATGCACCTCACATGCTTTTACTGGCAAGCCTTTTGCCACTAAGCCACACTCATTTGGGACAAGGAAAAGTCAATACTTGGAATTAAAAATATCTAAATGAAAATGTTTTGAGAATTAAATCTTCAGTTCTAGAGAACTTTTTTAATTAATACAACTCCAGTGAATATTAACAAAAATAAAGTTTATCCAAGTGAGCAATGCTGCTCACAACTTCTGTTGCTCAATTTAGTACACACAAACACAAACACAGATAGCTAAAAATAACCAAATTCCTGAAACTGTACTTAATTGTACAAGAGAAACAGGGCAGGTTCAGCTTTTGCTGCATAGCCAAATTTGAATGTGCTGTACTTTCTGTATACACCTGTCAGCTTCCCTGTTGCAGCCTTCTGATGAAGTGTGACCATCAATTTTGAGCATTCCCTGTTGACACAAAAAACAAATATATTATTGAATTCATTAGTAATAAGCTTCATTCATGTTTGAGGAGGACACAAGTTTTTGCGATTTGAGTGTTGAAACAAAAATGTAAAGTAAAGTAACTCACAGAAGCTGATCTTCTGAGTAGTCAGTATGCCATTCGCTTGTTTTAGTCCATTGCTTGAACCGGTAGAGGCTGCATTGAGCTGTGTAAATTGCTGCAGCAGCTAGCAAGGATGGGGGGAACTTCAGCGTTTTGTATTCCACCAAGCATAGCTCAATGATGAAGGAGGAGAGAAGCTCAAGCTGGTTTAGAAATTCATCAGCATGATGTATCAAAATTTCAAAGACAAAAAACTAAAGAGTTCTATTTCCACCTTATATGATGATTATGAAGTAAAACTGACCTTTTTATCAGATTGAGCTGCCTTGAGAAACCTCCTCATGAACACATAAGGGGTTGATACAGACATATTGAATTGTAAAGTGTTCACCATTAATTTCTCCTATAAGCACATGATGAAGATTCAATATAAGTAAGCAATGAATAATAGGGAGCTAAGCTAGCATCAGAACAAGGGGCAAAAAAAAAAAAAAACTACCATGTCAAGAACTTCTTTCCTTGTGTAAGCATTGTCCGAAATCAGAATAAAATCATCAACGATGGGGACAGCAACCTCCTCATACTTGCAAGCTAACAGCATGGCTGTTACACCAACCAATTGAAGCTTCTTTCTGACCACCAAATGCTGTTCTAGGAACCTGTCTATGAGGTTGACAGTAAGGAATAGCGTCTCATCCATAAGCTCAAATTTGTAATGAACCTGTTGTTGATATGATTAGTACTATTAGTAGTGATCAGTTGATGACATTGTAGAAAAGCCAATGTATTACAATAAATTAGATGTCTCTTGAAAGCAAATATATGTACTTTTGTTTTACCTCAAGGAGCCAGTCAATGAGAATAGCCCGCATCTTCTCATTGAGGTCGGATTGATGGTCCATGTAATTAGGAGAGACAGAGCTAGAAATCTGCATAAACTATCTATCATCAAGGGTAATAATTCTTCTCAAATCCTAAAAATAGTACAATTTGTATTGCTTTGTAACAAAATTGTATGTGGATTTTTCCTATAATAAATTTACCTCAATTTTCCTATAATAAGCATATATATCTTCTATATATTCAATAACTGCTAGTGGATTTTTCAAATCACTGCTGTCAATATCCACAATAGGGTCCTCAAAATCTTCCATTTCATCCACATCCTGCAGACATCAAATTAATTACATGGTATTAAGATTCTATTTTGGCCATAAATATAACTTTAAATCCCCATTTTTCAACAATGAATAAGCAAGTTCTAATAATTTCACATACCATCCTATCAATCTCATCAAGAAATGCTTCTGTGTGCCTCACAAACATTGGGACCGCAACACTGTTATCATCATCCTCACAGTCCTCCACATCTATGACTGTATAATCTTTGGTTTCCTGATAAAACCACCAATCAATCAATAGTTATTCAATTTCATGCTTTATTCATCATACAAAATCTAAATCATATTAACATGGACGGTCCTAAAAAATTACTTCAGGATTGCGAGTCACTGCTTCTGCCAACCCTTGATTTGGTTTATGTGTCCCTGAAAATCCTTTTTTGTTTATGGCATCAGGGTGAAGGGTAGCTCCCATTATGTTCTGATTAATAGCACATAAAGCCCTTCTATGATTTTGATTCACCTCCTTCATTTGCTTGGCGCCTCCCACTCTCACATCATCTTTCAAAACAGAATAGATTCAAATCCCAAAAAAAAAAAACTGACATATTGAATTAGAAAGAAATGTTAAATGATGGTTTTTATATATAAAAATAGAAAGATGCATAAAATTCTTATGGAAGCTACCTTGAAAATAAGAAGCTCCTTCAATGAGGCATGCATTGTTCTCCTTTGATCCACCCATTATGGATTATCTGCAACACCAACAAACAAAAACCAAAGCACAAAAGACAAACATCATCACAAAATTGATCAAGAAAATTGAAAAAATCAAACACCCTTTTAGATTTGAAGATCATAAAAAACCCACAAGCCGTAAAAGAAGCAAACCCCCTTTGCCACCTTAGGATGAATCTCAATATCAATCTTTGGAAAGAAAAAAAAACCCACAAATAAAACTCTCTTCAAATCTCTAGTTCATTGTATTTCGATTCTTATGATGAATTTTAAAACTTAAAAAAAAATGAACCGGGATCAAAGGAAAATGAGAGAGATGGAGAAGAAAAGGCAAGGGTTTCGCACTCTTCCTTATTTGAAAATAACGGCTAGTGAATGTGGACCGTAGGATCTGAAGGAAAATGAAAAGTTACGTTGGATTGTTTTAACGGTCTAAAGCGCGAATGGTATGAGATGACGTGTCAAGGCTTTTTAAAAATATTCGAGTGTTTAATAATAATTAGGCCGTTAGAAGTTTTGGGCTTCTAGCTTTTTGAGCCCATGATTACCCGCTCCTCCACAAAAAGGAGCCAATGCCATCGTGGCTCGTGGCTCGTAAATAAAACCATCCATGTGTTTTATTTTAATTTTTCTCCTCCATTAGGGTTTACTAAAATTTCAATTGAGATTTAGAATCTCGTATCATTTAGAACGGATTCGGGATTATATTTTATTCCGATAAAAATTGAGTCATAATTTAGGATAATTTCTCCTTTCGATTATATAATTAAACTGAGATCGAGATTGATAAATTTAAATCTGACCTGATTGATTATCAATTCTAATCTTCACTATAATTGGTCATCCTTAAAGTAATAATATACATATGATATATTTATTAGACATACATAACAAGTTATTCATGTTCTCGTCTCATGTAAGATGTTCTCTTATATAACTTAGAAGCATCTCATCTTGATTTTAATATTTAATAAAATTTGTCAATATTACCATATTTTAAAGTTGAAATATAAAATTTATATCTTTACTAATATAATATAGAAGTTCATATCATCACAGCCGGCCCTGGGCAGGAGCCATAAGGGCGACTGTCCAGGGCCCAAAAATTAAGGGGGCACTAAATTGAAATTTGTTTTTATAATTTATAAATTGAAATTATTAAAATCTTACTAGCGGACCACTATGACTCAAGATAAGTTAAATGGATTAGCAATCTTATGCATTGAAAATGATGAGATTGAAGATTTAGAGTATGATGATATAATTAATGATTTTGTTTCAAAAAATGCTAGAAGACAATTTCTTAACTATTGAAATTTTAAGGAGCTTTGCTAGGAATAGTTGTATATGATTATATTTTTTATTGTCGGGGTTTAGGTATTATGTCTCCCATTTATATATTTTCTCAAGTAATATAATTTGGGCGTGAGAGCCTAGCCCCCAGCTTCGCTTGAGTTCCAGCCCTCGTTAAATATTATTATTTTTTAAACATATGTTTTCGTAATGAAAATGGTCACAATTTGAGTTTTCGCACCGGATACCCAAAAATTCAAGACCGGCTCTGCATATCATTATATATAAATGATGGTGTATTAAGTGATTATTTAACTTATTATTTCACCACTGCCCGATGATTAACATGGTTATATCATATTAGTTAATATACAAATTTTATATCTGTAAATGTAACATTATAACTTGTTTGGATTAATGAGTTATTTATTTGGACAATAATTAAAAAAAATGAAAAGAATAGTATTGTAAATTACCATATAAAAGAGACAAAACATTTTTTTTTTGTCAATGATAAAGAATTAGAAACATTAATTTATTAATTTTCAAATACAAACATAAAACATTAATTTAATAGATTGATTAGACCTCTGTTTCATACTCTTGTGGATGGTCATGTGAACAAAACAATGAGAGGCACATACAAGTTAGGAATCTTTATATATACCACAAATTCAACACTAATCATAAAACCCATCTTCCACTTTCTTTTCTTTTCTTTTTTGTCTTAATTTTAATTTTCTTTTTTTAACTCTTTGTTGGTAGGTGGATAAAGATGGTAAAGAATTTGTTATAAAACCTAACTTTAATGGAAAATTAACCAGGAAGAAAGACTTATTGAATACTTAATAAAGCAGCCTGAGCTGGCAGACATTAACTTCATTTTAACTCTGGCCCATATAAAATGAAAAAAATCACACAAGAATTTGAAATATTTTAGCTATCTGCAACAATAACATGCATAGAGTTGCTTAGGTCCAGAAATTTTGTGGAAATAATATTCGGACGGATGAGATAATATTTGTATTATCTTGAACAACATCTGAATGAGTGAGATATTACATGTATTTTCCGTCCTATCTCGTATGTTTAGATATTATACTTTAAAATACTTACTAGTTAAATGATAATATACTTATCATACATATCAATATGATTTTACGAAGAAAATTGTATTGTATATGAAAAAATCCAATATTAATATTTATATTTTTGTTGTGAGAATGACATCACTTTCCTCTCACAAGAGTGATGCTTAAAAATAATCAACAATGAATAATGATTTTGTTAATATAAAAACTAATCAGATGGGGAGGTCTCACAAGTTCAGATCTTGTGAGTTAGTGATAGCACCAAGCACTATAATTTCACAAAACCCTAATTTGTGGCAGAGATTGATACACACAACCCAAGTAGTAAGATGATTATATTTCTTTTTATATAAACAATTGAGCACTTCTCTAGATTTTCAAATCAGTGCAAGAGAGACATAATTAACCAAATATTTTAATAACCACAATCATTGAGAACATGTAATATTCCTAGGAAATTTGGGTCACATTCATATATGCAGAACGTGTGAGTGCACATTAGTTCAAGATAAGTTGACTTGAATCGGGGTGTGGGTTGTGATTTGCACCATCTGTATGCACGCATGTAGAGAGAGTCTTTTATCCATAACTTCTTACAATTGTAAAATCAAGTAATTATATATAAATCCTTTTAGGATTAGTTGCTTTTTAAATGAGAGACAAATTTAATTTCCTTTAATTTTCCTTTTCAATAGTCTTCTTATAAGAACTGTTCGGTTCGGTTCCGGTTTCGATTCTCGATTCCACATATATGAAATCGGGAACCGGTCGGTTTGAAACCGAACCGATAGCCATGTCTATTTGGGATGACGGTCGTCTTGGGAAGTAATCCTAATCTGAAAAACTCTCTTTTTAAATTAATCAAATTATTGATGAGAAGTGGATAAGGAAAGCTTGATCCCAATCCCTATTGTGATGGATTTAAATGTAATTGAAATTCCGTGGGAATTATATATTTATATATTGATAGAATCATTCACTATTTCTTGAAACTCGATATTGTCTTCAGATGAACCATATAGCCAAGAGAAATCATGAATCAAAATAGAAATATTGCCACTCCCATAAGTAAATATTTCATAGTAGTCTCATTAGATCGTATGTCTTTCTTGATATATCCAGATAATAAATAATAATATTAACTGAAATATTCTAGAGATTCAAAGCTAGTTATTAAATAGTTAGCACCGCATAAAAAATTCATCCTAGAACCACAACTTTCTCGTGACAATTCACTGTTGCACGATGATAGGATAACCAATCCACACCCAAAATGACATCGAAATCATGTATCTCCATGCAAATCAAATCTCCTAACAACTCATGCTCACTATTAATATCGATAAAAGAAACTTTGTTATAGTCATTTCTATACCTTCAATGTACTCCACGGATAGAGGAATACATACACTTGAATATAGTAAAATAAGAAATTAAAAGATTTTGTTGAAATTATTCATTTATGCTCAATTGAGTTTGTATTGATTTTTTTTTTTAGGATCAATAATTAAGAGATAAATTCAACCAACATAATATTTTTAAATAAATCTTAATAATTAATTCAATATAAATTCAAATCTAACACTAAATCAAATTCCCCTGGAAAATGAGAGATTCTTTGGTGCAACAGTGATATGGGTGACGTGGTACCACAAGCGAATTAAAAAATGACATGTAGAGTTTTTTCATCTATTTTTTAGTTGTTTTTTAATTTTTAGCACACGTGGCAGTGGATGATTGATTTGTTACATGGATGACGTGGTACCACTCTTGCATAGTAGATTTTCTCAGGAAAAGAAAATATAATGAGACAATTTCGGGCAATGTAACGTAGAAACAGACCAAAAATAGCTACACGTGAATACGCGTCACATTGTCAATAAACCGCGTGAACCGACCCAAATTTTATACAAAACAGTTTTTCAAATTAACCTTTTTTTTTTTTTTTTTTTTTTGTAGTAACCAAAAAACCCGCGAAAAATTATCCCACCCTGACAGTTGATCATGTGTAACTCCCGTAATACCGCCAAAAGGGGCAAAACAAAAAACAAAAAAGGAAAAAGGAAATATTAAATAGAATCTCTCTCACACATTATGTATAATAATGGAATAATAAAAAATAATTTTATTTTATTTAATTTTTATATATTATATAATTATTAACGAGTGATATTATATTGTGGTATAAAAAGAAATATACACCATGACAATTTGCTATATCAATGGCAGCACTAGTGAAAAATCTCCATTTTCCCGGAAAGTTAAAGTTTTCTTTGAGTCTAGGATAAATTCTATTGAGTTTTTGAGCTGGACATTTTCACATTTTTGTTAATGTCAGATTTTATGACTGCCTTTTAGAGTTTTAATTAAGCTTGCTAGTGAGAAATAAAGAGTTTTTTTTTTTTTTTTTCCTAGAGAAAACCAAAGATTTTTAAGTCTCAACACAACAACCCTCTTGAGTCTTTGAGCAGATCCTTTTAAGATTTTTTTTTTTTGGTTAAAGGTTGGATTTTAAGCCTGCCCTTTTGAGTTTTAAGCTTGATACTGAGAAATGGAGAGGCGGATGGTGGTGATGGAGGAAGGTTCTGGGGAGAACGAGAGCGGTGTTTCGAGTTTGTTGAATGAGTGTGATCATGTTGTTAAAGAGTTGATGGAATTGATAGAGACCATTGGATCATATAGTGGGTATAGGAAAACTCAGAGGAAAGAGTGCTTGAACATGGTGAGAAGATTGAAGCTTTTGGTGCCTCTTCTGGAAGAGATAAGTGAGCTTGGTAGAGAAGTTTCTTGTGAGGTTTTGAATTGCTTGGCTAATTTGAAAAAAGCACTTCTTGTAGCAAAAAAGTTGTTGAAGGATTGCAACTATGGTAGCAAGATTTATTTGGTGAGTGCCTTAATGGATAAGTAAATATGTATCTTTATTGTTTTTGCTTTTGGGTATTTGCCTTTCATATGTAAGATTATGTTTCTAAAGTGGACGTTGGTGTTTTTGTTTTTGTAAAAATTAGGCAATGGAGAGTGAGGCAGTGATGAGTAGATTCCATGCTGTTTATGACAAGCTTTATCAGGCTCTGGATGATGTGCCTTGTGATGATCTGGGGATCTCTGTTGAAGTGAAAGAACAAGTGATTAATTTCCTTTTGTCTGTTTATTAAAGCTTCTTGAATTTATTAACTTTATTTTTGGTTAGATCTACTTCTTAAAGATAAATTAATTTGCATATGTGATGACCATTTATTTCTGTTTTTATATATTGAGAGGTTACAAGAACATCATATCATATGATGAAAAATGTAGAGTGCATTTCAATTGAGTGGAAATATTTACTGTAAAAGGGTGTTTGTGAATATGCCTCACTGAAGATTTTGCTGAACTTTTGTAAAGAAACTCGCTATATCTCGTTTGCAGAAGGGTCCTTATCTATGGTATGATAGCTGGCTTTTGATTTGTAGGATTTGTGTTCGATATATCATTTTCCCTGTTTCTTGACTGGAAATTGATTAGAGAAAAACATCAATTTAGTTGTTTGTACTGTAGTTTTCTTTTGAATTTGTTGTTTTCTACCTCAGATATGATTATGCTAGGTGTTTACATAGCAAGCTTTCAATGAAAATTTCCTTTTATCGCATCCTTGAATAATGTGCGGGTTTTATTTGGCCGACTTTCAGGTTGAGCTAATGCGAATGCAACTTAAAAGGGCAAAAAAGCGGACAGATACACAGGATATGGAGCTAGCGATGGATATGATGGTTGTTTTCTCCAAGGAAGATGATCGAAATGCAGACATCGCAATACTAGAAAGACTAGCTAAAACGTTAGAGCTACATACTATTGCGGAGTTGAAAGCTGAAACATTAGCAGTCAGGAAACTAGTAAAGGAGAGGGGTGGCCATAAAGCTGATAGCATTCCACAAATCACTGGCCTTTTGGGAAAATTCAAACAAATTGCAGGTGTCGAGGAAAGCATTGTGCTTGATGGTTATGTTTCAGCTAGAAGGTTACAAAGGTGTCAGACTACTCTAGTTCCTCATGAATTCCTTTGTCCAATTACCCTAGAGATCATGACAGACCCAGTTATCGTGGCAACTGGACAGGTAATTTCAAAGTTCAATGATAATTCTTTTCTCTTGTATTATACATGCCACTGAAACTGAAAGAATTTTTTCCCGCCCTTTTGATCAGACTTATGAAAGGGAGAGCATAAACAGGTGGTTGAATTCGAATCATAGGACCTGCCCGAAGACTGGACAAGTTTTGGATCACTTGTCACTTGCACCAAACTATGCCCTCCTCAATCTTATTGTGCAGTGGTGTGGGAAGAACAATGTTGAACTACCAAGGAAGGATAATAATGCTGGTTCTGATGGCTTCTCAGCTGAACTCATAGAGGAAATCTGTTCCGTAATTCAAAATCTATCATCATCATGTCAGCTAAATGTAAAAAGCGATTCTGTTATGAAGATCCGTATGCTCTCAAAAGAAAATCCGGACAACAGAATTTTAATTGCTAACAATGGGGGAATTCCTCCATTGGTTCAGCTTCTGTCCTATCCAGATTCCCAGATTCAAGAACACACTGTCACAGCGCTTTTAAACCTGTCACTTGATGAAACAAACAAAAGACACATAGCCAGAGAAGGAGCAATTCCTGCTATAATTGAGATATTACAATATGGGAGTAGTGAGGCCAGAGAAAACTCAGCAGCAGCCTTATTCAGCCTGTCTATGCTTGATGAGAACAAAGTAATGGTGGGGAACTTGAATGGCATCCCCCCTTTGGTTAATCTGTTGCGGTATGGATCAATCCGAGGTAAAAAGGATGCTGCAACTGCACTTTTTAACTTGTCTCTAAATCAAGCCAATAAGTCTAGGGCCATCAAGGCAGGTATCATACCATCGTTGCTTAAACTTCTGGAGGACAAAACTTTGGGCATGATTGATGAAGCTCTCTCAATCTTGCAACTCCTTGCAACACATTCCGAGGGTCGAAATGAAATCGGGCGGCTAACTTTCATTGAAAGTTTGGTGGAGATAATTAAAAATGGGACTCCAAAGAACAAGGAATGTGCAACTTCTGTTCTTCTTGAGCTGGGGTTAAACAATTCGTCTTTCATTTTGGCTGCTCTTCAGTATGGGGTGTATGAACATCTAGTGGAGATTACAAGATGTGGAACAAATAGAGCACAAAGAAAAGCCAATTCCCTTTTGCAGCATATGAGAGAGTGTGAACACATTCCTTAGAAATTTTACAAAACAGTTCGGGGTTTCCATATTGCTGCCAGTGCTGTCAACTTCTGTCTTTGGAGAGTAATATGCATTGAAGTTGATTTTGTGTTGTGTATATGTTGATGAAAATATCTCACATCGGCTGAGATAAACAATTAAACTCAAAATATAAACATTGGGCAATCCTCAACTCTAAAGCTGGCTTTTGGGTTGAGTTAGGCCCATGAATTTCAATATAGTATCAGAGCCACACTCATGCACGGGTGGGCCCACACTATCTGTCCACGTGACATGAACCAGGCAAAAGACCAATTTGCACGTGAGGGGGAGTGTTGAGGAAAATATCTCACATCGGCTGAGATAAACAATTAAACTCAAAATATAAACATTGGGCAATCCTCAACTCTAAAATTGGCTTTTGGGTTGAGTTAGTCCCACGAATTTCAAGAGTATAGTTTGTAGGATTGGTGTCAAGTTCCAACTTCTGTTGTGAAGTGTATATATTTAAATCATGTTACACTGAGCAACAAATTGATTGACCGACCAAATATATCTGGCACAAGTCGTAAATTTCTTGATTCTCATTTTCTGTTCACAGAAATGGAGACATGTCATGCATTCATAATATATAGGACATTGACCTTAGGGTAATATATAAGAAGGTAAATATTTGTCCAACTTTTGGTTAAAAAATAATTTTTTTGAAGGACAACAAATGTTCTTATAAGAAGAATGGTGGTTTGGACTTTAGAAACTCGGAGTGTTTCAATCAAGCTATGTGGGCAAAGTAAGGGTGGAGAATCATCCAGTTTCCGGATTCATTAATGGATGATGATCAGTTTACTGATGCAAGTGTTGGCTACAATCCTTCTTTCGTTTGGAGGAGTATTATCTAGGGAAGAAACTTAATGATGAAGGGAATTAGATGGATAGTGGGGATAGGGAAAAAGTCTTGATTTATGAGAGTCCTTGGATCCCTAGACCAACTTCATTCAAATCAAAATCAGCCCCCACTTTGTGTAGAAATGTTAAAGTAGATTCTTTGATGGATGATGATCATAAGTGGAATGAATGGCTGCTAAAAGAGAAGTTTCTAGATATTGATATGAAGGAGATACTGAAGATTCCCCTGCCTAGACATCCTCATGAGGACTGTTATTGTTGGCACTTTGATAAAAGAGATAAGTTTTCAGTGAAAAGTGATTTTCGGAGTTGATAAGTATGGGTGCTCTGACGTGGTCAATATGAGGAGGTAGAAATCAACTGCTATTTCAATAGTGATAACGGTTGTTTTTCGTTCCAATGAAAATATGAGAAATTAATCCCTTGAACAAATATTTCTTAACAGTAAATTTGTTTAGTAGGTAGAAAACCAAAACAAACTTAGCAGACAAATAAGATAAACACAGAGTTTACGTGGTTCGGCGGAGAGTGGCTCCAACCTACTTGTTGTGATTAAACACACACTAATAGAGGTGAATTGAGAGAAAACTCTTCTTTTATTACACTAACAAAGAATTACAAAGCTTTATAACCAAAGTTTTACAAAAAACTCTCACACCACTTACTCTCTATTATACTCACGTTTGGATTTATGGGATTTTTGGGGATACAAATAACTGAGCTCTACAGCTCTTTTTATACTGCCCAAACCGCGTGCTACAGTAACACGCGGTTTGGCAGGCTGTCAACTTCCAGCATGATGCAAGCTGGAGTCATTCACGTTGCTCTCAACTTTCGGCTCATTTGGAAACTTCTGCATGCAAGTTTGCATGTGCTGGACTTCTTTTGCTTTGCTTACTGTCTTCAACACTACTTTCATGAGAGAAATGGGGTGTATGTTATTACTGCTCGGGGTCAATACCAACCCGAGTTACAACAGGGAAATGAACTATCTATGTGTTAATACACTTCGGGTTTTACACTAGCCCGGTACAATTCACTCACTTGGTCAGGTAACCGACCAACTTTCTCTCTCTATCACTAGTTTTTAAGCTCTTAGCTCTTTTATAAGTTGTGAGAAGTACCGGCCTATGGCGGCTGGGAGAGCTACTTCCAATGAGAACCGTTATTTTTCCCACAGTCATCATTAGTCTTCAAGTCCCCAAAGGGCATGGCTTGGTGGTGTATGGTTCGGGATCTCACCTTGAGGTCCTGGGTTCGAATCCACGGAATGTGTTTCTTGTAACAGTCTGAGACAGCCGAGAGTTTTATCTGCTCTGCTTAAGCCCGGAATGAATGGTTTGGAGGTGGGGTTTCCAACGATTTCAAAAAAAAAAATCATTAGCCTTCTAGAAGCTTATCCTCTCAATTAGGGCATACGTCACATAACTTCAACACTGGTCAGCCTAAGATCTCATCTGCGTTTCTCAGGTCGGCATACTGAGGTAGATGATACTATAAAAACTTTCCTTCAATACTCTCAATCAGGTCGAGTTTCATTGTCAAAAACCCATTGGGTCGGGTTTCACCGAACTCTTAGAAAATCCCAAATTAACATCCTACATGTGGTCGGGTCGGTATCCCAACTTACTTCATTATCAACAAGTTATGTTTTAGAGAGAACCCATCTACACCATGAGGTCGGGTTCCTCCATCAAATCTCTTTTATCTCTCCGGGTCCTTGGACCTTTATCATTCATTTTTGGCTAAGTACAATACTTGTTCTACCCCTGCTCGGTATTTGAACATTCCTCGAAGTGAAAAACCACCATCAACAAGTAGAGTATTGCACAAGAAATACTACTGGACTTGGGTCTGTATTTAAGAATCACAAAGGAGAAATTATTGGAATAGCTACGGAGCATTCTCAATTCACAGAAGATACTGAGTTAACAGAAGCTCAAGCTATTAAAATGGGGATTCATCATGCTGAACATAATGGGTTGAAGCCAGTAATTATTGAATCTGATACCAAAAATGTGGTTGAGCTAATTAAGGCTACTATCACAAGCTCCAAAGAAATTTTATAAATTATCATGGAGATTCAAAATCTGATTAGAGATCCAAATTGCTTTAAAATTCAATTCAAACCTCGAACTTGTAATATCGAATATCAAAAGAACTAATTGCGCCAAAAGTAAGGTTTAAAACTTCAAAAGGGGGGCTAAATAAATAATCAAGAAAATCCAAGGACTAAATGGTAAATTAACCCAATTTCATTAGAGCCCACGCCACGGTTCTTCCCATTTGAAACGAACCCATTTCTCTTTCGCTCGCTCGCTCGCTCTCTCTGAAAGCTTTCAATTAGCTAAAGGTAATGGATGCAAGTTCCATCTCTGCTTTTATTCAAGCATTTCATCATTGTTTCCATTTTACAGTAGCTTAGTTTCTTCAATTACAGTCGTTTTTTTCTTATTTTAAGATCAATTTCGCAGCAAATACAAGATATTACCAATTCTTGATTGCAGGGAAGTTTGATTGTAACTGAATTTGTAAACTAATTTGATGGGTATCGTTTATTTTTCATAATTCAAGTTTTATAATTTTAATTACTTCATGCTCTGGATTCTGGTAGTTGCCTTCTGTGCTGTTTTATCATGAATGTAGGTGAAATTTCAATAATTTGTAAAAGGAAAACCAATTTTTTTCAATTGAAGTAGTGCTGCTGTGGATTTTTATTAGTTAAGTGTGTTTATATTTTTGTGCTGCATTCTGGATTTCAACTTTGAGTTTTACCTTGAACACGAAAAAAAATGAAAGTTGCCTTCAATGCTTGATGGCTTGTCGCAAATCATGTGCTGATTATATGTTTTTAGTGTTTTACCTTAATGCACTTGTCAGTGCTTTGTTAGCATATAAGAGTCCTCATTTTTATTTTAGGCGGTAATTTTAAGCTGATAATTCCATAATGACATGAAACTTATTGTAAGTCATTCGAGGAAATATGTATACAGTATATATGGTAACTTATTTAATAAGCTACATGAATGACCTTAGCATGGTGCTTGAACTTATTATGTCTTGCTTCTTTACTGTAATAGGAATGGTGAAGTATGTTATGCAGGGGGCTGACTACAACAGAATCCTGTGATAATGACATCTAACTGACATACATGATACGAAAACACTCCAAGATGTTTTTTGTAACTCTTGTGAATTAGCTTTCCACTCAAATTATCAAACTAATTGTACCACTAAATACTCATGTCTATTATAGTTTGAGCTTTTGTAGGAAAACTTACCTCCATTTACCTGAAATTATTATAGAGTTATGAGGGTGCCATGCTTATGTTGTCATGAAACTTTCACGTGCTGTTTTCTAGTTGTTTCACTATATATGATTCTCTTGCAGGCAACCAGACACTGGATCATAATTTAGTTTCTGTGCTTGATATTCTGAATGCACTAACATATATGTTTAGTGGCCTTCTCACGTCGATATTTCTGGATGTTGTGTTTCAGGTTGAGGCATGACATGTTATCAATATCAACAAATCTTTGAAAATGGTAAATCAGATGCAAAAAAATCTATTAGTGTCTTTATGGCCTTCGTTGAAATTAATATATTTATGGTTGGTGGTTGATGTCATGTATTTTAAAAATTACCTTGTTGTGCTCTCATGGTCCCTGAGTTTGAACCATGTAATGCACATAATTTAATTAAATCAATTTTTTTGTTGCTTGAATAGTGTCTGGTATTCTTTTGTCCTTGAGATTTGTAACTGGTTATACACATACTTGTGGCCTATGAATATTGCAAAATGGGAGCATGAGTTATAAACTGTTCACTGGTTTACGTGATGGTGTAAGGGAACATAATCAAACTGGATTATTGCCATGTAGTACATTAAATTTGCTATTAGTTGGATCTCAATTAGAATTTAGTTTGCCGGTTTTGGTTTTATAATCAATATGGATAATCAAAATGTTTGACTCCCTTAATTTTTTTTTCAATAATAGCTATAGGTGGTTAGCTTAAGCTGGAATTAATTATCTGGTTAGGATAGGGAATGCAGGGACTCATTGTAGATAGTGCTAGGTGTGTTAACTTACTTAACACTGGCACTTGAAAGAGGGTAAAGAATCTCATCAAAATCAATAGGACCCTAAATAAATTTGGTTAAATTTGTGCATGTTTAGAACCTCCATGACTGTTTTTGGATTTTTACTTAGTTGACTAAGGTTATTCCATTATCATTTGAGTTATTTGCTTCAATAACGCAAGTGGAAGACGCAATATACTTAGACTTTCCTAGATGTGATTCGTGTTCCTTTAATGACAAGGATACTTAGTGATACGTGTTTGTACTTTGTAGAATGTATTTTTCTTCTAATTAGATATGATGTTGAGATTCCCTACTGGAGTGCGATTTTTAAAATTGCTTCCGGTCTTTCACATTCTATCTTGACTAGTTTAGTTGTGTATGTATGTGGTATCTGTTGATCGGGCTTCTCTTTTGTAACTATGGATTCTCTGAATTTATTTATGCGATTTTAATTTAATTTTTTTTTTAAACTTCAGATGGTTCAACAGACAGTAGATTCTAAATTCAGCGTATACGGGATAGGCAGTCCTGAAACAAATTTGCCCACTCATGATAAGCAACAGCCGATGGCTATAAAGAAGACAGCACTAAGAGAACTGCAGAATGAAAACAGGATTTTGGTGCCAAATTCCAATGGAGATTCTCCATATTCGAAGGATAGAGGACCTATTATTGATGCCATCAAGTTTTCTGGTTCTAAGAGACCATTACACGAATGTCCAGTGAGTCCTTCTAGAGACAGTGCAAATGGACATCTTGTTTATGTCCGCAGAAAATTGGAAGCAGATGTAGGAAAGGCCTGCACTTCTGACACCACAAACATTAGTGCTGCTGATTCCACGCATTTAAGGTTTGTTGGTAACCGTGAAAGAACCCACCAAAAACCCCAGATAATGGAGCCAAATGTTTCTACTTTTCCAGCATTTGCACCTTTACCAACGACTTCCTTTGTGAGTCCACTTGGGAAACCTTCGGTTCCTCTGATTGGAAAGTCTCGTGTTGAATCAACACCAGCAGAATCCAACTATCGTCCTGTTACTTTTGCTGCCCCTTCATTGGATAATTCAAGGGGAATGAAATTTTCGCATTGGGAAGAGCGATCTCGTCGTTTGCAGATGTTGTTGAAGAAATTGGACCAACCAGATCAAAAGGATTATGTCGAGAGTATGTTCTAATATTGCAAGAAGTCAATTAATATGCTTTATGAATTATCTGTTGAAATTCTTACCATACTGATTTATAGTTGCTTAATGTGATACTATTAGTGCTTCGATCACTTTCCTCTGTTGAGCTTAGCAGACATGCTGTGGATTTGGAGAAGAGATCAATCCAATTTTCACTGGAAGAAGGTAATATGCAATCTGGTTTTGATGTCTTTTTTTTTTTAATGTTTTTATTATATTAAGCAAAGATGAGCTCTAAAACAATCATCTCAGTTCTTAGGTTGTTGGCATGAAAATTTTGATTTGATGTTTTATTTTTTTTCCAAGTGGTAGCTCTAAAACAACATGCATTACGCAAATCTGACCTTTTCATGTGATCACCTTATAAGAACAGAAGCACATTGTGCTGATTCTAGTCAAGTTGATTGCAACACCTTTGAATATTTTGAGATGCATGAATAGAATATAATTTATTCTCACTTTGTTTTGCGAATGTTACAGCAAAAGAGGTGAGCCGTGTTGCGATGTTAAATGTGTTAGGAAAACCTGTCAAGAATCTGAAAGAACACTTGACTCATCAAGATCAGTCAAACAACAAGTAGAGGCCAGGAAGAACAAGATTAGTTCTAAGCCTTGAGAGACTGGGTAGGTGCACTGATACACCTACTTGTTTTGCATTTCCTTGTCATTTTATTTGGTGACTGTCTTATCTATTCTGGCAAAAGCCATTGACAGTAAGAAATTTCATCTGTTTCGCAATTTTTACTCGTTCTAGCAACATCAATTTTTACTTGTTCCTCACGCCTTCTCTCAGTACTAGTAGCCTTGAATTTCATTCATTATTATTTACATTCACAGATCTTCCTTCTGTTTTGAGTATTACAATTTAATGATTAATAATACTGTTTTTTAAAACTAGACCGGTCGATTGAACCGGTTGAACTGTGAATCGGCAACAATGAGTTCGGTTCAGTTAAATCTTAAAAATCGATATATAAAAAAAGTATCCAAACTGGTAAATTAGCATGGCAAGAATTGAAAACAGAAAATTAAAAAATATTTTTTTATAATTTTTAATTAATTAAAATTTTTTATGACAACCGATCGAATCAGTGATTCATTGAATTTTTAAATTACTAGTTCAATTACCGATTTATTTTTTAAAACATTGATTAACAATAATTAATTACCTTCCTCGATTATCAGCCCATATAAAAATGGAAATTGGTCATTTGGTAACAATGATTAATTAACAAATTTTAACTTTTAGAGCCAATATTTGGAGTATTTTGGACCAAGTTATCACTACTGAGTACTGATCAAGTCCCATCCTAATTGTATAGTAAAATTGAAAATTATATACATTAAAGTGTTATAAATTAATGTTATATAATATCTCGTGTTGACATTAATATCTATCTCGACTATTGAGACTTTTAAAGTCCATCAAGAACTTGTAGTAAAAAATAATATATCAAAATACATTACAATTTCTTTCAAGGATTTTTTTTTTTTTTTTTTTGAAAACGTTAGGAAATCTTGTAGTCAAACCACCCGATCCGGGCTTAAGCGAAGTAGGTAAAATTTTCAACTGTCCCAGACTCTTACAAGAAGTGCACTTTCTAAATTCGAACCTATGACTTGAACAACCAAATCTTAAGCCCTATACCACCAAACTACACCCATTGGGACAATTTCCTTCAAGTTTTTGTAAATAATTCTAATGTTTTATTTTAATTTGATTGTGTCATCTTAGTGATATTATAAACCATTAAAAAAAAATCCAACAGCCAAAGGCAGCAGACAGAACTGCAACTGCATTCATTTTTGTCTATTCTTGAGGTTTTCCATTGGCATCTTCGAAAGAATCTTTTGTTTGAATGTAATAGTAAAATACAACCATAAAATATTCCAATTCCTTTTTAACATTGAGGTGGCAATATCTTTTCATTTCTTCTTTATCCCCACTTGAAATATCTTCAGCTAATTTAACTTTACTTTTTCAGATGCAAATGCAAATTTACAAATCTTGTGCTAGAGTTATGCTAATGGTCACACACTCCAGTTTCAGTTTCAGTTTCAGTTTCAATTCAGTTTTACAAAACTTGTGAAAGAAACTTCTGGGATTCATTCACTATTTATCAATTTTGAACAAAGACAAAATCAATAACATAACCAACAAAACAAAAGAACAATGGGGGGGGTTAGGTCTTCTCTTGGAACAATCTATGGCAGCTTATTTCCATCAGCATCTACCAAATCAACAGCAACTTATCTACACAAACTGTCCGGCAAACGGTATACCTCAACATGTATTTATAAACCTTATTCTAATTTCTAAGAGTTAGTGTCTGACCATTTAAGAACGGTTTACTTACGCAGGAAGGGTTTGAAGCATATCATCTTCTGCTTCATCTGCATTTAGGGAGAAGATATCGACAGGTGCGCTTGTGCTGCCAATGGCATTGTGTTTGGATCTGCTGTTAGTGGAGCCTTTTTGATGATCAAGATAGATTACAATCACTGTAATATCGTCATGAAAATGTCGCCTTATACCCTTTTTGAGTTTCTTTATGTCCTTATATCCCACCTCTCTCTTCTTTGCAGCTTCTTGAAGGGCAGCTCTGATCAATCTCTTGGCAATTCCCTGCAACCACAAACAACCACCAGCATTGTGAATTCTGTGCATTCTGAATTCAACTGAAACATCTAGTTCATTTTCTTTCCAAAGCGAAAGGGGCACTCCCATACAAATTTCTAACTAGCTGAAGCTGGAATGGATTAATCGCCTAACTTGGAAGTATCAAAACATCAAAGTCAAAGACGAGAACTCACAGCTCTTGGGTTCTTGAAAACAATCTCCACTGCTGCCTCATCAGTTAACTGTTCCCAAAGGCCATCAGATGCAAAGATCAGGAATAAGTCTTGTGACCTAAGCTTCCTAATTAGGATTGATGGTTCAGCTGTCATTGCAGGTCGTTTTAGAGGAATAGCGTTTCCAAATTGCTGGAAAACTGGATCTCTATAAAACTCAGGTTTCTTCAAGTAAACGTCACCAATAGATCTTGACACCTGAAAAGTAGAAAAAAAAGGTTTAGATCAGCAATTTCCATCACATGCCTTTCACACCTTCTAGAGGCAAAGATCCCTAAAGCAACCACACAATAGAAATGTGTATCTATCATAATTTACCACACTGACATGACAGTAGATGCTTGGACAATTGTGCATGCCAGTCACCACAATTCAATCCAATACAAGATACTAAGATGCTCTTTGAAACATCAAAAGAAAAAGAGCCAAGGACAGAAACATGAATCTGTCCAGGGCAGAGCTATATTCAATCTGAGAGAATAGCACTTCCACTAACTTCAGCATCAAAAACCACAAGACTCTAGAAATTGCATAAAATAGCATTAAGTTTCAATAAGAATAAACTAGATGCATCAACGTAAATTCATTAAAAGCACCAAATCGGCATATTAAATGATCATCTATTAGGATCTAAAGATACGGATATCATCCTTGCTACATGTTATAATATCCCAAACATTCAGACTAACAAAGGATGGATATATAGAACATAAACTCTGTCAGATATACAGAGGCTACCGAGGGAAAATAACAACCAATTTTAACTCATGAATTTGCTACCAAAATATAAAAAATGAAATCAAACTGGGTGAAGGAGCGTGGTCAATATACCTGAATTATACCCTTTATCCTCCAAACTCCACGGGTATATACGACAATATGTGAATCATCAGGATGAAGTGCCTCAACTTCCTTCCTCACCTCCTCAACTGCCACATTATGATCAGTTGACAACCGTTCTGCTGCCACCTTACTTTTGCTATCCTCTGAAACTCTCCGCCCAAGAACTGCCCTTGAGTCCCCAAGATTAGCCACATATAACACATCATTTGAAATCGCACCAACTAGACAGCATGAGCCAACTGAAGCAATTTGTGGCCGTACAGGCATGACACGCTTAACTAAATGCAAGAATGCCTCCTCAGTTGCATGAAATGCCTTCTTTATCACGTCGGCAGACAGACCTCCTTGTTCCATTGCAAATTCTACATTCAAAGCGCACAATTTTAGGAAGACGAGATACAAAGTAAAATCTATTACTTCGAAATTCACCCAATTTTCTATACTTGTATAAAAAACAAAACAAGTAAGTGCCAAATGCTTGTATTACAGTAATTTAAGTACGATAACAAACATTTACCAGAATTCAAATTCCAATTCTCTCTCTTTCCCATGATTCAAAATTCATTCTGTTTCCACAAAAATCAACAAATTAAACTAAAAATCATATCTTTTCAGCATTATCAAATGCTTCATAAATACTTCCCAACTTCATCTCACCATTCACCAATATCTTAACACTCATATCAGAACAAAATTCATCTCAAAATTACTACAAAAATCCAAATTTT
Organism: Zanthoxylum bungeanum; assembly: GCA_019454045.1. Taxonomy (NCBI): domain Eukaryota; kingdom Viridiplantae; phylum Streptophyta; class Magnoliopsida; order Sapindales; family Rutaceae; genus Zanthoxylum; species Zanthoxylum bungeanum. The sequence goes on from SKCR01023808.1 coordinate 134,619, forward strand.
CAATAGCTAAATTACCCCATTTAAAAAAAATCAATCAATCAATCAATTCTGACGAGAAAGATCAAATTATGAAACCAACCCAAGATTCAACTCAACAAATACTTGCAAGAACATTATACACAAACATAAAAATGCATATACACATACACAAACAAATCACACAAAAGCTCACCATGCAAATAAGGAAAGAGATGCTTATTAACAAATCTGGAAGCCTCAGGGCCGCCATGTCCATCATAAACACCAACATAAGTAGCAGAGGGAGATGTGAAGACTTGACTTTGATCTTCAAGACAAGAATTAGCTTGAACAACAGCGATGGAGTAATCACCTGACGCATATGGCTTCAAGTCAGAGTGCCACATCAGCCCATCTCCGCCGCCACGTCTGCCCAAACACCTGTAACACGATCGTAACAGCGTCATAATCCGTCTCCGTTAAGCTTTTGAATAACAAAAATCGATTTTTGATTCGTTTTTTTGGGATGAATGATGAAATAGAGAAAAAGGGTAGTTGTGAAAAGAAGATGCCGCGTGAAGGGGAAGATGGATGGCGGTGTATGTATAAGTGTATGTAACGTTAAATGAATTACTGCATACGCGTTTCATATATTGAAAGTTTTTGGCACCGGTTCTTTTTTGCATTTGCTTTTGTTTTTTTTTTTTGTTTTCATAATCATTTTTTTTTTTTTAATGAAGCTTCTCTTTAAAAAGTTTAGTTAAAGACTTGACCCACCTAAGTTTTATTTGGATACTTTTGTCCCGATCATGGTCCGGTTCGGTTCATTTTGTTAGGGGTCAATAAAATAAAATTCATTAGATACTTCTGACCTGATCACAGTTCGGTTCGGTTCCAGAACCGAATCGAACCGTTCGGTTCTACCAAATCATAACCAAATCATTTGGAACCGTAAAATCAGACCGAACCGGAATCGAATCAGAAAAATCGGTTCGGTTACTTATTTTTTAGGGGACAAAATAAGAAATTTGGTTTAGTTCCGGTTCCGAACCTTAAGGTTACGGTTCCAAATTATGTGGAACCATAACCGAACCGAAATAAATTTTCGATTCGGTTCCGGTTCCAAAACCGGAATCATATGGAACTGTAACCTTACGGTTCTATCCGATTCGATTTTGGTTTCAAACCGGAACCGTGATCGGGTATGGATACATATCTTTTTTTTTTCTAAATGAAAGAAAAAAGAACACGGGTTAAAATTATGTTCCAAAAAAAAACCAATAGTATTATTGTATTACTACGGTGTGCAGGGGTGGCAATTTGAGTCAGGATTCGTTTATTCGTTCGATTTGATTCGCTTTAAAGCGAATACGAGTTTGAAAAAATGGATTCGTTTAATAAATGAGTCAATTCGATTCGATTAAACAAATCGAATACGAATTTAAGCTCATTGATTCGTTTATTAGTTTATGATTCGTTTTATTATTTTATTTTACTAGTTATTATTATTTTTCAATTAAGATACGAGAAATTATGGCTAATTATCATAGAAAAATAATATTGTCGATATATGGTGAGATATTTTTAGTAAATATATTAATTACATATTTCATATGTATATATTTGTGAAAAATTAATGTAAATCAATTATGATAAATTATGTTTTTAAATAATACAATGACTAAACGAATATTTGTATTCGATTCGTTTAATAAACGAATCGAAAACGAATCCTGATATTAACATTCGTTTAATAAACGAATCGAATACGAATTCATCATATTTTGATTCGATTCATTTAGGATTCGATACAAATTCGATCCGTTGATTCGTTTTGTCACCCTCACCCCTAGGTGTACTTAGGTCTCGTTGTAAGCATGGCAAAAAATCTTAGGCCGAGCCCTGGAATATGAGGTCCGGCTCGGGCCCGGGCCCGAGCCGAGTTCAACACAATAAGCTTGAGTCCGGGCCCAGCCCGGGCTTAAAAACATATTACATATATATATATATTTATATAATGAAATATATATATATATATATATATATATATATATATAATTATTAAAAAAATTAGGCCGGATAAAGCCCGGCTCGACCCGGCAGATACTCAGGTCGGGCTTTTCCCGAACCCGAGCCAAAATATTGCTTACCGGGCTCGAGCCGGGCTTATCAAAGCTCGGACCGGCCTATTGCTACACTTATCGCGTTGGGTATTGTATAAGTCACAAGTTTTATTATTATTGTTGTTGTTATTGTTGTTGTTTCATATATAAAAATATAGTGATTTTCTTCTTAAAATATTTTTTTATTTTCTACATAAAACGTCGTATAAGATTTTTCTTTTATTTAAAATATATAAATCTTATTTATAATTAGATTATATCTGAAATTTTTTATTGTCATAAGAAAATAATATTTAAATTTTATTCAACCTGCGCTGGTTAGTAATAAATTTTTTGTTATATATACAATATTTATATCTTAATTTAAGATGAATTGCATTCAAATCATTTGAAAAGTGTAATGAATAAGTTGGATTTTTTTTAATCGAGGTGTTCGGGTTAGTTTATGCGCACCTCAATTAGTTCTCATGACATGTGCTCCGTGTTCTCAGAAGTTTTATAACACATATCAGAATAATTTATTAGCTTTTACACCATGAGGCATGACCTCAGGGAAATATATCTAGTAAAATTCGAACCTTAAACCTGGGAGGGAGCAAACCACCGAAGTTCAAGACCTTTACCACTGAGGCAACCTTGGGGTTGAATAAGTTAAAAATTGTAACAAAAATATGTTATCAATATTAAAAAAATTGTGAGAAGTGCAACATATAACCATTACAACATAGGCTTATTGGATTAATTATGATAGTCATAACATGATTATCAAATAAATAGCGGAAGCCAGGAACTTACCTCCAGCCATAGCGAATCAGATTCTTTAAATGCAAATCTCACAATCCATGATATTTCCACGGGAAGCGAAAACCAAAACCACTATATTTTTCTAGTCTATTCAACACTGTAAATTCTTGTAAATTGATGGAATGCACCGGCTTTATTGTTAGACCAATGACCCTTTTATCTTATATTTTCTGAAAAACTGTATCAGAACCTGGTCTTCTCCCATCAAGAAGATAATATATAAATAATGGAATATGGGCCATTATCCCTACAATTTTGGTAACCAACAAAGAGAGGGAAAACATGGGAGTTACAACTTACGTGGGAGTTTGAGGAAGTTAATTTTAATTTAACTTTAAGAGATAAGATTGTTATTAACTTCCTTTAATATAAATAAATGGTTTAGAAAATAAGCAATTAAATAATTAGTGGACCACCATAAGTCATATATATAATATATATCTAACAAGGCTTTTATTTGTATTGAAAAATGCTTTTATAAAAAAAAAAAAAAATTGATTGAAATGTCAATTATCAATATGTAATCAAATCTATTCTGAAATGAGATTCGATCATTTGAACCCCAAATCTTTTACCAAGTTTTTTTTTATCAACTAATCCAATTAGCATTCATAAATTATATATGAGTCTACTAATTAGCAAATCCATATAATGTATCTCACATTCCATCAATGCTCTGTGAAAGCTTGTTTAACTAAAATAAGTTTTGATTAAAAATATTTAAACTTACTTTTTAAATATAACACCTACTAAATGCTTTTTATAAGGAATTTTAAAGTATTTTTTAATGGCTTTAATTGAGGTGGTTTGGTGGTGTAGGACTTCAGTTCGAATACAGGGAATGCGTTTCTTGTAAGAGTCTGGACAATCGAAAATTTTAACTGCTTCGTTTAAACCTGAAAATGGTGATTTCGCGGCGGATTTCCAATTATTAAAAAAAAAAAAAAAGGCTTTAATTGAGTATCAAATCTTGTTCACGTAGGAAATAAGATTTGGTTTACAATTATAAAATATATACATAGATATAATTTTTTTAAAAAAATTGTAAATTATTTTTGAATTAGTATTACAAGTCATGTTGAAAACGATAGCATAATTTTCCAACGTATTTAACAACAATGTTTCAATTTTCCAATTGTGAGACTAAGACTAAACCCAACTTGGTTCCGCATTAAGTTGACCATTTTTGGTCGATTTAGATTACACTCCATTTTCTAGTCAATATATTCCCGGGAAAAAAAAATGTAAAATGAAGTAATTTTCTAGGAAAATCCTTAATGCAGCAGGAACTTCTACTTCATGATTACGTAACCTAGTTATTTTTTTTATTTTTTTGAAAAGATTTTTTCTATTTAAATTCTAAAAATAAAGTTAGCAAAATTGATGTATAAAGTTTTTTTTAAAAAAAACACACACAACACACAAAGTTAGAGGTGCATAAAACTGAAGTTCTTTTTAGTTTCTTATTTTATTTTTTTTGAAGATTCGAATTTGGGTGATCATTTGGAAAAAAATTTATTTAAAAATCTTTTCGATAAAACTGGTTGGGGGTATGTATTCAAAAATCCCCAATACTTTCTCATAAAATAATAATAATAATAATAATCCGAAAATCACATTAATTACCAAGGACAATTCCAAAAATCATAATCTTAAAGCATAAGATATTGCCTGGGCAATCGAGAGTTTTCTTAAATTTTAAAGGGTTTTAGGTGAGTTTTTAAAATGAGATATATACAAATAAATCATGATAAAAAAAAATATTAATTATATTATAACTAAATTTTGAAATTTCTTTATATACATAGACCCGGCCACGGTTCCGGAACCGGAACCGTGATTGACCGGTTCGGTTGGGGTTTCACCCCAACGCGAACCGGTCGGAACCGAACGGTTCCAACTGGAACCGTAGTGTTCTTATTGGAACCCTCCCAATGGCTACTAGCCGTTGGGGCTCCATGCCCCTTGAATTAAAAAATTTGGTTGTTGGCCATTAAAAAATTATAAAATTATATAATTTCTATTATACCCCTAATAACGGTTAATAAAACGGTTATATTTAGAGGCATTTTCGGTATCAAAAAATATTCTAAAATTATATAAATAGGAGTCATTTTTCATTATTTCAACACACCAATTTCTCAACTCTCTCAATTCTTACAATTCTCTTAGTCTTAATTCTCTCATTTATAATAACAAATTAGTTATTATCATTCTCAATTTTCTTATTCTTCTTACTTATTTCTTTAAAAAAAATGGCAAGCTCATCTGAGAACATTATGTCAAATATGTCAACCCAAGAGAGCGACCCTAGTGTCGGTTCACAATCATGGAGAAGAGATGTTAAGGCTCGTTCCTCGGATGTTTTCAAAATTCATTTTCATTTAGACCACCAAGACGATGAAAGTTCAAGAGCAGTTTGCAACCATTGTGGGGTTTCCTAAAATTTTCTGGTGGATACGGCAATATGATCAAGCACTTGGAAGGCATCAATGCGGTTGAACTTGGAATTGATACGACGCAAACTCAAATGGCCAGGTACGCATCATCTAGTAGAGGTACGAGTGCTAGTAGTATTCTGATGTAAAAAATAGAGAAGAATTTACGAAATTAACTTGTATGACACATCTTTCTTTAAGCTTTGGTGAAAAAACTTCATTTTACCAATTACATGCATAATGCTTTAAATATTGCTGCATGTAGAATGACTCGAAACACACACAAAACATCATATTTTTAATTATACAAAGATGATAAAATTATTTTAAATGAAATATTTAAATAGATTAAAGGTCGTATTTCTATATGTTATGATATTTAGAGTGACCATTGGCAAACACACTCATACATGTGTGTGACTTGTCATTGGATTGATGCATCATTTACCATGCAAAAACGACTTATTGCATTTAGAGTTTTTGATGACCAACATACTGCACAAAATATTTATAGAATGATGAAGGTAATTTTTGATGAATATGGTTTAGTAGATAAAATTTTAACAATTGGATTTGATAATGCATCTGCAAATACTGCATCCATCAATGATTTAAAAGAAATATGTCAACAAATTTAGGGGGTCGGTTTTTCATATTCGTTGCACATGTCATGTCCTTAACTTATGTGTTCAAGATGGTATGAAATTATATCACCTTTCATTGATCCTATTAAGACGTCACTTAATTGTATTTGGTCATATTCTCAAGTTATGAGAGAATTAGCCAAGTTTTGTAAAATAAATGGTATTAAACCGATTAAATTTTCAAGAGATGTTCCAACACATTGGAATTCAACTTATTTTCTTTTATGTCAAGCATTACAATACAAAGATGCATTATGTAGTTTTTTTCCTCAACATGTTCAAAATATCATACTTTTTCCTAGTCAATGGGATATTTGTGAAAAAATTTAGAAATTTTAATTTTTTTTAATGATGCTACTATAATTTTTAGCGGAGTTTATTATCCTACAACATATTTATTTATTCTTGAAAGTTTGAATATTGTTGGTACTTTCGATGCAAGCCATGTAAAATGTAATCCCTAATAATTATTTGTTCGAAACCATTACTGCTATGAAGGTAATATGATTGATTATTTTAGAGAAATTCATTTACTTTATCTTGTTGCTGCTATTTTTTATCCTAAATTTAAATTAGAAAGTTTGAATAGTGCTTTACAAGCTTACTAGGTTATTTAGGAATATTAAAGAAATTGATATTACAAGAATAATAGTGAGATTAGAAATTATTAATTGAGTTATTTAATGATTATATTGTAAGATATAACTTAGGAACATTAGGTAAATCTAGTAGTAGCGAACCGGTAATTCAAACAAGACTTAGCGCATGAGATCGTTGGTTACTGCAACGAAATAAAAAAGCTAGGGATACGACAACTAATAACCCCGAATTAGATAATTATTTATCTACAAATTTCGAGTTTCCTACTGAAAGTTTAGTTAGTAAAAAATTTTAAACCCTTGATGGTGGAACCGACATCAAAATATATATCATGTTTTATCGATTATTGCTAAAGAGATATTGGCATCACATATTTCCACCGTTGCGGTTGAGCAATCCTTCAGCTTGGGAGGCAATATATTGGAAATTAGACGATCTTTATTACATCCAAGCACTCTAGAAGCAACAGCTTGTGTGGATGATTGGACTCGAGCTGATATGAGACAACAAGAAGATGCCCCCGATGATTTTGAAGACTTGTTCGATAATGCATCTGCAACAACAAGTGCAATCGGAATCACAACTAAAGGAACAACTGATAATGATGATTGATAATTACAAAATTGTAAATTTCCAAAGGGGAAATATCTTAAAATTATAATGGAACTACGTGAGATTTAATTCCTTTCACCCCTGGAGGATACATATGCAACTTAATTTTTTTAAAATTTAAGTTCAAGCTCTTCAATTTAATAATTTTATATAATTAAAAAAGGTTCGAACCGAACCGAAACCGGAACCGACCGGTTCAGTTCTAATTCGGTTCACGGTTCCGGTTCTACTTATTAAGTGTGGAATCGGGAACCGACCGGTTCGGTTCTGTTCCGAACCGGAACCGAACCGCTAGCCAGGTCTATATATACAAAGGGAATCCAACAGATCGCCTATGTCCTTTCTTCCCAAAAACATCACTACCTGGCATGAAAACATAATATCATAACCAAAGTTGTTCAAACTTCAAATATTGGTGTTCACTTTGTTTTACTTCAAAATTTTTCTAAAGCTTTTGGATGGGATGTTTTTTCTTAATTGTTACAATTAATTATTGATATTTTATCATCTAAAATTTATTAGAAATTTAGATAAATTCATTTGTAATCAGCCCTTTGAAGGTTCGAGATTATGATTATACGAATATTACCTAATTATTGAATTCTAAATTACCAATATTCTATGTAATTACCTATCCATCTTTTCACCTTTTGAACTACTCAAGAGGAAAAGAAGCAACTTAAGATTTATTAAGTCACAAGTAAATTATGGAGAATATATTATGAGAAATAATAAAGAAGATGAAATTGAAGACGATAGTTTTGTATTATAACTTATCTTCTTAAAAATGCTTGCATAATTAATTTTCTCTTTCAATGCGAGAAGAAGACTACACTATAGCTTCTCACCAAGAAAAATTAGAGATAATGAGACATCAATTTCAAGGGAAAAAAAAAAAAGAGAGATAATATTGGAGTCTTATTTTACAAATAGCTCATAATTGAGTCAATGATATTTGAGGTTTTAAGCGAAATTTTGTAATGAGGCACCGTTATATTCATATGGATAGTTTTTAATTAAAAGATTTTTCAATTTCACATAAAATTAGGACCTTCCTATGATACAATTCATAACTTAAAAAATTAAAGTTTTAGGAAAATTATTTATCAAAGTAATATTAGGAAGATACATTAAAAAGAAAAAATAAGGCCCTTAAATTTATTAATTTATATATTAAGTGAAACCACTGTGTGTGTTTTTTTTTTTTTTTTTAAAAGTATTATTTCACAAGTTAAATGGATTATTAATTGATCACATTGGTTTCAAGTCAGGATCTAAAAAGAAAAAAAATCATTTGAATGAAATTATTAATTTATCGAGATTTAACTCAAAAGTATTTCTAATAAGAAGAATTCAAAGGGGGTGAAACAAAGACTCTCATCTTCTCTGTGGGCAAAGCGATATAAGAAAAGAAATTAAGATTGAGTTCATGAAGTATGAGACAGTCAGAAGTTTTATCTACTCCGTTATCAAGCATGACAAAAAACTTAAGATTTGGTTTATTAGGTCATAAATTCGAGTTCATAGAATGCACTTCTTATAAGACTATGAGACATTTGAAAATTTTATCTGCTCCGTTTAAACATGACAAAAGACTTAAGATTTGGTTGATTAGGTCATAATTTCGAGTTCATGAAGTACACTTCTTATAAGAGTATGAGATAATCGAGAAATTTATTTACTCCGTTTGAATTGGTGATTTAATAACAAAACTTTTAATTTTTCCCAAAAAAATAAAAAATAAAAAAAAGAGAGTGATTGGCAGGAGTCAGGAGCTTGCATGCATGCAGTTGCAGACACCAATTTCCAATAACAGCAACAGTTTCCATTTTGATTTGGTTATAAAATCTATGTGCCAACCACCACTTTCTTATTATTTCCCTCTCAAATTCTGGGTCAATCTGCAGAGTATCCAATACGATTTATATTTATATATATATATATTAGTTTTTGTCCGTGCTACGATACGGTATTACAGAATTAAATGATTTTATTTTTTAATTAAATGATTTTATTTTAACTTTTTATTTTTTAATTTGAAATTTTTTGACCATTTCCATCAATTAATTCACTATCTTTCCTCCAATTACCAATAAAATGATCTGAACCGTCAATTAAGCCACATAAATAGAGCCGTTGGATACAATCTCTTTCCTCCAACACCATTCTCCTTTATTATATAGATTTTACAATTTGACATTTTCTACAAGAGAGTTTTTGGTGCACCCAGAGTAACACACTTTGTTTATTACTACTCGTGGATTAGAGATAACAATCGATTGGAATGAGTCTAAGATTTGTTAATTTTGGTTTTATCTTAAATTTGAAATAAAAAATCATCAAATCTTATATCAATTCTTGAAATCGAAACATTAATTATTATGAATCTCAGTTTGAACGATTCGAGATCTCAAAATTGAGATTGAGATTCATGATTATTTGTCTACCATCCCTAATTCGGATGAATATTATCACAATTGGTTAAAAATATATGTGACATGAGTGAATGATAAACAAATATTGTTTCTATATATAGAAAGAGAGAGTGGATCTAATAAGAGATTTCTTAATTTATATTATGTTAACGGACACACTAAAAGACAGTAAAAACATACATTTCAATATATTAAAAGACAAATAAAACTGTATTAAAATTTATATTTTCTATATCTTTTAATGTATCATTTTAACTTAATAAGTTAATGGATTAAACTAAGAAATCTCTTGTTAGATTCTCACTATACAATACACATAAACAGGTTAACTTAATAGGTTTGAAAATTGACCATATGCGTTATCTATTATGATGACTAAAAAAATTGATCATGTGCATATGAAGAGAGTATTCTCATCTTGAAAAAATTAATTTGAATGAATTAGGTTTGAAAGATTTTTATCTACATTTTATGGCCAATGAAATGTTTAAATCACATCATTTTAATTTCCTTCAAATTAATATGATGTTCACTGATTATTAATTTTTTGTTAAAAAAAAAAAGGAAATGTTTAAGGGATTACTATGTAGGAATGAGCTTCACTTTCTAATATGGTTTGTTCGGGAGCAAATGTTCTACTTTCTAGGCTACGAGGTTTCTCTAGTTTTTGCTTTTGCAGCAATTGACATTGATAGTGTTGATGCCAAATAAGTTTTATTATGGTCATTAATTTATTAATTTGATTAAATTATTGTTCTTCTCTCACATGTTAACAAGATGCTTTGTTGATGGTGATTTTTGGATCCAATGATTCATAAAGTATTGAGAAGGGTATAGAAGGGATTTTCATTTCCAAAACTCAGAGGCCGAGGCCCAAGAAGCAGAGGCCTATGGCTGAGTAAGGAGGTCAGGACTGGTTTACACTTGATATCCGACCCGATGAAGAAAGATGTTTAGAGAAGCGGCGAAGACTTCAGAACCGACCCGACCTGGTAGCTCAACAAGGCACGTTGAAGGTTATTTCAGTTATCCGACCCGATGGGGCGGGAAGGGGTAATAGCATTGTGATCAAGTCCAGATGACGTAAGCCCTGCATGAGGACTTGTATTTTCCAAAAAGGTTTGATGTGACAGGAGCAGGACACCGACTTTTCTTCTAGTGTACGCTATCGCATGACAGTGGATATAGTACATGCTGAAATTATGGAAAAATGCGTGACGGTTACCAAGAATGGGAAATTTAATGAGGTTCAGATGGCAGAGAGCAGGCGTGTCAGGCGGCAGAGCTATGGTTTGTAGAGTGATTGAGGAAGAGAGCATGCGCGGCCATGAGAGATTCACATGGTTGATACGAGATTGGTGTAAGAGTAGAGTTGGATCTAGTATATAAAGGGGTTGAGAATTCACTGTTGAGAGTTGGTCAATTTGAAGCTTTCTGATACTTGTAATCGAGAGAGCTAAAGTTCTAAGTGAGAGAGACAAATAGAGAGGTCGGTCTGACCCGATGTGGTAATAAAACTTTATTTTTCTTTGTGTCCGTGGACGTAGGTTGGAAACCTTCCACCGAACAACGTTAAATCATCTGTCTATTCTGTGTGTTTTACTATTTGCCTGCTAAGTTTGCCTTTCGTTTCCAACAAAACCAAACAAATTCAATGCTTGAGAAAGATTTGTTCTAAGAGTGAGTTTCTCGATTTGCCCATGAAACGAAAAACAACCATCAACATGCTTTAAATAAATAATGCTTGAAAAATAATACGAAACTTATATCATTAAACCTGAAATTAGAACCATTATATTTGAAATCATCTCATTTAACCATTAACTTGGAACCATTATCATTAAACTTGATATATTATGTAATAATTTGAAATATTTTTAGTACTTCAAAGAAACTACCTGAAACTAAAACCATTAAACTTACTTGGCAGCCAAATATTTATTATAATAAATTATTTATCTTAATGTGATACAGACAATTTTTATAGTGACCCCCATATTTTATCCTATTTAACCTTCAAACCATTGCAAATGATGATTAATTACATAGAATTGCCACTCCCACCCCCACGGCCCACACCATTTTCCAAATTCAAAGTCCCCGCCCCATTTTCCACGAGCCTCTAAAGTCAACAGAGGTGGCTGGTGACTGGACCAGCCAGTATCCAGTCAACAAGTGAAGTGCAAGTAGGGGCCCACAAACAAACCACTCTCACAAGTCATAATGCGTGCGTTGTTGTGCTTCACAATCACTTCCCCCTTCTTCTCCGGTTAAATAAATTCTCTGTACAACAAAAACACAAACACAAACACAAACACAAACCCAAAACATTCACTTTGACTTCTAAATCTCTCTCTTCTTGTTTTTTCAGATCTTTTTTTTTTTTTTTTTTGGTTTGTTAATGGCTGCTCCAATTTCTCTCCTTTTCTACTCTTTCCTCTCCTTCTCTCTCTTCATTTCACCTGCCCTCTCAACCAACTCTGAAGGTAACCCATTACCCTTTTGCTCTTTCATCTTTAGGGTTCCATGATTTGCTTCATTTGCTTTCTCTCTTTGGTTTAGCTAGATGTTTGATTTCTTTTCGGGTTAATAACATTTGGGTCCCTGAGTTTTCATGATTTCTCAAGCAAGGTCATAGTTTGTCCATTTGTGTCAAATAGCTCGCCGATCACCACTGAATGTCTGAAATATCTTCAGAGTAACTTTTTTTTTTTTATATATATATAAATCGACATACTATTTGAGAAAACATGAAACCTCAGGGAGCTCGGTGATATTACCCTGTTTCTTTCTTTTTTTTTGCTTTTGATTTCTGGGCAACAAAATATGTGAACTGGGTTTCAAATAATTATATTGTTTTGTTGTCAGGAAATGCTTTGCATGCTTTGAGAAGCAGGTTTAAGGACCCCACAAATGTGTTGCAGAGCTGGGACCCCTCACTGGTCAATCCCTGCACTTGGTTTCATGTCACCTGTGATTCCAACAATCATGTCATTCGCTTGTAAGTCTCATAGGATTCCCCCCCTTTTTTTTCTTTGCTTTTATCTTATTATTTAGGGGGTTTTGTAATTTGTATCACTTAATTTAGGTTTTAGTTTGACAATTATTTAATTTTTCTATTTGAATTTCAGGGACTTGGGTAACTCGAATATTTCTGGGACTTTGGGACCTGAGCTTGGCCAACTAAAGCATCTGCAGTACTTGTAAGTTGCATTGCTCTTTCTAATTTTTTTTTTTTTCAGAATATTGTACCATGTTGTCAATCATGTTGTGTGTTTGGTTGCTGAGAAAATTGGAAACAACAGAAACATTGAATTGTTCAGTTCTCAAATTGTAGAAACAGTTTTAGGTTCAATTTCTAGGAACTGAACAAAATGTATGATTTTCCTGCTCTTTGAACAAGTTGATAGATTTTTTGCTGCCATCTGTTTTTAGTGATTTTGTGTTAAATTCAAAATTCGGCTGCAGGGAGCTTTACCGGAATGAAATTGGAGGGAAAATTCCGAAAGAGTTGGGAAATTTGAAAAGTCTTGTTAGCATGGATTTATTCGACAACAGATTCGAAGGAGAAATACCAAAGTCCTTTTCCAAATTGAAGTCTCTTAGATTTCTGTAAGTGTCATTACACTGACTGGCATCAAAGTTTATGTTCATAATTTACAAATCACACTAAACTCTAATTTTGATGTGGTTGAATCGATATTATAGGCGGCTGAACAACAACAAACTAACAGGATCAATTCCAAGGGAACTCACCACTCTATCAGACCTTAAAGTCTTGTAAGTTGAGACAAATATGTGAAATCATGACTTTATTCAGTTCATGAGTTTAGTTAGTATTCATTTTTCATTAGTTATGTTTTGATTCTTTTTTTTTTTTTTTTTAATTGTCACAGTGATGTTTCGAACAATAATCTCTGTGGAACAATCCCTGTTGATGGCCCTTTTAAAAGTTTTTCAATGGAAAGGTAATATACTACTATTGAAAATACTGCTACCAAGTTACATGTTCTTTGCATCTAAGCCATGACCCTTAAGATGAATATCAAGAAACATTTTAGATTAATGAGATTTTAATTGGAATTCTTCTAAATGTTAGGTTCATCTATTCAGGAAATTGGCTATTACTCCATTTGCGGTTAAGACATTGATGTATTGAAAATATAATCGTTCTACATGGATATCTGTATCACTAGTTTACTGCTTGTGAAATTATTAGGGATATGTTTTCAACATTCTGAACATTGAAGACTTACCCGTCTTCATTTATCATGTACGAGTGCATCAGCCAGTATACTGCTATATTTTCCTAGTATTTATAACTTTTGAAGCATTGAACATGGGCATTTTATAACGTTTGTCCATTAAGTCATCATATATAGTAATGCTAGGTTAGATGTATGTTGATTTCCTCTTGGTGACATTTCGACTGAGCTGTTTTTTCCCCTCCCTTTGCTTCAGTTTTGAAAACAATAGACTCAATGGACCAGAGCTGCAAGGTCTAGTGCCTTATGACTTCGGATGCTGAAGAAAGTTGAAATCCGACGATTTTCTATCAAAGACTGCAATGTTAAGACTCCTTTAGGGTAAGGTTATATGGTGTATGTTAGCTTGATCGAATTACTAGAGTATATTATGTGTCTGACAGTGGCAGTGGCACACTGTTCATGTATGAAGTAACTAAATAATGCAAAATAAGATTATTGTGGTTTTGAAAACCGCAATTTCAGTTATCCTAGTAAACAAGAAGTTACTGTCTTTGCTGGTGTATGTTCGCGTAAGCTGGACCTGACACCCCGGTTATCCAAAAAAAAAAAAAGTAATGTCAAATGCTTATCACCACAACAAAAACCAGAATGTCCAAAGTCCAATAATTGAGTGTGAATCAAGCTCAAGTTCTAAATGTTGTAAAGACTTGACTGATTTCTATAACCAATCCAAATTGAAAAAACATATGCTTTCATTTATTCTTATGTTAGTACACTTGAGGGGAAAAAAATACAGAATCATATCCTATTGAAGAATGCTTCAACTCGCACAACAATGATATTTCTAAACCTACCAAGAATTTTACAACCTAAACTATGAACATGTGCCCCTTCCCAACAATCATCAATAGTAAATGATATTTTGTCAACTAAATCTGGAAATTCTGACAGCCTTGGCAACTTACTAATGTTGCTAATTCTTGCAAAATTCCTCAAGCAGCAAAGTATAAAAATGGGGGTAAATAACTGATTCAGAAGCTGAATCATCAATCTAATGTAAAATAAGTCTCGTCGATTTTTAAGCTGCCCTTAGAAAAGGGTTACTTCATTCTTCAAAAGCACGCAAGCAAATCTTTTCGAGCTGTATCGGCCAATCTTCTCCAAGTACTCTGGGTTGCAACTCCATTGCGGTGCGAAAATCAGACACAGATGCATCAACGGATTTTTCTGGTCTTCGCATGTATCTCATCCCATGCAAACCAGGAATGAACTGACCAATTACATGTTTTGATTGTTCTTTTTTATAACTAGATCCTGCCAAACTCATGCAGGGCTCAATCACCCTTTTCAAATATGCATCCAACCCATTATTCAACAGGTTAACACAGTTCATTGAGACACTAATACCCTCCATCCTCAACTTTTGCTCCAAACGATTTCTTAATGATCTCGTGTCAGGTAAGTCCCCACTATTCTGACATGTCAAGGGATGGTTGTCATCAAATATAGATGCATTTGAAAGAGACTTACGAGCTCCACCCCAATTATTGGAAATACCGAGGGGAGCAGTAACCGGACTTCTACTTTGAACAGTTGGGCTGGCTGCCACCTGCTCCACCTCCTCTCCTTCTTCCACAGATGCAACTTCAAAAGGAGGTCTGCTACCAAGTGAAAACAATTCAGTTGGACTTTGTAGCTCTTGTGCCTTGGAAACTGATTCCTCGCAGGCAATAATACTTTGGGGCTTCCCAAGAGGCCCCAGTGGACTAGGGCGGTCCCTAAACTTCCGGTCCCGATGAACCAGAGACCTAACCTTCCTAGGGGATGAAGGAAATGCATCCCCATAAAGTGATTGAAGACTGCTTCTCTGGTACCCATTTACCGTTTTAACACTAAGGCTACTCCCTACTTTCTTAATTCCTTTCGGTGGTGGAACTTTGGCTACACATGCATTCTTGATAATCACCCTAATAAACTTGTTATGAAGCGGGAGATTTTCCCTTCCAATAGTCCTAATGCAAAATTTATCAAATTCACTCTTACTAATCTTCGAACTAAACAATCTACTAAGATGATCAAAGTATTTCTCTCCTCTTTGATGTCCAATCTTCTTCAAAATCAGAGCTTTTAGCTCAAAAGTGTCAATACGTGCATTGTTTGAATTCGGCACCATTTTGTACAAGCAGCTTACTCAAATTCACAAATACCTTATTACCTAATACCCATCAAATCAAGAGCTTGTTTATGGTAAAATACAGCTCTTCTACGCAAACCTAAACCCTAATCCCAAATCAACAAGATCATCTGCACATTCAAAACAACTTCATCAATACAAGACACCAAATTCACACAATCTTTGACATACTTGAAAGAAAACCCCACAAATTAATTTTGCTCAAATCTAGCATTATTTAAACTACTAAAACCGATTGAAGACACACATAACTAACACAAAAACATCAAATTTCTAAAGCA
Organism: Zanthoxylum bungeanum; assembly: GCA_019454045.1. NCBI lineage: Eukaryota > Viridiplantae > Streptophyta > Magnoliopsida > Sapindales > Rutaceae > Zanthoxylum > Zanthoxylum bungeanum. The sequence continues at coordinate 150,916 of SKCR01023808.1, forward strand.
TCACATTAGGGAAAGTTCCAGAAACAAAAATTTTACAAATTAGAGAAACTGAAGTAACTATTTTCAAAATTGATTGAAACCCTTTTGAGATTTTTTATGAGAATCATAACCCATAAAGCAATTTAGGAATTAACAAAGATTGAGTAATGGATACGTACCGAAGAGGGTCGTGGTGACTTTTCATTTTTTTTTGGGGCTTATTTTAATTAATTTATTTTTGGGTGATCGATTCTGTCCGCTCTATTTTACGAAATTATATGTTTAACAGAGACAGAACCAACGGGGATTAATCTATATACGACATTTGTACTCTTCAGGACATTCTTACGAACAAACGACACACGTGCGATTTTATTTTTTATTTTTTGTTTCTTATAGGGAGAATGTCCCGGTCCTTAATTAATTTTTTTTCCATATTAGTTAGTAGTTATTACATCCTTAATTTTTTTTAATAATTATCTTTTATGTCGATATTGTTCTAACAGTAACTATACAGAATGCAACAACGATTTTATATCGTTAGAATAATATGGACCTAATAGTAATTATAAAAAAAAATTAAAGAATAATCTGATGTTAAAAAATAAAAATAAGAGTTATTATCTGTAATACCTCGGTTATCATGACATATCTATTACAGTCACTTTGTTCATGCATGATATGTTATTATGAATATAATCGTATATTGAAGGATTTGAAATTATGGTAACCCTTCTCGGGAATTCGGAATAATTTTTCCGAAATATCAATATTTTTTTAATTTATCCATTTTCATGAACATCCCTCATTATTTTGACCATATCTTGGGTTATAGATATTTTTTTTCAATTAATTTGGTATCGTTGGAAAGCTCGTACACGGTGCTACAACTTTCATGTTATGTATTTTTCCTAATTTCGTGTGTGATTAAGTCAAATTTGGGGCTTAACTTAGGGCCACTGTATTATAAGGGTGTTTGGAATTCTTCCCTTGTAGTTGCAGCATAATGAATCCGTATGTAAGCCTAGAATCGGGCTCGCGTTGCGACGTAAAAGACCTCGTGTCGTGACGCAATACCACGTGTAGTATTCTGTCTTCAATTTTGTCTTGGCTGCCTCGTGACGTAGAGTGGGCATCACAATGCGAGTAGTCCAGTAGGCGTCGCGACGCAACATCCAATTTCAGGGCATGTTCTATTGGCCCTAGATCACGTCTTAGAATGTCAGCTGATGCCTTATGTTTTTTTAGCCAGAATGGCAACATGTAATATTCATGTACATGGTAGTATTGTAAATACTTATATGTATGTCTAGTAGATTCTACGCATGAGAATCTATCCAGTTTCATTTGAGCATACGAATATTAGGATGTCGGTTCTGTGAGTGAATGTTATTCTCCTTATTACGTTTTCAAGTTATTATGGTTGAGATATGTCTTATTTACAGTTTATATATTATAATTTACGATCTACGTTTTATGTTACACAAATTATATTTCATAATCTTTAAGTCGGATTTCATGTTCACGACTCACGTTCTCAGTTTGCAGCTCATATTTACATGATTACAGTTCACGTTTTCACAAGTCATGTATATACATTTTCAGTTTGTGTTCGCACGTTACATGTTTTCAATTTACGTTTTCAGTTTGTGTATGGTGATGCATGAAAGACATCTATCTCGATCGTTGCATATGTATTCTTCAGAGCTTATGTGTTTTTCATATTTACAGTTATTATTTTTAGTTCAAGTTTATTAGCTACAGTTCATGTCTACAGTTTATAGTTTATAATTCACGTTTTCAGTTCATGTCACAATTCTCAGTTCATGTTACAATTTTCAAGTCAGGGTTACGGTCAGGGATGACAGTGGGTAGGGTTTGGTACGGGTTTGCCATTACCAAACCCGCATCCACATATGTAAATAAATTACCAAACTCACACCATACCCGCTGCGGGTTTTAATTTTCATTACCAAACCCGCACCCGCATATAAAAATAAATTACCAAACCCGCACTAGTACCCAGAAGATTTTTTGTGGGTTTTTAAAATATTGAATTCTCTTATACTCTTAATAATATAATATTTTTAATTAAACATTGATATTTTTTCATAATTTAAAAAAAAATTTGACAGTTTGTAAATTATGGCACAAATAAAAGTTTAAAAAGATTTATAACATAATGATAAATTCATATTATCACAATTATATCCATGAATAACTAGCTGAATATCCTTCATTATGTTAAATTCATATCATCAAAATTATTGAATCATGACCAAAAGTAATTCAAAAATATTAAGAGAGAACAATTCAAAAATTGTAAGTTAGTAAGTCTTTTTATATGATGAATTTTTTTGCTCTAAATATATTAAAAAAAATTAAATTTGCGGGTAGTGGATACCCGCAGTGGATATCCGCTGGTTTTGCTTCATTACCAAACCCGCACCAAACCTGCAGCGGGTTTTGTTTTAAATTACCAAACCCGCTTAAATATTTACCAAATCCTACTCATTGCGGGTGGGTTTTTGCGGGTTTGCGGGTTTGTGGGCGAAATTGCCACCCCTAGTTACGGTCTGTAGTCATGCTATCATGTTCGCATGTATGATTTATGTTTATCAGATTTTCAGTTTAGTTCATGTTTACAATAAACGTCATGTTCACAGCTACTTCAGATTTACATTTTCAGATCATGCTTACAGTATCAGTTCATATTTACGTTCACAGTTCATAATTCAGTCTTAGTTCATATTATGGTTTTTATTCATGTTTACAAGTTCACATTATACATTTTTTGATCATGTTCGCAATATATGTGTTGATGGTGTTTTTCGGGCACTATGTTATTTAAACAACACGACATGGGTAAAAGGGTAAATTCCCTTGTTGATCGAGATCGTTAAAACCGACCCGACCACAACATGTAGAGACCGACCACATGAAGACCGAGCACATGACGAGGCATGCCCAGGAAGATAAAGCATCCTATTCTTGCAGAAAAGGGATAAGTTGTCCTACTTTAATGGGGTAAAGTAGTAAGTTAATATCCTAATAGGATAAAGGGAGTAAATGTAGTTTTGATTAGGAATCCTTATGGGAAAAAGGGAATAGTTTTGACTAGGAATCCTGATAGGAAAAGGAGACCATCTCCAAATTGGGAATTCTTGTACAAATAGGAATCTGATTTCTTCACCATTATAAATAGGAGGGTAGAGTGAGTGTAGAGGGACAAGTTGAAAACATCTGAAAATCATCACAAGAGTGAGAGATTAGAATCATAGAGCTCTAATTTGTAAAAGCAAGGAAGAGACTCGGGGAGTGTATTTGAGTAATAAAAAGCACCATCCTGTTCTTGCCCGTGGACGTAGGTCGGATCCCAAAATCCACCGAACCACGTTAAAACACCTTGTCTGATTGGCGTATTTTCTTGTTTTCCGCTAAATTTGCCTTTGATCCCCCATAACCAAACAAATTCACAGTTGGAGGAGGATTTCCTCGGGAGTGATATTCCAATATTACCCTGAGACCAAAATCCACCGTCAACAGTTGGCGCCGTCTGTGGGGAACATCACAAAAAGCAGTTCACGTGAGAAGACAAATGGCGGAGGACGGAAATCACCAACCAGGAGGCCCGGCAATAGACTGGATGAAAAGAATGGAAGATGGCATGAGGTCTATGATGGATCGACTGGAAAGAATGGAAGGAGCAAACAACGAGGAAACTGAAACCGAGGCCGAACAGAAGAGGAAAGAGAAGGAGAGAGGGAAAAGAGTAGTAGACGTAAGCGAAGACGAGGGACCCAGGAAGAGAGGCCCCTATGGGATAAGATCTGCGGTGGTAGGGAGATCAGAAGACACATGGGAAGAAGAAGAGGAGGAACAATCACCCGACCCCTCCTCCGACAGTTTTTACAACTCCAGAAGGGAGGATAGAAAGTATAACGAAGACGTACAGGAGACCTCTGAGTTTAAAGAACGCCACGCCCGGGGCGACAGGCGAACAGAAGAACACAGAAGGCGGCGCGGGGGCAAAACCCGTGAAATAAAATCTTGGTTGAGAAAAGAGATGACAAAGTGGGGAGAAAGCCTCAAGATCGGGGCAGGAGACACCCGAGGCGAGGAAGAGGGGTCTCCCCTTACGGAAGGAATAAGAACAGCGCAGTTTCCAAAACGATTTAACATGCCGACCATGGCACCATACAAAGGCCACTCCGACCCAAAATCCCACATTGAAAACTTTGTCCTCCTAATGGAAGTACATGGGGTAATGGGCGACGCCATATGCAAAGTATTTCCCTTAACTTTAGGGGGACCTGCCATCCTATGGTATAGAAGTCTGGCCCCGAGGAGCATTCAGAGCTTCTCCCAACTTAAGAAGTCGTTTATCCGGCATTTCAAAGGAGCCTGCACCCCTAAAAAAAACAATAGGGGAACTAAGGCTCATAAAACAAGGAGACGACGAAACACTGAAAAGCTTCATTGAAAGGTATCATGACACTGTACTCGAGGTCGGAGGCTACGAATCCCAGGAAGCCCTGGAAAGTCTGAAAGGGGCCCTAAGGGTCGGGAAACTATGGACCCACCTGAGGATCCACGAAACACCAGACTACGCTACTGCACTGGAGGTGGCCAGGAAGTACGTCCTACTAGAAGGAGAGGAGAAAATATCCCGAAGAGGGAACACCATTAGAGAAAGGACCACAACGTAAGGGGACATGCCACGAATGGGTGCAGAGACCTGCGGGAGCAGGTGGAAGACTTGGTGAAAGAAGGCTATCTCAGTGTGTACACAGACCATTCGGTTTTTTTAGGTCGACCAAGTTGATAGCGGAAGTCATCCGGTCGGATACGTGGAATGCTGAGATGCAGAGATGATATATTAAGAAGAGCCTTGCTTGTAGTGACCAGTGTAGAGTTGCAAGAAAGGCAACAGATCCCAAAAAGGTGAGTAAACCTCTTCTGACTTAGGTTGACATTTGATTATGCTTGTTTGTTATGGCTCACACAATGATTTTGATATTTGTTTTCCGGCTCGGGTCTGCTCTTGTACCGCCGAGACCGATGTCCCTCTTCCGCTCGGGGCTGGACTTCGTTCCGCCGATGCCACTTGTTTATTCATCTCGGGGTCGGGTTACGTCCCACCGAGTCGGCTTCTTTGGACTGAGGACGTAACATTCCCCCAGGGCCAAGTGATTCTAACAGCTCGGGGTCGGGCGATGTCCCACCGAGTCTGTCTTTGGACTGGGGACGTAACATTCCCCCAGGACCAAGTGATCCTCACAGATCGGGGTCGGGCGACGTCCCACCGAGTCTGTCTTTGGACTGGGGACGTAACATTCCCCCAGGACCAAGTGATCCTCACAGATCGGGGTCGGGCGACGTCCCACCGAGTCTGTCTTCGGACTGGGGACGTAACATTCCCCCAGTGCCAAGTGATTCTTTCAGCTCGGGGACGTAACATTCCCCCGGAGCCTGTCTTTGGACTGGGGACGTAACATTCCCCCAGGACCAAGTGATCCTCACAGATCGGGGTCGGGCGACGTCCCACCGAGTCTGTCTTCGGACTGGGGACGTAACATTCCCCCAGTGCCAAGTGATTCTTTCAGCTCGGGGACGTAACATTTCCCCGGAGCCTGTCTTTGGACTGGGGACGTAACATTCCCCCAGGACCAAGTGATCCTCACAGATCGGGGTCGGGCGACGTCCCACCGAGTCTGTCTTCGGACTGGGGACGTAACATTCCCCCAGTGCCAAGTGATTCTTTCAGCTCGGGGACGTAACATTCCCCCGGAGCCTGTCTTTGGACTGGGGACGTAACATTCCCCCAGGACCAAGTGATCCTCACAGATCGGGGTCGGGCGACGTCCCACCGAGTCTGTCTTCGGACTGGGGACGTAACATTCCCCCAGTGCCAAGTGATTCTTTCAGCTCGGGGACGTAACATTTCCCCGGAGCCTGTCTTTGGACTGGGGACGTAACATTCCCCCAGGACCAAGTGATCCTCACAGATCGGGGTCTGGCGACGTCCCACCGAGTCTGTCTTCGGACTGGGGACGTAACATTCCCCCAGTGCCAAGTGATTCTTTCAGCTCGGGGACGTAACATTCCCCCGGAGCCTGTCTTTGGACTGGGGACGTAACATTCCCCCAGGACCAAGTGATCCTCACAGATCGGGGTCGGGCGACGTCCCACCGAGTCTGTCTTCGGACTGGGGACGTAACATTCCCCCAGTGCCAAGTGATTCTTTCAGCTCGGGGACGTAACATTCCCCCGGAGTCTGTCTTTGGACTGGGGACGTAACATTCCCCCAGGGCCAAGAGATTCAAACAGCTCGGGGTCGGGCGATGTCCCACCGAGTCTGTCTTTGGACTGGGGACGTAACATTCCCCCAGGGCCAAGTGATTTTTACAACTCGGGGTCGGGCGATGTCCCACCGAGTCTGTCTTTGGACTGGGGACGTAACATTCCCCCAGGGCCAAGTGATTTTTACAGCTCGGGGTCGGGCGATGTCCCACCGAGTCTGCCCTTTGGACTGGGGACGTAACATTCCCCCAGGACCAAGTGATTTTTACAGCTCGGGGTCGGGCGATGTCCCACCGAGTCTGCCTTTGGACTGGGGACGTAACATTCCCCCAGAGCCAAGTACCTCTTTCAGCTCGGGGTCGGGTTACGTCCCACCGAGTCAGCCCTTCGGACTGGGGACGTAACATTCCCCCAGGTCCAAGTGCCTTTCTCAGCTCGGGGTCGGGGTACGTCCCACCGAGTCAGCCCTTCGGACTGGGGACGTAACATTCCCTCAGGTCCAAGTATCGTTCTCAGCTCGGGGTCGGGTTGCGTCCCACCGAGTCAGTCCTTCGGACTGGGGACGTAACGTTCCCCCAGGCCCGAGCATCTCTCACAGCTCGAGACAAGATCACATGCCACCGAGCACATCATCGTTAGCTCAGAGGCAAAATTTTCTCCTCACAATCGAGATTGGATCAGTCAGGGGTCAGGACCCCCAAATCTCTGGTACAGATATTACAGATGAGGAGTCATTTTTAGTTTGGACAACAAGAGGAACTTCATCTCCTGATGGAACGACCCAAGTAAGCAGTTTGCTTTGAGGTGGAGAATCATTCTGAATAGAGTCAGCATCTCCAATAAACCGAGGATATGAAGATAGAAACAAAAGACTTAGTTTATGGCAAAGACAATTTCTCGGTGATTTCTGGAGCGACCACCAGCAAGGCGATCAGCACACCATCTTTTTTTATAGTTCCCGGCATCAACTCACAAACTCGTTGTTACCGAGAACTAGGGGACAGATGTTGATGGTGTTTTTCGGGCACTATGTTATTTAAACAACACGACATGGGTAAAAGGGTAAATTCCCTTGTTGATCGAGATCGTTAAAACCGACCCGACCACAACATGTAGAGACCGACCACATGAAGACCGAGCACATGACGAGGCATGCCCAGGAAGATAAGCATCCTATTCTTGCAGAAAAGGGATAAGTTGTCCTACTTTAATGGGGTAAAGTAGTAAGTTAATATCCTAATAGGATAAAGGGAGTAAATGTAGTTTTGATTAGGAATCCTTATGGGAAAAAGGGAATAGTTTTGACTAGGAATCCTGATAGGAAAAGGAGACCATCTCCAAATTGGGAATTCTTGTACAAATAGGAATCTGATTTCTTCACCATTATAAATAGGAGGGTAGAGTGAGTGTAGAGGGACAAGTAGGAAAACATCTGAAAATCATCACAAGAGTGAGAGATTAGAATCATAGAGCTCTAATTTGTAAAAGCAAGGAAGAGACTCGAGGAGTGTATTTGAGTAATAAAAAGCACCATCCTGTTCTTGCCCGTGGACGTAGGTCGGATCCCAAAATCCGCCGAACCACGTTAAAACACCTTGTCTGATTGGCGTATTTTCTTGTTTTCCGCTAAATTTGCCTTTGGTCCCCCATAACCAAACAAATTCACAGTTGGAGGAGGATTTCCTCGGGAGTGATATTCCAATATTACCCTGAGACCAAAATCCACCGTCAACAATATGTATCAAAGTTACATCCATACTCATTGTTGTCAGATCAAAAGGATAGTCTCAAGTCGTGTTTATGATTCTCATGTCATGTTGGTAGTTGTCAGTTTATATACATATGTCAGTTCATGATTTCAGTTTACTAACCATGCTTATAGATGTTTCATTCATGTTTATACTTTACGTTTCATCCTTATGGTAATAGTACATGATTTATAGTTTAAGTTCCAAGATCTATGATTCATGATTCTCGATGCATGGTATGTGTCCACGACTTTGTAAGTTTATACTTTCAAGGATCTAATTGGGATTAGATTATCTGCACAAGTTATGTACTATATGTTTTTACTTTCGTTTTTAGCGTTCATTCACTAGGTCGTTCATTCGACTTACTCACCCACTTTTCGTTTCTGTGTTGCAGAATTTCATGCATGTAGAGGAAAAGTTGTTAGAGAAGATAGATATTAGCTGCAGTCATTAGGAACACAGTATTATGGGTCCGCATATTTACATATATGTCATGACAAAGCTATGAGGTTGAATGATGTGTAAACGTATAAGTTACGTTATCATAACGTGTTTTATGTAATTCGTGTGAACATTTATATCAGAGATACATGTATTCAGGAAACAAACAATGCATTCATATATCATAACATGCCATGCATGTTCACATCAGAGGCTTATGAAGATAGTTTCCTACCGATCATGTCCTAATATACTGAGATGTGACATTATCATTTCATTATTTTATAAATTAAGAAATGAAAAATAAGTATAAAAATTATGGTGTAATATTTTATTATTATATTTTGTATAAAATCTTATATTTTACTAGTGGAACAATGTGAAATCTAAATATAATAAATGTCAAGATTTTTTAAAGATATAAACGTACAATATAAAGTTTTCTAATGATGAAATAGTGAAATGATAATAACCCTAAAATAAATATGTCATTTATAAACATTAAGATCTATTTAGATTTTGTAAAGTTCAAACTAATTTCAATAATAAAAAAAATACAACAACAACAACAACAACCTCACACAATTGCGAAAGAATTTTATTTATATTCATATGATATTTCAAACAATTTTTTTAATAGCATTTGATTTTTTTTCTTATTCCTTGTAAAAATTATGGGCGTACAAAGTTTAAATTAATTTTTTTTAATTTTTATAATTCTAAGACACCGTTTGACAAAGAATATCGATTACAATGTGTATAAATTTACCAAATTTTATATCAAAAGGGTAAATAAGATTCTATCTGGAGTGATCAGTAAAGTCATTTGATAAACACCCAGCCAATGGCTTTCATTCTCAATTTTTAATATATATGTATAAATAATTTGTTTTATTAGATTTATTGAAATATTAATGTCTTACATTCTCAATCTTATTTACAGATAATCAAACCGCTTCTTCTTAATTTTTGTTAGGTTTATTGAAATATTAATGCCTTTCATTCTCAATCTCAATTACAGTTAATCAAACCGCTTCTTCCCGCCATTTTTCTCTTCATCAAAATGGCTGAAAATCACGCATTGCAAGCACTCATTCAGAACTTTCAAAAAGTGACGAATTGCATTCAATCCCATCTCTCAAATTTCATTAACCACCCCTCATCGTCATCGTCATCGTCATCGTCATCATCGCCACCTGCCAGCGGGAAGCCTCTCCGCTCCCTCTCTTCTTCCTCTCATAACAATATTCTCGTCAAGGTACAGACTTAACCCATTTGTCTATTTATTCTTATAATAATATTCACTTGCTCAATTAGCTTCACTTTGGATTTTAAAGCTTCTGGATTATTTTTGTTTTAGTTGTTTTTCGCGCCACAGAGTTGATGCTTAGTAACTGTTTGAGAAAAGTCCTGACTGGAGAGTTTTCATTGAATTTCCATGGGTTTTATATGAAATTGGTGATGCATTGAATGGGATTTCATCATATTTATTTCTGAAATATGTTAAGTAGTGTAGCAATAGACATAAAAGAGGAACAAGAATAAAATGAAAAGGGCGGGCATGCATATTGCTTCTGGCAAGCCAATGAATTATTTCTCGCATCTCAGTGATTGTAGACTTCCAAGCTGTAAATAGAGGAGATACATGGTCATCTTTTTTTGTGATGATAATACAATTACATTCTTTGTGAAATAAAATGCTGTATAATTTGTTCATTTCAACTCGTATTAAGTTGCAATAAATTTTTAGGATTTAGCATGCTTGAGTTTTGCTATTTCCAGGGAACACCAGCTGCACCTGTGACTAAAGAAGACCTTGGAAGAGCCACTTGGACTTTTCTTCACACTCTTGCTGCTCAGGTTGTCTCATTAAATAGCTTTTGTTTATATTCTGTTCTTCTTGAATCTTGCTTCATTTTTATTTTTATTTTTATAGTTTTTAGTTTTTTTTAATGTTTTTCTAGTAGTTTCGGCTACTTGAATCTTGAATTTTTTGTTCTCAGTATCCAGAAAAACCAACAAGGCAACAAAAGAAAGATGTAAAAGAACTGGTAAGATGCTAACTGATAATCTCATACTGAAAGGCCATTCACAAGCCCTAGGTTTTGATTACCCAGATTTGATCCAGCTGTTAAAGTTTGTAGACTTGGCACTAATATAATACACTTGGTAACCTAAAACTGGTCTTTATAATAAAATCAACTCAATTGTGCTTACTGGATACTGAGTCTAACCTTTAGGATAATATTTGGCTTGCAGATGGCAATATTATCTCGGATGTACCCTTGCAAAGAATGTGCTGATCACTTTAAAGAAGTCCTGAGGTACACTATATTTCTTCTCCAGCTCTCACTATCTTGTGGTGGGGCATTCCGTTTTGTAAATGCTAGTCCATTTTCTTTTGTAGTAATAATTTCAGTCTTTTGTTGACTGATGGTGGAGGACAAAAATCATTAGCCCCATTCCTCACCTCAAATAAGGACATAACTCAAGCTGTTTCCTTCAATCCTAAACTGACTGATAGTTTGCGTGCATTTCATGAACTCAGTGCAATATTCAAGATATAAAATTTCCCCCATACTGCAAATCGTTTATTTCTTAGAAAAAACGAGGGAAGGTAGCAAGGAAGAGTACCTGATCTTTAGCATGAGACTAAACTATTTTTCCAAAGTATTTTAACTGAAGAATTTTTATAATATCCACTTACATGGTTATGCTGATCTTATATCATTATTAGAGTTTCATGGTTCTATGCCTCCAAATGCTGGAAAAAGTGAAACCTTAGCGTTACCCTTCAATTGAATCCAGTACATTATTTTACTGATGGATGTATTCTTGGTCACGTTTGCAGAGCAAATCCTGTGCAGGCTGGATCTCAAGATGAGTTCTCTCAGTGGCTGTGTCATGTACATAATGTGGTTAATAGAAGGTAACTTTAGTTTTCTCTTTTCTTTGCTGAGGAAGTTGTGGTTCTCAGATTTAGGTTTTATACCATGCCATATATTTTAGCCAAATCAGTTTATTAATTTTTAACAAATTGGTAATGTAAACAGCCTTGGAAAATTGGTGTTCCCCTGTGAACGAGTTGATGCAAGGTGGGGCAAGCTGGAGTGCGAGCAACGTGCATGTGATTTACAGGGAACTACAAATTTAGGCGAGTAGATGTGTTGAATTAGCCATATACCAAATGCATAAAAAATGTGGAATCCGACTGGCTTTGCTATTTATGTTGTTTTTGTACATGAATAGAACAAATACAACGTATTTACTGTTATTGAAATTTATTGAGGTTGTATCCCATTGATTGCGTGGGAATCACTCTGTAGCAAACCATTGGTTAAACATTTTTGGGTCTACACTCTGAATTATCATTTTTACTGGATCAGTAGATTTCTTACAGTGTTATGAACCTATGGATATGAACTCATCCTTAAAGACAAATGGATCATGATATTCTACCATGTTCTGTAATCCCGCAGCTCATGCAGACTAATTTTTGTACTAGTCTACCTAGTTCTGGATACGAACTCATCCTTAAAGACAAATGGACCATAATATTCTACCATGCTCCGTAATCCCGCCGCTCATGCAAACTAGTTTTTGAACTAGCTACATAGTTCTGGTTACGAACTCATCCTTAAAGACAAATGGACCATAACATTCTACCATCCTCCGCAATCCCGCCGCCCACGCAAGTTAGTGTATGTACTTGTCCACCTAATTCTGGATATGAACTCATCCTTAAAGACAAATGGATCATAATATTCTACCATCCTCTGCAATCCCGCCGCCCACGCAAGTTAGTGTTTGTACTTGTCCACCTAATTCTGGATATGTAGCTCTTGAGTTGAGTTATTGAGCTAGCTATCAAGATACATTAATTCTATGGCAATTTGCTATTAAGCAAATGCCATAATAAAAAAGTCTCTTGATAGCTACCATTAACAAATTGACCATAACATTCTATCATACTCCACAATTCCGCCGTCCACGCAGGCTTGTTTAATACGTCAACTCCTTACGCCGCACGACTGCAACTAGGAAACATGATGTTGGCTCTGGTACCACTTGTTACAATCCCATAAGTAGAATTTATCCTTGAAAACTGACTTGTAAAGAAATGATACCCATAAACTTATAAACCACTAACCAATCTCATATTTACCTAATGTGGGACAAATGTACCATAACACGTATGTACTTTGCTTAGCAACTGACTTGGAAATTGAGTAATCGTATATTATGATTATTTGTCAATTATGCAATCATATATATATATCACACGTTGCTGAATTTTAACTGGGAAAAATGACAAGTTCACCTCACAGAGCATCATTCAAAATCAAATAAAATAAAACTTAATGCTTCTCATTCGGCATTACATTTAGGAAATCGATATCATTATCCCCAGATCCCCACATTCACTGGAAACCCAAAATCATACCCAACTAACCTCCATCATCTAAAATCGGGGGAGAAAAAGTTATCATTTAACTATCTAATTATGTACCCTCATTCTTCTTATCTTCAACCTTTGGATGTTCAACCGTCCGAAGCGGTGGGGCCTCACCAAATTTCAAAATGTAAGCAGTCTCATGGACAGGTTGCAGCTGCAGAATCACTTGAGCATCCAAATACGAATCACAAGCAAAACACCAAACGGACAAGTCACTGCTTTCCAAAAAACAAATGATTTACCATATAATTTGAGATCATGTTGCCAATTAAGAAAAATACCCAAAAAGACAAACACAAGGGAGAATTTTTTAAAAAAAAATGTAAGTTCATGATCATACCTATAGCTCAACGCTACGCAGTGGTTAGTTTCCTGGTAATGCTGAAGCATATGCTTGTTCACAAAACGACTGCAAAGCACTTCCTTGCAGCACAAACATAACCAGTTTTCACTCGGGTGTTGACACCTTCATACATGCATATCACTCAGCTAGTTAAAATTCAGCATATAACGAGGAAAAAAAAAACTATGTATATTACATATATATAAGAATTTTCATGCGCAAACTTCTGCATTCTTAAAAAATTGTACCATAACCTCTTTGTTCAGAAAATTACTATAAAAAAAATCATGAACCTCAATGCATATGTAATTCTCATCAGGAGTTGAACAAATTTCTAATATACTAACTCTGCCTACGGGCATCTAACTTGTTGATTTAATCATTAGCTGAGTCCTTGTGTTAGCATTTTGTAAAATATCACTACCTAGCTATAAAATGATTAAAAAATAATATACAAGCTTCAATGAGCTACCAAACCAAACCAAACCAAAGCCTGGGATGGAATCAGTTACTTAAATCTTTTGACGCCATTGTGCTCCACACGAGCTTTAATGCGCTATACTAAAACAAAATTACACTAGAGTTCATGTTTATTTTTTGTCATTCATAGCTACTTAGTGATAACTAGGTGAACAGAAAATTAAAAATCATCAGCCTTTAATTTATCTTTTCCATTTGAATCTGATAATATATATATATATATAAAGGTTTTATTTCTTTAATTACCACAAAAAATAAAGCAAAAATGAATAATTGTATAAATAAATTTTAATATGTTGAGAGGGTTAGGGTAACCTGTAGCAGGGTGTATCGGGAGTTGGTATGTGAGCGAGATCAGACGATAACGAAGCATCAAGGTGATCACACGATGTCAGAGCTTCGACCCAACCAGATTCCGCTCCCAACAACGTCATCATCTCTTCCTCCTCTCCGGTTCGGTTTTCCTGAAATAAATAAATCAAATAAAAATTCACTTTGAAACGAATGCCAAAACGGTGACGTTTTTCATTAGCAATTATAATTCTTTTTACCGGCGGTGCTGATGAAGAGGACGCCATTAACGGGGAGTTGTTTTTGGAGCTTTCAAGTTTCAGGATTTCGCGAGGTTTTTATAAAGCCGAGCCGCGACTGTTCAGTTCTCTTGAAGCCGTGGACTGTCTGTCTCCTCCTACTGTTTGCTAATACGCACCGTTTTCCGAAGCCAATTAATTATCATTTTCTTAATGAGGAGAATTAATATTTTATCGTATCTTCTCAATACATATAATCATAATAAGATGCATAGAATAAAAAAATAAAAAAAACATTTATGAATTTTGTAAAAATTATAATACATAGTAAATATCGAGATCCAATGTATTATAAACATTGACTAAAATAAATTGTAGATACAAAGATGCGTAAAAATTCAATATATCATAAATATTGATTAAATTATATTGTAAATATCAAGATGTGTGGAAATTCAATGTATAATAAACATGAATTAAAGTGAATCGTAGATATCGAGATACGTAGAAATTCAATTTATTATAAATTATTATTAAAGTGGGGACTTAAATATAATTTTGTCATCTGATTTTTGTTATGTCACGTGACAATACAATAGTTGGCATGAGATAAGAATATATGTAAGTAAGATTAGGTCTCGAATCGTTTTATAAGTACGCATAGATAGATGATGTTCTAACAGTAATAGTATAAAATCCAACAATGATTCTTTATTGTTAGAATAGCATAGATCAGTATGAACAATTAAGAGATTTAACAGGTAGTTATAAAAAAATTAAGGACCAAGATAATATTTTTCCTAAATTATGGCAGGTTCAACAATTATTAAAAATTAAATAATTTTTGTAGGAGCATAATTATAGTCGATTTATTTAACATTTTTGTTGGTAAATGTACATGATTTGATTTACTTTTATAGGTTACTGAAGTCATGCTCTTGTTCACTGCTACGAGAATGTGTTGATTTAGCTAAACTTATACCAAGATCAGGTGTGGCCACACAAACTGGTATTACGGCCGACTTTTCGAGCAGCGGAAAGTCGGGTTCATGTGGCACTTGTTGAGAATCACATCTTACAATTCAATCTTCCCATTGTCCACGAGTATAAAACTCGATATCTATGTATAATAATATAGCAGCAAGTGACAAAAGTTAATAAACATCCACAATATAAAATAAGCAACACAAAAGAGTAAAAACGTACTCACACGATGATGCGAGACAACGAAAAGCTATACGGGATAATCGATGATGAAAATCGAGCATTTTGTTGATAATGTGTTCATTACATGATAATCACTACATAATAATCATATCTAAGGACGGGATGGTTCAGGATTAAGACCCCTAAATCTTCTAATATCTAAGAAATATTAAAAGATTGATTATGTGATCGAAAATACTCCAATACAAGTGGTCTTGGGCTTTACTAATGACCATTGATAAATTTGATTTGGTGATCTATTACATTGTGGCTACATTACAGCAAGTGCATGTGGCTTGCGATAAATATGGCTAGCGTCAAATGCGACTTGTTATACTAGGCCATCGAATTTGGGCCAAAATTAAGGATTCTAAATTTAAGAAAAGTTAATATATATTATAATAAGTAAACCAAAAATAACGTACATTGTTCATGGGATGGCCCTGGCCCAGCCTAATTTTTTCCCTTTTTTTGTTAAATGTGTTGACGGGTGATTTTATTCGCAGGGATAGTTTCGAGATAATTCTCCAGAGACAATCATCTTTCAACCTTGAATTTGTTTGGTTAGAGGAGACCAAAGGCAAATGTAGCAAAATGCGAAATGAACACAAGATCGACAAATAGATTTTAACGTGGTTCGACAGAGCAAGTCCAGCCTACGTCCACGGGCACAAAGTGAGGTGTTGCTTTTATTGTCAAAACGAGCTCGGCCGACCTGTTTATGGGCAGATTTAAAGGAAACCGAGCTGTTAATCTGATTGGTTTTTACAAGTATTGGTCATTCTTTCGTTACAAAAAATATTCCACCCCTACAAATGAAACGAATTTCTCTTTATATACTCAGAGAAATACAACATTATTCATACGCCTTAATAACATCACCCACGCCCTCTAGTTGATTAACGAGTTCTCTGCCGCAAAACTGTCTCGCCGAAAGCAAACCCGCTCTTTGCCTGCCTGTCACATCACTCTGTTTTATACACTGTCACACTTTACCATTATGATGTCAGCCTGTAAAGGTGATACATGTCAGAGGGAAAATTCCAAATGATCCCGGTCACACCTCGGGCGTTATAAGGATGGCCAAACAATGTGCCGAGCTATCCCAACCACTTCCGACCTGACCCGAAATATCCGAGTTCATTCTCTCGGTCCAAAATGAAGGATAAAGCTGATCCGAGCTACCGGTCCGAAGTGGTCAGTCTTGGTTCTGATTTTGTCGCTCTCTGAAAACTGCATCATGTTGTGTCCCCTGGTCGGTCAAATCCGGGAAACCAGGCCTGGACACCATGCCCGACCAAGGAATAACCCAAACCCTCAAAACATCCATATTCCCAAAAGGAGAAAACTCATATTTGCTCTTGCCGAACTGTTCAACCACTTTGTCTCAAAAAATCACAATCAACAAAATGTGATTCTATAATATTATATATATATATATATATATATATATATATACTAGTTTTTGATACGACACGGTGTTACAGTATTTGACCGTGCCTATGGCACGGTATTACAGAATTAAATGATTTTATTTTTTAATTAAATGATTTTATTTTAACTTTCTAACTTTTAATTTGAAAATTTTTGACTACTTCCATCAATCAATTCACTCTCTTTCCTCCAATTACCAATGAAATGATTTGGGCCGTCAATTAAGCCACATAAAGAGAACCGTTGGATACACTCTCTTTCCTCCAACATCATTCTCCTTTATTAATAGATATTTATTTATTTATTTGCAAAAATTTTCACATGCTTTAAAAATTCATATTGGATTCTAAAACTGAAGGCTGCCGCTGCCCAAGATATTGGAAAATGTAACAGATACAAGATAGATAATCTGATTAGGGTCATGCTAATTAGTGCCCTAAGGATGAGAAAATCTTCCATGCAACAGTGGTACCACGTCATCCATGCAACAAGCCAATCATCCACCGCCACACGTCCTAAAAATTAAAAAACAACTAAAAAATAGGTGAAGAAACTCTACATGTCATTTTTTAATTCGTTTGTGGTACCACGTCACCCATACCACTGTTGCACCAAAAAATCTCTCCCTAAAGACACTCATTAAAAATGAAAATGATAAATTATCAAAATATTAATTATTTTTTCAATTTTCCATTAAAAACTTTTTTAACACTCATTAGCATTTCCCATATGATTAAACTGCAAATGAAAGTCTTTCTCGGGTAAGAAGCTCTGTTTTGCGTGAAAAATTTATATGAGAGATGTCCAATTAACTCCTCACTGTCTTCTAAACTTCAGACGGCTCAGTTTCCATTGCAGTCGAATTCAATGCTCTTCACGCGTTTCTTTATGTTTTGTTTATTACAATAAAAAAGATCAACTCTTTTATCCTTCTCTCTCTCCCCGTTAGCAAAAAGCCCTTCACAATTGCTAAAGAATTTGCATTGTTTTTTTCCTTTTTTTCATCTGGGTATGTGTTAATAGTACATGAACATTGAGAAAGATGAAGATGGTAGGCTTCTGGGTTTTGTTACTGCTAGCTGAAGCAGCTCTTGTGTTCCTCAGCCTCAGTGGTTCCTCTGCTCAAGGTAATGCTCAAAACTCTTACCATTGTCTTTGTCTTTGTTTTTGTTTTTCATTTTTTGAAAAGAGACAGATTGGTTTCTGTTCTTTATCATATCTTTGCTTTGTGCTTCACATCATATGCTACAGTTTTTGAGGATCTCTTCTTATGTTGATGCCTGTAAGTAGGGATGAAGCTTTCTACATGTAGAGAGCTTTGAATCTAGCTCTTCAATACAATTTCTAAATTTCACATGATAGAACCCTTCACTAATTGTTGCTTGATGCAACAAGTGTGTGTTTTTGATGACCAATCTTGTCATATCATATGTTATGCTCAATGGTGTAACCATAATATTGATTCAGTGCGGACAAAATTTGATTTTATATTTTTCATTTTAGCGAGTCAAATCAAAGTTATCTCATTAATAAACTCGACTCTTCATTAATTTATATGTTACATTTTAGAAAATTTTCATATTAAATGGGGGTCGAATGCCCCCACTCACCTCTATATGGCTTTGCCACTGGTTATGCTTGCTCTCTTTACAGGACATTGCAGCAAATTAAGCATATGCATTAAGACAGATCATGAGCATATCCCATCTTTGGGTTCATTTGGTTTAATGGGGAAGAGAAGACATTTATTTCTCATCTAAATCCACAAGAATCATGTTATTTATTTAACATAATGACAGAGGATATTTGGTATATGGCATTTTCCAATTTAGATCCTCAACTTTGCAATTTATAACTTTGGTTAGGCAAACTGAACCCACTGTTTATATTTGTATATTTTGACTTGAATCCAGATAGGAGTTCCCTCATCAGTTATGATAATGTTGTGGCAACAGCATCAATCAGTGAACTGAAGGTACAGATTTTGATTTCAAGATGCTCCATTAATTTTCTGAGAAGAAACAATTGTTTCTGGTAACCAAAATAATTGAGGACACAGTCACAGTCACAGTCTTTCTTTCTTGTTTTTCCCAAGTCCAGGAGAGAAGCAATACGCAGAAAATTAACAAGGACAAGATAAATTTAGAGGACTATAGCCAGATTGATCCAGTTCCAAGTTCATCAGCTGCAGTTACATCTGGACCAATTGAGCATGGCACTCCTCTCATGCCTTACATTCCAAAGCTGACGCCGCCATATAATCCCAAGCACGGTGGCTCTTCTATTCCGCCTTCACCTGCTTATAGTAATTCCATACCATAGCAGAAATGGATTCCCTATGATTAGTTGCACGCATTAGAAAACATATAGAACTCAAAGCTCAATCTACACTCTGTGCTTATGTAGAACAGTAGAAAGGCAGAGAAGTTTCAGACATTTTTTTTTATGTTACCACCTATTGTCATTAGCCTGTTGCTTGTATCACGTTAATGCCACTGAGTCAGTTTTTTCTGTTCGCGAGTTGATGCATAAGATCTGATTACAGGTAGCCAAGAACATTATTTGTTGGTCAAATTTTCACTATTTTATCCCACATCAGTGTTATTTTGTTCTGATATCTGCAAAATTGATGAAACTTGGATGCTTTTCCCTTACATGGGCATGCCACTTTGATGCTTCATAGAGAATTTATAAATGTTTGAAAGAAATCTAAAGGAGTGTTCTAAGGATAACTTAAAGAAGAAGAAATTCTTTATCAAAGGAGGTTAGTTAAATGGATCAATGCAATCACTTTTAGCTTGTTTGTATGTACTTTTATTTTGTTCTCTATAGCTCATGGGCATAATTCTTGTAATTTTAGTAGTGGTGGCAAAACGAATCAACTAATTGAATTTGTATCGAATCCTAAACGAATCGATTCAAAATGTGGTGGATTCGTATTCGATTCATTTATTAAACGAATCATAATATCAGGATTCGTATTCGATTTGTTTATTAAACGAATCGAATAGGAATATTCGTTTAGTCATGATATTATTTAATGACATAATTTACCATAATTTATTTACATTAATTCTTCATAAATATATACATATGAAATATATAATTAATATATTTACTAAAAATACCTCACAAAATATCGATAATATTATTTTTTTATGATAATTAGTCATAATTTCTCAAATCTTAATTGAAAAATAACTATAACTAGTAAAAAAAATAATAAAACGAATCATAAAGGAATAAACGAATCAATGAACTTAAATTTGTATTTGATTCGTTTAATAATCGAATTGAATTGACCCATTTATTAAAAGAATTCATTTTTTCAAACTCGTATTCGCTTTAATGCTAATCGAATCGAACGAATAAACGAATCATAACCCAAATTACCACCCCTAAATTTTAGCTTCTTCTCTTTTTTTTTTTTTTTCAATGAATCTACCTTTTTTATGCTGATATAGCAAAAATAAAAGATGTTTGATGGGCATTCATTAATTTCTTAAATGGGTTCCAATCAAAAATAATAAATAATCAACAAGCAAGCATGTGCAAAAAAGGGAGGAGCTAGGGTGGCTTTGTGACCACCCTTAAAGTTCTTCCAATACCCTTTTTCTATAAAAGATAATAAACAATAATCTTGGAATCTTGGATTCTAAGAAAATTTAATGCCAACCAATTTTTATTTCTAAAAAACACATTTTGATTGTGCACAATTGTTAAATAGTGTAATCTTGATACTTCTAAATTTTCACTACTCTTGTAAATTATACATACCAATTAAAATTACATTTTCGCTATCACATACATATTTATGGGCATATATTTGACAGTCCAATAATATATCACATGTGTTGCGAATGTTTTAAACTTATTCACGACATGTCTAGTGTTAAGTTATCAATTTTAATGTAACTCGGTGGTAACCCGTGATTATAACAATATTTACTTAAAAAAAATGAATACTCAAATTAGATTAAACAACAATATTTTGATTTCTTTTATGAGATGGGAAGAATAAGCACTTAAGCAGCAGTCATTTCCTTTCAAAATGTGGGGATGAAGGGAAAATGAGAAGCAATGTTGGAAAAGATGTAGATTTATAATCAATTTGAAAATGAGGCAACTAATTATATAAGATGTCTATGAATAAACATAAAATCACTTAGTGGGTATTGTGTGTTACTTTGAAACCAATTATACTCTTGCGTGTGCCTTAAGTCACATGCCCACAAAAAAAAAAAAAAAAAAAAAAATTGTAACTTCAATCAAAAGTTATTGGGTAAAGGGGAAACGACAATTCATACTTGAGTTCTTAATTGGTTCGAGTTGTCGGTTATTAATCTAATCAATGATTTTCTTTTGGTTTACATGTGGGTTTTAGGCAGCAATCTAACTTGTCCATTTTTGTCCTCTCTCTCTTTTGTTTTGTTTTGGTCCCTTATTCTTGTTTTTATTCTTTCACAAGCAACAATAAAAATTTTTAAAAAAATACATTATTTAATAAAATTGTTTTTATGTATAGAAATATTTTTAATAAATTTGAATAAATGGTTTGATAATAATAATAAAATATGAATCTCGATTACACATAAACTCATTTTATTAAGACATTTGAAATGAGACTTCACTAATATTGTAGCGGTTGAAATTTATAGATTTAATTCAATTCAAAAATTAGTTTGAAAGTTGAAGGTTACTTATGTTTATATTCTTTCAATCCAAAAATTAGTTTGAGAGTTGAAGGTAGTATGTGCCCGGTCATGTCACGTGCGTAGTTAGTGTGTGTCCACTCATACATAAAATTATTTCTGATATCATGTTGAAATTTATTATCCCAACTCAATCCAAAAATTAGCTTGATAATTTAGGATTGACCTATGCTTAATTATATTATTGTACCAAGATCATTTCTCAACCGATGTGCGATATTTTCCTCAACAAAATTATTTAAGTTGTAAATTAGGAATGTGGTTTAAACTTAACTGACATATAATAATAAACTTGTTCAATACTTAATCATGTGATGTATTTTGATGTATAAAAAAATGATTGAAGCATCAATTTTGTCACTTATTTTTTATCAGGGAAAATGAGCGAAACCCACATATGATGTTTGGTGAACCTCTTATAAGAAGTTTTGTTATAAATATTGTTGTTCTTATTATAAAAAGAGGGGAGTTTTATTTTAGTTTTAAAAAATGAGAAGAGTTTCACTTAATTTCATCAAATATCATTGTGTTTCACTCATTTATCCATTTTCATGATTAATTCAAAGAGATTTAAAGAAAAAGATAGTATAATAATAATACGACCCCTCACCTCTAATTACTTGTAGTCGTCTAAGGGTGGGCAAATAATTTACTTTGAACCAAATTGATTCGAAACTAAACTGAAATTTGATGAAAATCGAACATAATCCGAATTTCTTTACATATAAGAATATTTATAAATTTTATATTGAGATTATGATATAATATCATCTCGACTTTTGAATTAAATAAATTACTTATCCCACATTTTATAATGATTAAGGCCGAGAACAATTGGCAAATTTGTAGAAGTTTTTTAGATCAAGCTAGCAAAGGATTAAGACAGAGAAAATGATGGTGATATTTTCTATAAATGAAGAAAAGGAAAAAAAAAAAAAAAGTGTTGAAATCAAGTTGTATATGTGTGCCAAAAGAGACATAACATCTTAAATAAAAAATAATTAACAAAACAAGTTGGGGTAACTTAGTTTGCAATAATCAATCACAAGGCAATATATTTGTCTTGTTATATTATAATAAGCTTCTTGATTTTCTTAAGCTTGATTGCTCTTTCATTCATCATTGACAACATCAACTTCTAATTTGCTTGAGTGCTCCTTTCATAGAGGTTAGCTAATTCATTTATTTCCTCAAGGTAAACTCTCTCTCATACCCTTAGTAGAAGCAATAGATATTTTATAATTGCATAATTATTTACTTAACTATTTAGGTAGACCCGGCCAAGGTTCCGGTTCTGAACCGGAATCGAACCGAAACCAAACCGGTTCGGTTAGGGTTTTTATCCTGACCGAACCGCTGGAACCGAACGGTTCCAACAGGAACCGTACGATTCCGGTTGGAACCGTAAAGTTCAAATCTCAATTTTTTAGTCAATTAATGTTTAAATCTAATTTTTTTTATTTTTAAAAAAGTAAAAAAAAAAAAAAAAAAAAAACCGAATGGAACCGGAACCGGAACCGAACCGTTCGGTTCCGATTCCACACTTGTGGAACCGAAAACCGTACGGTTCGGAACCGGAACCGAACCGTAGCCACCTCTAATTTAGGAGATAATCTATTTTCTTACTTCTCTTGATATTAAGGAATTTTTCTATTCTAGAATAGTGTGTGTAAAAATAAAAGATAAGAAAAATATATATTATAATATAATATATTTTGATTTATAATGTATTGGAGTTTGTGTTTTCTATTTTTTAACTTAGTTATTATTTTATTACAATGAAGGTTTTCTCTTTTTCAATGATATTGGTTTATGTGGTTTTGGATTTTCAGAAATTTTCTACAGATTTATTGTAGTTTGTTTTGTAATGTTTTTATTCAATTGTTATAGTGATATTGTATTTACTTTATGCATTGTGTTTTTCTCTTATAATTGTAAAATTTGTATCTACCGATTTATGTTGAGTGGTTGGAAAATCAAACAAATATCCATAATTACTCTAAGATTTTATTAGAATAGTGTGAATCTAATTTTTTTGATTAATTATGGAATCACATGATACATAGAATTTTATATTATCATACTTATCGTGATTACACTTAAATTTTAGATTTTTTCCTTAATATTATATTCGAGCTAATATCGCTCGTGTATTTACATAATGTTATATTATGAATGAATTTCTTATTTTCAAAAAAATAAAAATACCCTCAATGATTCACAAAAACACAAAACAAAAAGCCCTCTTCATCTCACCTCACCTCACCTACTCTCTCCCACAGAAATCACAAAGAACTGTTGCTTCCACTGCTCCCCCATAATGCCAAATCCTTCACTAATCAATACCCATTTTTGCTTCTCTTAATCTTCATCCTCTCTTTGTTCTTTCCACCCCTTTTTTTTGCAGGTTCTTGCACTGAACAAGACCAAATGCTTTCTGAGCTTTAGTGTTAAAAATAAAAAAAAAAAGATAGAAAAAGTAACATTATTGGACTTGAAGAGAGGCAATGTGAAGTGAAAGAAATATTTATTTTTTATTTACAGTTTCTCTGATAATGGTGGTGGCTGCCATATCTGATGAGAACCCAACTACAAGGTCAAGTAGGCCTCCCCTCTTGCCTTCTGAAAAAGACAATGCTCATAATGCTACTAGTGTTAATGGTATAAGGAAACCCAGAGGTAGACAAGTTTCTTCAAGATACTTGTCACCTTCTCCTTCTCCATCTTCAACATCAACTGCAGCAAAGAGACAGAGTCAAAGATTTTCTTCTCCACTTTTGTTTTGTTCAACAAATTCATCAACTGTACAAAGCACATTTCAATCTTTGGGGCCTAAAAGATCACAATCTGTGGATAGGAGGAGACCTGTGACTGGTTCTACTCCAAGGGCAACAACCCCAGTTCCAAGCTCTAAGCAAAGCAATGGGAGTCAAGAGCTTTCAACAGCTAAAAAGATGCTTATGACTTCAACTAGGAGCTTGTCTGTTTCTTTTCAAGGTGAGGCATTTTCACTTCCTGTTAGTAAGACTAAAGCTAAGGCAACTCCTGAGAGGAGGAGAGGGACTCAGGTGAGAGATCAGCCTTGGCCAGGGAGGAGCCGGCAAGGGAATCTAGGCTTAACAAGGAGTTTGGATTGTAGTGTTCTTGAGAGTAAGAAGTTTGTTGGGGTTGGATCTGGGGTTGTGGCTAAATCATTGAATCAATCTTTGAGTGAAAATGAGAATAGATTGAGCTTGAATTTTGATAGTGCTAAGAAAAATAAAGATGGGAATTTGTTGATGAATGAGCCTTGTGATCTTGTAACTTCGGATGACACTGATAGTGGGTCATCTAGTAGTACCAACACTTCTGGGGTACCAGAATCTGGTGGTGCTGTTGTTTCGCTAATGAAAAATGGTGCTTGTGGTATTGTTGTTTCTGCTAGATTCTGGCAAGAAACTAATAGCCGGTTGAGGAGATTACAAGATCCGGGTTCACCTTTATCAACTAGTCCTGGTTCAAGAATGAGTAACCCATCAAAGTTTTTGCAGTCAAAGAGATTTTCGAGTGATAGTACAGGGACTATGACTCCAAGAACTATGGCTTCACCTTTTAGGGGAGCCACTAGGCCTGCATCTCCTGGTAAGATTTGGAGTAGTCCTGGTACGTCTCCATCAGGGGGCACCCCTAGTCCTACTAGAGTGAGAGACGCAGTTGGTGGTTTTTTCATTGGGAATTCTAGTAATACGCCTTCAATTCTTAGTTTTTCTGTGAATTTAAAGAGAGGGAAGATGGGAGAGGATCGAATTGTTGATGCACATATTTTGAAGCTTCTGTATAACCATTACTTGCAGTGGCGGTTTGTAAATGCTCGGGCAGATGCTACCTTTGTGATGCAGCGACAGAATGCAGAGGTATGGTTTCTACTTGTATGATTTTGTGTTTTCAGTGCATGCTCACTTAAGTTTGATTTGCCCTCATTGAGTTTTATCTTGGATGCTTATCTACTTAACTATATATTGCTTTGAGCAACAAATACCATATCAAAGATTATTGTCCACTGAATGGATTGCATGGTTAAATAAGAAGGAAGGATAATTATTTTTTTGTTTAGTTGTCATTGTCTAAATTGGCATTATATTGTTGTTATGACAAACAGTATTCTAAATTTGGGACAATAAAGGACACTTTATTCAATACACGTGGCATCCAGGGAGGAAGTTATTTATTTTATTTGAATTGATTAGCTAGTGATGCCCTTATACATGATCAGATTGTCTTGCTAAAGACAGTGATGGGAGGACTCATGAGATCACATCTACATTACTTCAACTTAAGATTAAGGTTTTTCCGTTTATTCTCTCTCTGGATATAGGAGTTCATGGTCATTTTATAAGTTATTTATTTCAAGCTGGGTTTTGCTGGCTAGGTTTGGTCCAATTATGGATTTTATTGATTGAAACTAAATCAATGCTTAGTTCATGCTTGATATAGGTGCATGATTTAGGTTCAATCAGGCCAACCATGGCTTGTACACCCAGTGCTATTGAGATTTCGAACAAATGCATTGACACTGATTTCTGCTACTTTATTTCTTGTAAATTTTGCTTGAGTTAATTACAATTTACAAAATGGCTTGTTGTTAATTTTAGAGCTTCTCCATACAGCCCGTGAAACAATTGCATATAATTTTTCTTCTATTTATTATAAAATCTAAATATTGTCTTTTTACCAGAAAAATATCTGGAATGCATGGGTAACAGTCTTGGAACTTCGGCATTCAGTGACTCTTAAAAGAATGAAGTTACTGTTGTTAAAGAAAAAGTTGAAATTGACTTCCATCCTAAAGGGACAGGTAAGATTCAGAGCTTTAATTAATCTTCAATGGTAAAAATAAAAACACTATAAGCATTTATAACAGGAGAGCCATGTATGTCACGTGATTATGTCTTACATGCTTTGCGAGATACTCTGTCTAGTTCTTAAATCAACTATTGAATTTGTAATTGGAGTTTCTGAAAGAAACCATCCACTTATATTGCTTCAAGACTGGAGTGAGATAAACAACCATTTTCATAGGAACCAGGAAAAGAAATGAGAACCATAAAAATTTTAATTCTGCAAATGCATATTCTCTTGATATTTTGTTCTCTGATTAATCCATACTATCCTTGAGAAAGACTTTTGTATCCATCCATAGGGAAAATTTGATCCGCCTACATTATGTGCAAACTTCAAGTCCAAATGCTTAGTTTGGAAAACATGAAAAACATATAGAAACTGTAGGTTTTTAATGATATGCAAATAAGGCGTATGAACTTGATGTTTCTTCTACGATAGTGTTAGTGGACAATGTTTTCATCATATCACATGTTATTGCACTTCTGTATGTGGGAAGTAAAAGTAAGATGAAGAAACAGAGCTCAAATCTAACTTACTGTAATCAAGGCTATTGTGTTATTGTCATAGAATGTTGAGGTGAAGGATTGAGTGGCGTGTTGGCGATACATTCTCCTCTCCCAAGAGATGGACATTTGTGAAACCATGGATGTTAAAACTACAATAGCATCTTGGAAAGGACCTAAAATGATATAATTGATGATTGATTGCTTAGTTTTTTCCCTCATTTTTATGTTGATCTGTTTTACTACCTGCGCTTAGGTGATTATTATCTGAATACAACACATACATGGTTCAGTCTTCCCTGGCATTTCCCCCCTTGGAATTGAGCTGCCTATAACTGTGGAATCATTTATCTTTTCTCAACCAAAATTTGTTTTAATTGGTCAATGCAGTTGCCTTATCTGGAAGAATGGGCTCTTCTAGACAGAGATCACTCTAATTCTTTGCTAGGAGCAACTGAAGCTTTGAAGGCCAGTACTCTCCGTCTTCCAGTTGTTGGAAAAGCAATAGTATGTGCCCGCATTTTATTTTTTTTTGCATTTTTCAATTTGAAACTGCTTTAAAATCATTGACGTTTTAGTAATCCATTTTTATGCTTCCTAATTTTATCTATATATAAAAGGGGAAAAAATAAGAAGAGTGATTTGATTATTAGTGTTTCGGGCTTTGAAAATTTGATTAGTCTCATCTTTGTTTTAAAAGGTTTCCTTCTTTTTTTGGCACAATAGGCTGATATCCAGAATCTTAAGAATGCTATCAGCTCAGCAGTTGATCTGATGCAAGCAATGGCATCCTCAATATGCTTGCCTTCATCAAAGGTAAGCTCAGTCCACTCGATATTATTAATCAAAACAGTAAAAAATTGGAAAATACTCTTCTATAGTAATTTACTGCTAATGCCAATTGTTCTTTCAGATGTTGTAAAATAGAATGCTATGAGCAAAAGAAAAGCTATGCTGTTGGTCTGATGTAATTACCATAATGCACTAAAATATAGAAATTACAAACTACTAGCCATTTTCACCTCACCAAGCATTTCCTTCGGATAAGTATGCTTAGTTATTTGAAATATGATATTTCACCTCTTCTACTTTTCATTGATTGTTAGTGGACTTTGTAGCAGCATAAATGATGCCTAAGCAATTGAAGGGGAAATTGTATTGGGTTGTTTATATTGGCAGAGTTCCCTTGTGAGGATCTGATAGTTTTTGCTGCAGCCTATGTTTCTCCATGGCATTTAGAAGCAAGAAAATTAGATGATCAGCCAGTACCAGAGGAAATTGATTGTTTCAGATTTTGAGTCGGCTGGAGTACAGTACCAAACTAAACCAAACCAAATAATTTTTTTCCTACTAGGTGGGGTCGGCTACATGGATCTTTTGACGCTATTGTGCTCTATCTGAGATCTTTTGAGTAGGCTGGAGTAAATTTCTTATTTCGTTTATTTTTTAAAAGCTCTTAAAGGAAATAGAGAAATAGTTAATTTTTAACACAGATTTTATCCTCTGATAACCTGAGCCTTTCCTCCCAAAAGTGTTCCAAGTGTTTCTATCATTCAAGTTTAGTGAAAGGACCCTGCTCTCAGCTGAGAACAAAGATTGTTTGTAATGCTATAGGTTGCTCCTTTCTCGTAACCAATGGGCACCAATGGCATAATTTTAATTGTATGTTGCTTCTAGTCCCATAGCTCCAATTGTTGGAACCTTTTGATACAGTTGCCAGTTACCACCTCAATGACGGAAAATAAGTGAACTTATATTCTATCAAAGCCATTGCTAAATGCTGAAACTAGAGGGTAGAGTAGTTTTATTTCATATAGGTTGCTGAAAGCTATTTGTGTATGTTCTACTTGACCTCACCACGCCACGTCTACTGATTAAAACCATTTGTCGTTCATAGGCGGAGAACATAAATTCCTTGATGAGCGAACTCATGAATGTGACTGCCAAAGAAATGGCTTTACTTGAGCAATGTAAAGATTTCTCATCCACATCATCGGCTTTTCAGGTAAATGTCGCTATCTACTTCCTTTTTTTTTTTTGAATTATTTCTCGCTTAATATACTTGCAAAACAATTAAAAATTCCTTTCAACAGATTAAGGATTGTAGCTTGAGAACACATATAATACAGCTGAATCACATATCAACTACCAGCAGCCTGACAACACTTTTGTAGAACTGATATTATTTGACCACTCATACTCACACTCACAGTCACTCACTCTAAACGCTAACATTACAACTACCCTCTTCTTTTTCTGCTGGGTAGAGGCGCGCTGGAGCTTATAAGAATTTATTTGATAGCTAGTTTTGTCTTCAGAAGATTACAGAATGTGGCATTTTCATCTTACTAAGTAGCCGTGTGCGAAAACTGTCGATGTTTTTCAGGTAAAAAGGAAAGTATTGTATATGTATATATGTAAACATCATCTGATCACATATAATGATTTCTGTATATTCGATGAATCAGTTTAATTCAACATGCAGTTTCTAAGCTGAATGCGACCATTCATTGCATGTAGCAAGATAGTAATTGCCAGTCTACAACATTGTTCTACATTTCCATTGTCATGAGCTTATCTGTAACAAGTTGGTTGATAAATATGGCTCTCATGGTGGTCACTTGTAGGGGTATTTATAGGGTCGGGTCAACTTGCGACCCGACCTGGTTGGGTTTGCAAAATAAAAAAAGAGATTTCGGGTCGGACCCTGCCCGACCCGATTTTGAAGATTTTTCCATTTTTCTCTTTAGTTAATTTGCCAAAACCATCTTAATTTTAACCCAATAATTTCCCATTTAAGCTAATCAATTACTTCACCAAATTTGTACCATTAAAAATATATAATTATGTATTTACAGTCTGACCCGACCCGATCCCAGCAAAAATCCCCACGTCTAACCCGACCCGACCCAACCCGTGCGGGTTGCTCTTCCAATTTTCGGGTTTCAGGTCTTACTATCAACATGATCCGACCTAATCGGGTCTAATAAAATTTTTAAAAACCCGACCTGACTCGACTAGTGAACACCCCTAGTCACTTGAAATTTCCATAAAAATGTGGCAATTGTTAAAATGTGTCCGACAAGAAAAATTTTGATTTGATAATAAGATAATTTTGTTTTGCTCCCGATAAAATGAAGATCATTTATCGTTTTTTATGAATATCAAAATTTACCCACATTGAATTAATGTTTCTAAAAGTAGCCTTGTATGTTTTATCGATATGAGAATAGCTGCCTTATCCGATTTAACACATTGAAGTTTTTGTTCCAACTCGCGTTGAAGTGGCATCCTTATCCGATTTAATTAGAACCACATTTGACTTTGTTTAACTGTTTATTTATTTATTTTTAAATATAAATAAATTACGATAAATTAAATGTCATGACTAAATAAATATTTATTTATTAAACTATTCGACATAAATTCAATTCGTTAATTCGTATTATTATCATTATGCTTAAGTTCAATCCAAACCACCATAAAAAAATATTTTTATATAATGGTTAAGTGCTTCTGTTAAGACCTGTCCACAGTTCGGTTCGGTTCTAGAATTGAACTATTCGGTTATACTGTTCCAGCTTTTTGGAACCGTAAAACCGAACCGAATCAGAAAAATTGATTCGATTCCGGTTCGATGCTTTATTTTTTGGGGGAAAAAAGATAAAAAAAAATTGGTTTAATTTCGATTCTGAATCGAACCGAACCAAACCTTAAGGTTACAGTTCCAAATTATGTGGAACCGTAGCCGAACTAAAATGGTTTCGATTCGGTTCTGGTTTTGGAACCAGAACCGGATGAAACCGTAACCTTACAGTTCCATCAGGTTTGGTTTCGATTTCGAACCGAAATCGTGGTCAAGTCTACTTTCGATTGGTTGGTTTCTCATGATAAGAAAATGATAGAATTATCTTGTGTGGATGTTTAGTTCGTGTCTGTGTTTGAATGTTTAAAATCATATTAAAAATATATTCTCTAATCTATCGATAACAAGTTTCAAAAGTTGATTTGCAAATGCTTATTACTAAATTACCAATCATTTATGATCTTAAAGTGAAAATTTAGGGCAAGAGCTATATGTTGTGGAAGCCAAGTCATCCTTCACCAGTTATGATGCTGAGAAAAGTGACATATCAAACTTAGTGGATGCTTGTCCTCTTGATTTATGCAACTGCCACCCACAACCCAGTTGCAAAATAAGCTTCAAATTTTTTTTCCTTAAAACATAAACATTAGTTTCTGAAGTTGCCAATGTCATTGTAGAGAGGTAACTTGACTTTACTAAGAGACTGAATTCCTTCTGTTTCTGGAAGGTGTGGATTTAGCTTCTTCAGGGATGGCAGAACCGAGACATTCCGATGAATCTGATCCACTGCTTTCACCTTGGCTTCCTTTTCTTGAAAAGAGCTTTGTAAAGACCTTCTTGGACTTGAGCAACCCTTTCATTTTATTAACAGCAGCCTTGTCACTTCCATTTCTCTCACTCTCTCCCACTCCACTGCTTAACCTCAGGGCAGCTAGCTCGCCTTTTAGTGCTTTCAGCTCCTCAGCTGTGGCCACAGCATCCCAATCTTCCTCCGGATTGGTTGCTGCTGACCTTGAGCTCCCATGAGACCCGTTGTTTAAATCCTTAAGACCTCTAGGTAGGTCAGGGGTGCTGCTACCCGATGAAGCAGCCACCCTGACTTGCTCGAAAAAGAGTACCTGCACAACCACGCGTAATGGGAGTCTCTCGTTTTGCACAGCATGCATGCATGCATCCACTGAAAGCTTCCTGCAGTCCATCAACTTGCATATCTTCTTCCTTTCACTCTTTGTAATTGCCGGATGTTCCTGCATGCGAGCACGATTTAAGAAGTAATCACCAACTATGAAACTTCATTATGTAACACAATGATGTATTCCATGAAAATGCAAGAGCAAAGAGTAATAAAAAGAACTTTCAAAAAACTCTTACCTTGAGGTACATGTCAATGGCCCGGTAAATCCCATCGTGAACAGGTCTGGATATACCTGACACCATCTCAGCAAGATCAACAAAATCTGCAACAGGTAGATTGTGATCCTTTGCAATTTCAGCGAGGTAGCCATCTATAAGTTTTGCCACCATTAGCTTGGAAGCATCGGATAAAATCCCTGGTTTTCTAATCTCTGTAAACTCGTGTTCTTCTGGCACCTCAATCCCAGCATTCTCATCTTGCATCATAAACTCTTCAACTATTTTCTGTACTGTGACAACATCATATGTGGTGCTTTCCCCTTCAGGTGACCTTATCAAAATATCATTTAAAGAGGCCTCATCTAGTTGCTGTCCAATTCTCCTTACAAGCTGAGCCTTCACCATATCTCCAGAGTCCACAATAATGGCTGCTTTCAACAGCTTGAGCAAGAAACTGCAAGAGACACTGCCTTTCTCCGCTGGCAGCAACGATATAACAGTATCGATAATTGATTGATACTTCCCCACATTTCCTGATTGGATCATACCCTTGCTGAAACCTGACAATCTTCTGTAAGCATAAGCTTTCAAGGCTTCTCCAATCACTTCATTAGAAATTATTGCATTGGTTTTAATGGCTGTTATAGCACGATTATAAAAGTCGAGATCAAGCTCACACAAATCCTCAACCCACCAGTCCTTTGGCACTGCTCGGTTTCTGACACCATTCAAGTTTGGATCGTCCCCATTTTCCTCAGGAAGCTTCTTGCGGTTATAGGTATACGACCAGTCAACTTTAGAGACATCAACACAGGCCTTGGTAGCTATTGCTTCAATGCATTGGCTGATTACCTTCAGTTCTTCAGACATTGGTAACAGAGACTTGGCTGTCTGTAGAACAATGATTGAATCTTTCCAGCTACGGAAAACGCTAGAGCTAAGGAAGACATCAATCTTGTAAATGAAATTCCCTTTCTCAACAGTTTCATGCATTCCTAGGTACTCAGCCGCACATCTAGCCGCGACAACATTGAAAGCATTGAGGGTTACAGTCATGCCATAACAGAATTTGGCACAAATCTCAAATGCAGAAGGCCCGCCAGGAATATCAGAAATGTCAACTTCATTGTTGTTGGCTTCAGTGGTGGTTGCTACCAACTTCTGCAAACAGGCACTTTTTGACAGGAGAGGAAACTGAACACCAGATTTTTTTCAATTAATTAGTTTCAGAAGATGAGCATATGCTCAGTTACAAGGACATCATACCTTATGCAGCTGAAACTTTACATCCCTGACAACGATAATAACGTCAGTCGCCAACTCACTGGCAACATACCTGTGAACAAAATATGTTCCTTCAAGTTGTCACTAAAATCTCTCCACATCAAATTACTGAACAGATACACGAATAATGCAGAATAAACCGAAAAAGAACTGGATTCTACTGAATTTACTAAATTGAATTGAAAAACAGGGGTTTAGAGTAAATTAAATGTACTTGAAGTAATGCTTTTCCAAGTTTATATCAGCATTATCAGTTTTCATCCAAGGGTTACAATTTAGAAAATATGGTTTAAAATCACAAGTCATATATACTGGACAGCTTTCCCAAAGGAGAACAAAATTTTCTTCATACTTGAATCAATGATCTCAGATAGATCATAATGGCGTCAAAAGATTCATTTAGCCAACCCCACATAGTGGGAAAAGGCTTTTGTTTGGTTTGTTTGGTTTAGTTATATGTGTAAAACTGAGGAAAAAACAATAGTTCCAGATATAAATCAGACAGAACATACTAGGTTGACATGCCTTATAATGCTTTTATACTTAGTTCTAGGATCAATCTACAAACTTCAGACTCCTAAAAACTTGTATACATAAAATTTTAGACTCATTTCTCAAACAAGTAAAATGATTAAAATGATAAATTCTTATTTCCTTAATTGTAGCAGTCATCCTATATGAATGTCTAAGATTACAACATATCCAGGTAACAAAATGGTAACAGATGCTTAAGTTTGAGCTTCATAAAACCAATACTAGGATCCAATAATGGGAAACCGAAGCATGTACAGTTTCCCAAAGAACATTGAACTGGACAAGTGACAGACGCTAGAAGCAGGAAAAACCTCCTTCAGTATCAACATACGGATCATAACATCTCGAATCTCAAGATTCCTGAATAAGGCCCCGCTACTGGTAAGGTACATATAGTTGTTTCATAAGGAAAATCCAACATAAAAAAATATGTTCCAGAAAAGAACTCAAATATCATACCATCCATAAAGAAAAAATAGAAATAAAAGCACCATGTGGAGCAACAATAAATGGAGAAAGGTATTAGAAGTTTACACTCAGTTTCAATGGACTAAGACTTGAGCACAAGGAATCGAAATGCATCAAGCAAAACTGGGAGCAAGGAAAGAAAATGATAGAACGAAAATAAGGTTCCAAGAGATCTCACCTAATGTTATTCCCATCAGTCTGAAAAGAATCTGGCTTTGATCCCAGTTTCATAAACTTCATCTTGCCAAGCAAATTATGTACTTCTCTCAGTTACCTAAAAAACAAGACTTGCTCACTTACTCAGCTTTCCACTTCTAAATCGAATACCTATAAAGTAAAACACACATTACACAAATGGAGGAAATTTTTTTCCAGGAATGGAAAGAGAATTCCCCAGTTGTGGGGACCAAATTTGTGAATGACCAACTCTTGGGTTTAAAGAAGGTAAAGGATCCAAAAGAATGGTAAGGATATATACCCTGAAGAGTATGACCGAATCTTGACAGCAACCAAAGCAGGGAGTCCAAGTAAGAAAGAGGAATAGATAATTGGGGGTTTGAGTAATTTTTTAACAAAAAGGTTCTCTTGAATGGCAAGAGAGCCAACTGTTTCCTTGGTCGGCGGCAAAGCCCACGGAGCCCGGGCTCACTCAGTTAGCTCAGGAGACATAGCCAACAGACTCTTAACACTAAAAAAAATTATCATTATACAAACTAGACAATTCTGAAAACCCAGAAACCACACAAGCACAAATCTGACTCCATCTCACTAACTATTTTTTTTTTATCATTTGAGTTCTGGTGACTCTGTTTCTTTGTTTCCCTTTTAAAAAAAAAAGCTTATAAAGATTCATGCAACCGAGACTACTTGAGTTGCTTTCAAACTTCAAGTTCCAAACTTCAAATATACAATTATATATAGTGTTTTTCCAACCGTTGAAGTTTCACTTTCAAAGCCTGCAACGTAAAAACAGCATCTCGGTATTAGCTTATGAAATCACCAAAAAGGTAGACAACAAGCATCAATCTTTATATGGGCATAAAAGTAATTAAAGGCATATCAATAATGAACCATCAAATATGAACTATCCAACAACAAATTCACAAAAAAAATGAACTGTAATCAGAGAAATCTACCAGAATATTCATAGGAATCTAGTTAAATAATGAGCCAAAAGATCATATTGTAATGTTATAGTGAGCATAAACCCTAAATCCCACATGAAGAAATATGTATATGTATATGCCCCCATTATCAAACATCAAGTTGGTTTAAACAAAAAGACAGTCCCCAAAACCACTCTCCGTGCAAACCACAACACAACCCAAGATCCCATTATCAAATTTATAATAAAGCCATCAAAATTGCTTCCTGACATCTAGCTCTAATGTAAATATAAAACAAACCCATTTCAAATTTAGTAATTTCAATAAAACCCACCAAAAAAAGGAAAAAAAAAATCTTACCAAGAAATTCTCACCACCTTTGCTTGTTATCACTATTGAATAATGGGACATGCCATGAACACACAAAACACTAACTCACTGAGTCTAAAACAAATTGACACACAAACCACTAAAACCAAAACAAATACCCATTAGTTCAGAAAGAACCAGAATCTCTCAGGTTTTTTTAACACTAAAAGTCTAAAGCAAAGTACTTGGAAATGTTTTATCATCAGTCTTGTGACTTGGTGACTGTCAAAAACACAACATTAAAATGTTAAATTTTTGTGAGTTGTGTGAGAAAGTAAAA
This sequence comes from Zanthoxylum bungeanum, assembly GCA_019454045.1. Lineage (NCBI taxonomy): Eukaryota > Viridiplantae > Streptophyta > Magnoliopsida > Sapindales > Rutaceae > Zanthoxylum > Zanthoxylum bungeanum. The sequence continues at coordinate 186,915 of SKCR01023808.1, forward strand.
ACAAGTTCATTTATTTTTGGGTGCTTAATTATGCATTCTAAAACTGACAACACGTCTAGCTTGGTGCCTGTCGCTGCTTTTAATGCCCTTCAGTTGCTGCCTAATTAACTGATCACCCCATTTACTCTTCTCTATTTACTTATTTTGCAGTGCATGCAGCAGATGAAGAACTGGAGACTTATCTTACCAGTCACCAGCTGAAGTTGCCATGACTAAAGAAACTCTGCAAGTTACTTAAAACTTCAATTTCAGTTTTTATAAAAATATTGGATCATTTTTTTCTTTTTGTTTTCAAGTTCTTAATATGTTACGTGTTATTCTGTGCATTAGGAATTTTAGACGTATTTGAAACTGTGTATCACATTATCAGTTGATACATATATTTGTGTGAAGGTATCTCTTATACATTATGCTGGTAAATTTTGATGGATTGTCTTATGTAACAATAAGGATCACATAATATAAAAGGCTTCTCATGCTGTGAATTTTAGATAGGATTCACTATATACATAGTATGTTATGGGTGTTTACGGGTCGGGTCGGGTCGGGTTTTTTTTTATTACCCAATCGGGTCGGGTCATTTGGGTCTTCCGATCCGAAATCCGAAATTTGAGAAGGGGTCGCAACGAGTCAGGTCAAAAAACTGCGTCGACATATATATATATATATATATATATTTTTTTTTAATATAAGTTTGACAAGATAAGTGTAGCTTAAATGGTAATATATATATTTTTAATATAAGTTTGCTAAGATAAGTGTAGCTGAAATGGTAAAGTCTTGGTTTAATTTGCAAGTGGTTATAGGTTCGAATCCTAGTATTTGCCATTTCAGTTACATTTTTTTCTTATCAAAATTTTATCAATAAAACTATATATATAATTTACCTCGGGTCGGGTCAGACCCGATTTTTCTGACCCAAACCCGTGAGTCGACCCGACCCTATGAACACCCATATCTTATCTTATTGTTTTTCGTCTTCAGAAAACGTGACTTGGTGGTGTATGGCTCATGATTTTACTTTGAAATCTTGGGTTCGAATTCAGGGAGTGCGTTTCTTGTAAGAGCTTGGGACAACCAAAAATTTTACCTGATCCGTTTAACCCCGAAAGGAGTGATTTGACGGCAGTGTTTCCAACGATTCGAAAGAAAAAAAAAATATTATTTATGTTTTGATGGGATGAAAAATTCCACTCACTAAATATCAGCAACTCTTATCAACAAATCGCATGTATAAAACACATTTATTACTAATCGAGCTGTGCGAAATGCTAAACCAAGAATTCTTAACGTCAATAGTTGTTGAAAACAACTATTATTTTTCAATTTTTGTACACACAAAAATTATTTGTATTTGGTGATTAGCTGAATTTTGTAATGAGTTTGTTTATAAATTATGAATAATAATTATTAGATTATAATTTAAATATAATTGAATCATAACCGTATATTAAGTGGCATCGCCACTAACTATCCTCAATCTGAATATTTGTTAATTATATTTATAAATTAATGAAAAATCTAATTTATTAACGAAATAATTTTAAATGATATAAAACCTTAACACAATTTAACACTCCAAATTCCATAAAAAGTTGTAGAAATAATATATTTGAATTCAGCTCAACACATCTATTCAAGCTTTTGGTTATTTCTTTGGAAGAATCATAAAGCTAGCTATAGCTATTTATAGGTTTATAGATTGTTCATGGGCATTAGCTAAACCGACCTCCTCCTTCAATATATAGCCAAACCTAACATCCAGTTAGGGTTTTATTGCTTGTGTTCAATGTAGCTTTTTAATCAATGGCCTTGTCTATGTCATCAATTTTTGTCAACATTTTCCTCATTTCACTACAAGAATTATGGCTTTTAGCGTCCAAATATTTAGCGTCGAAACAATATGCAACGCTAAAATTTAGTTTTAGCGTCGAATATTAGTTTCGACGCTATATGTCATGTTTTTAGCGACGGAATAAAAATTCGACGCAGAATATTAATTTTTTAGCGTCGAAATATAGTTTCGACGCTAAAAACAGAACTTTAGCGTCGAAAAATATTCGACGCTGAATAATTATATTATTGCAATAATTTTTGGTGCCAAATATTGCACTCTTAGCGTCGAAACACGGAGTCGACGCCAAAACTAACTTTTAGCGTCGAACATATATCGTCGCTAAAGGTGTATGAAGTTTCCACCGGCAAATCCTTGACTCTTTCGCGTCTAATTTACATTCGACGCTAAAAAGGAAACAATTAGAGTCGAATGTGAATAATCGACGCAAAAAAATAATACTTTTAGCGTCGAATATTTTTTCGACGCTAAAGAGTTATGAAGCTTCCACCGACAGTCCTTGATTCTTTCGCGTCTAAATTTAATTCGACGCTATATGTTTGATATTTAGCGTCGACAAAACGGTGTCGACGCTAAAAACGTATATAATTAGCGTCGATTATGAATATTCGACGCCAAAAATAATACTTTTAGCGTCGAATATTTGTTCGACGCTAAAGAGTTATGAAGCTTACCGACAGAACTTGATTCTTTCGCGTCTAAATTTAATCCGACGCTAATTTTTATATTTAGCGTCGAAAAAACGTTTTGCGACGCTAAAAATGGAACATGTAGCGTCGAAACAACCTTTTCGACGCTAAAAACGGCAACAATTGGCGTCGAAATACTAAATGCGACGCTAAAGATAGATTAAAAAACAGAAGGTCGACACCCCTTCTCCCCCTCTGTTTTTTCTTCATTCTCTTCGTAAAAACCTCTGAAATCTGAGAATTTCTCCTCTACAGCCTCACATCTCTCCTAAAAATTTTCAATAAAATTGTAATCAATTTCCAAAAAGGTAAATCTTCTTTCATATTTCTTTATTATTTTCAATTTTTATGATTATATATGTTGTTTATATGCTGTTTGTTAGTGATTTATGATTCATATATGTAGAGTAAGTATATTAATTAACAAAATAGAATTTTTCTGTAAACTATTAATTAATTTATCAACCAAATATATATATATATATATATATGCTTAAATTAAGTATTACTGAATTAGTAATGTTGATTCCAATGTAAAATGATATCTAATAATTATATTATTATATTTAGGTATTCTGCTGAAATGGATAGAAATTGGATGAGCTCTCTGGATAGATGAGTGTTGAATATCGTAATGGAGTGTCTGAGTTTATGGAAGTCGCAAAACAACACATTGATGCAGAAGGTCGTGTTCGTTGTCCATGTGCAAATTGTTTGAATAGGAAAAGGAAGCAGTTAGATGAAGTTCATAATCATTTATACATGCCAGGAATATCACCCACTTACCGTACGTGGATTTATCACGGTGAGCAGTATCATTCTCAGTCACGGTTTTTTGATGTCGGCGAAGGGAGCAGTAGTTACAATCAACCTGCAAACGATGATATCGCCGATATTTTGCATGACTTACAAGGTCCACAACTTGGTCATAGTGTTAGTGGCGACATGCCAGTGTTAAGTGGAAATGATCAAAATTTATTTAGTGAACTACTTGATGAGGCAAAAAAAATTCCATTCGAAGGTGCTGGAATGTCGATCTTGAATTTCGTTGTGAAATTATTACACATTAAAGTGATCAACAGAATGACCAACAAAAGTATCGATATGATGTTAGAGTTACTGGCCCAAATGTTACCGGTTGGAAGCGAATTGCCTAAGTCGTACTACGAGGCAAAGAAAATGTTGCGTGATCTGGGAATGGGGTATGAATCCATTCATGCTTGTAAGTTTGATTGTGTATTATTTCGTGCCGAGTATGAATCACTTGAACATTGTCCGATATGTGGTGAAAGTCGGTACAAAGTCCGTGGTATGGGGAAGAAAGTGCCTCAAAAGATATTGCGATATTTCCCTTTAACGCCCAGGCTGCAGAGATTGTTCATGTCACGACACACAGCGACTGATATGATGTGGCATCATGAAAAGAGGATCGGTGCGGAGGGCATACTTAGACATCCTGCGGACGGAACCGAATGGAAGGAATTTGATGACATGTACCCCCGTTTGACACTGAAGATGACTTCGATTCCAGTCACGAATCCTCAAATACCGACGATAATAGTGATTAATTATGAAGTTACAGTATTTTGTGATGGATGAATAATTTATGGATTAATGTATGGTTGTTGATTTTAATTACTCTTTAGATATTGTTGAAATATTAACGTAATGATTAATAGTATAACTATGTTATGAATGAGTTATTTGCTTCTGAGCCGAGGAAGAAGAGAAGCACTGGTTGCAGGGATGTAAAGGACATTTAGCGTCGAAGTAATCGACGCTATATGTCAATTACTTCGACGCTAATGGTTAGGCGGGTTATTGAAAAATTTGGGTTTTTTTTCCGGGAAATTTAATTTTTATATAGCGTCGAAATACTTTATTCGACGCTATATGTCTTACATTTAGCGTCGACATACAATTTGCGACGCTAATATCTTTAATTAGCGTCGAATACAATATTTCGACGCTAATGTCTCTACTTTCGCGTCGAATATAGTATGTCGACGCTAATTAAAAATTAAATTTCCCGGAAAAAAAAACCCTAATTTTTCAATAACCCGCCTAACAAATAGCGTCGACATACAATTTGCGACGCTATATATCTTTAATTTAGCGTCGAATACAATATTTCGACGCTATATGTCTCTACTTTAGCGTCGAATATAGTATGTCGACGCTAATTAAAAATTAAATTTCCCGGAAAAAAACCCTAATTTTTCAATAACCCGCCTAACAAATAGCGTCGACTACTGCGACGCTAAAAGTCAATTATTTCGACGCTAAATGTCTTTTAAATCCCTAAAACCAGTGCCTCCTTCTTCCTCGGCTCAGAAGCAAAAACTCATTTCTCATTCTCCAACAGTGACGAACGAAGGAAATCAACAGGTAAGTCTCCTTTGTTGATTTAAAATTGTTTATGAGGATGAATTTGATGAATTTGATGAATTTGAGGATGAGTTTGATGATATTATTGATGAAATTGATGATGAATTATTTTTTGATGAAATTGATGATGATGATGATGATGATGATGATCAAAGATGATGAGGATTCTGGGCAAGAACAGCAGCATTTGCTGCTGTTCGTCTTCAAAATCATCATCATCTTTGGTTAATATTTATATAATGTTAAGTTTGAATTTGTGCCCTCTTTGGTTAATTATAACTGTTTGATACGGACCAATTCCAGTGAGCTCACGTTCGTGTTGCGTTCTCAAACGCGTTCGAACGGACCAATTCCAGTGAGCTCACGTTCGTATGGCGTTCTCGAACGCGTTCGAACGGACCAATTCCAGTAAGTTCACGTTCGTATGTCGTTCTTTAATATGTTCGAACACCCATTTTACGTTCGAACGCGATAAAGAACGACATACGAACGTGAACTCACTGGAATTGGTCCGTTCGAACGCGTTTGAGAACGCCATACGAACGTGAGCTCACTGGAATTGGTCCGTTCGAACGCGTTTGAGAACGCAACACGAACGTGAGCTCACTGGAATTGGTCCGTTCGAACGCGTTCGTGAACGCCATACGAACGTGTGCATGAGAAGTCGTGTGATTGTCTGCTTCGTGGTTGGTTATATGTATCCCATTGAGTGTGTGACTGTGTATCCCTAAAACGTGTATGATGGAACTCGTAGATTATATGGATAATGAATGCATATGTGAAATGAATGAATTTGAAAACGAAAGTGAGCATTCGATGTTATAAGCGCTTTTGTTAAGTTGTATTGACTTGTATGGATATGTATGTATATGTATAAGAATTTTGGAATTTGATGACGCTAATGCGACGGGGTTTTGCAGATGGCACCGGGCAATCGCAAACGGGCTACCGCGACTCCATCTACATCAGCAAGGGCAACTGGCCCTGGTGATTTCTCTGCTAGCACAGGTGAGTCCAGTACAGTGAAGGGTCGAGGACGCACCCGTGGCCTGGGGTTGGCTAAGTACGTTAAGGCTCACGGTCGTATCCGGATAGAGATATCAGATGATGGACACACTCAAGTCGGACAACATAATTCAGCGTTTAATACAGCCATAGGAGCTACAGCTCGATATGAAGCTCCCCAAAGCTACGTATCTTGGAGAAAGATACCGTGGGAGACGAAACTGAACCAGCTATTCCCTTCGCTACTTGTAAGTTTTCGATATTGTTTGTTATTTAACATTTTTATTTTATACTTATTTTTACTCGAATTTTCATGTAGGAATGGTTCGACTTCGATCTGACCAAGTGAATGTCCAACAATATATTGACTACCACATGGGGAAAAGTTATAAAGATTATAGAACAAAAGTCTTGAAACCAATATTCGACGAACATGGACCTTCAAATGCTCCACAACACAAACCTGATTTTATAGAGGAACAAGACTGGACATTTTTATGTGAGCTTTGGTCGAGCAAAAAAACACGAGGTAAATTTTGAAATAAACGGAAATTTATAATTGTCTTTGTTTTCGGTACTTACAGTGTTCGTTAATACAGGATAAATGTCACGCAAATGCGGAAAATCGAAGTCACTTGCGTTTTAACCACCGTGGAGGTTCGAAGCCATTTATCCAACATCGTGCCGAACATTCTGAGGTAAATATATCCTAACGTAAAATTTAACAGTTAATTGTTTTTACTATCTGGAATAATATTGAATTTATTTTATGTTTATAACAGAGTAGCACATGTGAGGTGCAATCATTTCCAGATTTTTTCCGTGTGACGCATTACAATGACAAGAATAAATGGATAAATGAAGAAGCCGAACGCTGCTATGTAAGTTTCAGTTTTTAAAATAAAATAATTAATATTATATATGTTAAATTTTTTTCTCAAATTCTAATATTAACTTATTTTTTGAAACAGAACGAAATGATGGAACTCCAACATCAAACTCAGGAGACAGGGACCGACCCCATACCAGATGAGCAGCTGTCGCAATTGGTTTTCAAGAATCAGACAGCTTACAACGTTGGTCTTGGCACTCGTAAGAAGCCAACGTCATCTGCACGCAATAGTGGTAATTCGGGCAATGTCTCTCTTCGAGACGAGTTAGTCACCACCAAAGACGACCTAGCCAGCACCGAGACGAGCTGCAACAGACTAAGGAGAAGCTACAACAGGTCACGGTGGACCACGAGAAGAAGATGGTGGACCACGAGAAGAAGATGGAGCAGTTGGAACAGCAACTGATGGCTTTCCGTCAGATGTTCGAGGCCTCAATGAGTCATGGTGCATCGGGCTCGAGCGTCCCCTCATCACAGTAGCAATTAATTTTATATTTAGTTTGTATAAACATTTTGAACAAATATATTTAATATATATATTTCTTTTTTCTAAAACAAATTTCAATATAATATTTCGTCATTAATTACATTTTTTTTCAACTAAATTAAATATTTTAGACCAAAAAATAAGTAAATTACTAATTTTTAAGAAAATAAATTATTTACTTTTAGCGTCGAATATTTCGACGCTAATAGTATACAAAATGGCCGCTGTAAGCGTACATATATTCTTTTTAAATATATGTTAGCGTCGACTAGTTAAAAGTGACCTTTAGCGTCGAAATATTTCTACGCTAATAGTAACAAACATGGTCGCTATAAAGCTTACATATAATACTTTTTAAATATACTTTAGCGTCGACATTTTTCGACGCTAAAAGTTTGAATTTTTGCGTCGATATATTTCGTCGCTAATAGTAAAAAACATGGTCGCTATAAGCTTACATATAATACTTTTTTAATATACTTTAGCGTCGACACCTTGCGACGCTAAAAGTTTAAATTTTTGCGTCGATATATTTCGTCGCCAAATATACAATTAGCGTCGAAAATTTAACTTTAGCGTCGAAATAAATTGGACGCAGAGAATACTGTTTTTTAGCGTCGCAGTTAATTATTTCGACGCTAAAAGTGGTTTTCGTGACATTTTATCGTCCATTGTTGGCGTCTAATTTTTTCGACGCTAAATATCATTTGCGTCGAAATAGTAAGTTATGGCGTCGAAACAATTCGACGCTAAATGGTCTAATTCTTGTAGTGTTTTTTACTGTATACTTTTTTAAAAGTTATATTTTTGAAGAAAATTATCAAACATGATACGTTATTTAAAAAATATATATAATTTTATTTACATATCCACCCAAAGATTACATAATATATCGGATTCGTACTAAATTTGAATATACGATTAAAACACATGTCAAACATTGAATATATATTTGATATAAAATATATTGATGTTTTTTTTTATACTTTTGATATATTTTACAAGTTTTGAATGGACCGATAAATGAAATTTCAAAATTTGTGTATTTTTTATAACGTATTAAACGATACACAATGGATAATTTCTCTTTTTTTTTTTAAGTTTACGAGGGTCTGTTTAATAAAATTTAAACTCATTTACAACACGTGACATAATTTCTTGGAGAAAAGACACTTTATCACTTGAGCAATGACCTAAGTTGAAATGGGATCTCTTGTTAATGTATAGAAGAGCTCTAAGTGAAGTTAATTACTTGCTTGATTACTTTTAGCAGCAAATTAATTTTCAAATAGATTCTTAATGACCTATATATGACGTCTTGCATGAGCTCTTTACATATATGCATGTGAGTAGCATTTGTCCCAAAGGGACGTGACTTGTTAATGTAGAGTTTAAGATTTCACGTTGAAATCCTAGGTTCGAATCCAAGGAGTGCGTTTCTTGAAAGAGCCTGGGACAGTCGAGAATTTTACCTGCTCCAGGTGATTTGAGGATGGAATTTTCAACAATTTCATAAAAAAAAAAATTTGCATTTGCATGTGCAACAAGCAAGGAATCATGTACCATTCATAATGGTAAAGAATAAGAAATATTAGGGGAAAAAATAGCATATGATGTTGATTATAAAATTGGCAAAGAACATTTCATATTCTATCACTGTGAAAAATTATACTAATATCTTAATAGAAGTGTTAAATTTCTTAACATTTACAAATTTCAAAATCACATATTGTCTCTTTCATTTAAACACAAAGAGGGTATCTTTTTGTAGGGTCCAGGATCTCACCTTGAGGTTCTGGGTTCGAATCCAGATGGTGCACTTCTTGTAAGAGCCTGGGACAGCCGGTGATTTTATCTGCGCTGCGGCATAGAATTGATGGTTTGGTGGCGGGGTTTCCATCGTTTTCAAAAAAAAAAAAAAAAAAAAAAGGTATCTTTATAGATCTATATTAATGAATAAGTAAAAGATATAGTTCTTAATTAGAAACCCTAATTTAAAATTTGAGTCATTGCTGACTGTATCACCTATGAACATAAATGCTAAATATTCCTTAAGAAACACTTGATTCCTTATTCTCTGAGCCAAATCTTTAGAATTATAAAATATCAAAAGAAAAATTAAATGCAGAATTAGCCGAAAGTCATATTGTGAGAGGGATAGTCAACGATTTATTGTCATGCGGTGTGTTTTCAATTGCCCTTTACGTGCCTAGTCTTGATAATTAGAATCTCATTTTCTCAATGGGAATATTAACTCCCTTTAGCTTGTGTTCATATCCATTCTTAGTTGTAAAATTTTAAATAGAAAAAGAAAATTCTCCAAATCTCTTTAATTTGACTCATTATATCTTTATACCGTCTGATTCCTTCCGATTCAGTTTCGATTCTGAACTGGAACTGTCCGGTTCCTTCCGGTTCGGTTTAAGAACATAGTTCAAATATTAAATTTCTCATTTCCACTCAAAATTTTATCAACTGAACTAGTAGTTATTTTATCGTAAAATCGCTTGTGTTTAAGGGTAATAGATTTTGAATATAAGATTTAAATTCATTGTCAATATATATCTCCAACCAGCATGGGTATCCCAAAATTTGAGGAGAATCATCTCAGCATCTAGTAGTTGCTTAGTGTCTCTAACCATGCCATGTTAGGGAAGAAACATCGGAGAGACAATGTAACAACATATATAGTAAAATTAGAAAATCCAGAAACTGCCTAAATGTCTAATATTTTGCTCTGTAAGATATAATATATATATATTAGCTTGCAATTAATTTGGACTTATAAATTAAAACACTACAAGAATTATGGCTTTTAGCGTCCAACTATTTAGCGTCGAATATTTTTCGACGCTAAAAGTGATATTTAGCGTCGAAAATGATTTTCGACGCTATATGTCAAATATTTAGCGACGGAATAAATTTTCGACGCAGAATATTAATGTTTTAGCGTCGAAAACTATTTTCGACGCTAAATACAGAACTTTAGCGTCGAATAGTATTCGACGCTGAATAATTATATTATTGCAATAATTTTTGGCGCCAAATATTACACTTTTAGCGTCGCAAAAACGTGTCGACGCCAAAAATATACTTTTAGCGTCGAACAAATATAGTCGCTAAAGGTTTATAAAGTTTCCACCGACAAACCCCTGACTCTTTCGCGTCTAAATTAAATTCGACGCTAAAAGTATAATTTTAGCGTCGAAAAAACCTTTTCGACGCTAAAAACGTACACAATTAGCGTCGATTATGTATAGTCGACGCCAAAAATAATACTTTTAGCGTCGAAAATATTTGCGACGCTGAATAGTTATGAAATTTCCACCGACAGATCCTTGATTCTTTCGCGTCTAAATTAAATTCGACGCTAAATATCAACAATTAGCGTCGACATAACGTATTCGACGCTAAAAAAACTGTAACATTTAGCGTCGAATTTCCGTATTCGACGCTAAAGATAGATTAAAATGCAGAAGGTCACCAACCCTTCTCCCCCTCTGTTTTTTCTCTCATTCTCTTCATTTTCATCCTCTGAAATCTCAGAATTTCTCCTCTACATCCTCACATCTCTCCTAAAAATTTTCAATAAAATTGTAATCAATTTCCGATAAGGTAATTCTTGTTTCATATTTCTTTATTATTTTCAATTTTTATGATTATATATGTTGTTTATATGCTGTTTGTTAGTGATTTATGATTCATATATGTAGAGTAAGTATATTAATTAATAAAATATAAATTTTTGTAAACTATTTAATTTATCAACAAATAATATATATATATATATATGCTTAAATTAAGTATTACTGAATTAGTAATGTTGATTACTGTAAAATGATATCTAATGATTATATTATTATATTTAGGTATTCTGCTGAAATGGATAGAAATTGGATGAGCTTCTGGATAGATTGAGTGTTGAATATCGTAATGGAGTGTCTGAGTTTATGGAAGTCGCAAAGCAACACATTGATGCAGAAGGTCGTGTTCGTTGTCCATGTGCAAATTGTTTGAATAGGAAAAGGAAGCGGTTGGTTAGATGAAGTTCATAATCATTTATACATGCCAGGAATATCACCAACTTACCGTACGTGGATTTATCACGGTGAGCAGTATAATTCTCAGTCACGGTTTTATGATGTCGGTGAAGGGAGCAGTAGTTACAATCAACCTGCAAACGATGAGATCGCCGATATTTTGCATGACTTACAAGGTCCACAACTTGGTCATAGTGTTAGTGGCGACATGCCAGTGTTAAGTGGAAATGATCAAAATTTATTTAGTGAACTACTTGATGAGGCAAAAAAAATTCCATTCGAAGGTGCTGGAATGTCGATCTTGAATTTCGTTGTGAAATTATTACACATTAAAGTGATCAACAGAATGACCAACAAAAGTATCGATATGATGTTAGAGTTACTGGCCCAAATGTTACCGGTTGGAAGCGAATTGCCTAAGTCGTACTACGAGGCAAAGAAAATGTTGCGTGATCTGGGAATGGGGTATGAATCCATTCATGCTTGTAAGTTTGATTGTGTATTATTTCGTGCCGAGTATGAATCACTTGAACATTGTCCGATATGTGGTGAAAGTCGGTACAAAGTCCGTGGTATGGGGAAGAAAGTGCCTCAAAAGATATTGCGATATTTCCCTTTAACGCCCAGGCTGCAGAGATTGTTCATGTCACGACACACAGCGACTGATATGATGTGGCATCATGAAAAGAGGATCGGTGCGGAGGGCATACTTAGACATCCTGCGGACGGAACCGAATGGAAGGAATTTGATGACATGTACCCTCGTTTCGCAGAGGACCCCCGTAATGTCAGGTTAGGTATTGCCTCTGATGGTTTTAACCCATTTGGGAATATGTACAACTCTTATAGCATCTGGCCCGTTATTGTCATTCCATATAACTTACCTCCATGGAAATGTATGAAGGATCCGTTCATGTTTATGTCATTGCTTATCCCTGGTCCACGTTCACCTGGTAAAGATATAAATATTTACTTGAGACCATTGATCGAGGAGTTACAAACATTATGGAATGTGGGTGTGCATACCTATGATGCAGCTTCAGAGCAGTATTTTCAGATGCATGCCGCATTATTATGGACCATTAATGATTTTCCAGCCTATGGTTCATTATCTGGATGGAGCACTAAGGGATACATGGGATGTCCAGTTTTGCGGATCATACACCTTCGCAACGATTACGGAATAAAATCGGATACACGGGCCACATGAGATTTCTTGAGTCGAGTCATCCTTGGCGGAGGAGTAAATTATTTAACGGGCAACATGAACCTCAGAGTAAGCCCAATCGATTGTCTGCATTTGACATACTTTGCCAACATCAACATCTGAAAGACAGCACACCAGGTAAACATCCTAATAATAGAGATAAAAATCGAAAACGGTTACCTGAAGAGTTGAATTGGACAGGAAAAAGTATTTTCTTTGAGTTAGAATATTGGGGGACTCTGAGTTTGCGACATAATTTGGATGTAATGCATATAGAGAAAAATATTTGTGAGAGTTTAGTGGGTACACTATTCAATATTCCGGGTAAGACAAAAGACACTGTAAATGCTAGATTGGACCTACAAGATCTTAGAATTCGCAGTGAATTGCATTTACAAGACTCCTCTCGAGGTTTTATTAAGCCTCCTGCTAGTTATGTGCTCAATCAATCGGAGAGAAAATCATTCTGTGATTGGCTGAAAATGGTTAAATTCCCTGATAATTATGCATCCAATATTGGGCGTTGGGTCAGAGATGATACAATAACGGGATTAAAGAGTCACGATTGTCATGTACTGCTCGAGATTCTCCTTCCTGTTGGCATTCGACCTTATCTCCCCCCGAATGTATGTGACGCCGTACTTGATCTATGTGGCTTCTTTAAACAATTGTGTCAGAGGACATTAAGCACATCTGTTATTGACGACCTTGAGCAAGGAATCGTGATAATCCTATGCAAGCTGGAGCGAATTTTGCCACCCGCTTTCTTTGATGTCATGGTACATCTGGCTGTGCATTTACCGGATGAAGCTAGAAAGGGAGGTCCTGTCCATTACAGATGGATGTATCCCATTGAGAGGTATTATATATATATATATATATACAGTTTTATATAAGAAAATTTGTAACCGTTTTTTTGTGCATAGAATTTAGTGTTAATGCAAACTTGTTGTCATATCTGCAGAGCTTTGGGAGATTACAAACAATATGTCAAAAACAAGGCACGACCTGAAGGTTCAATAGCTGAAGCTGTTATAATAAATGAAGCAATAACATTTTGTTCGATGTACATGCAGAATATTGAAACTCATTTCAATCGTCGGCCACGAAATTATGATGGAGATGCAAGTAATAGCCAAGAGATCACAGTGTTCCGTCAAAATTACAGACCATTTGGGGCAGTAGGTGACAAATTACTAACCCGTCAGGAAGTTCAACGTGCGCATTGGTTTATATTGAGTAATTGTGATGAAGTGCAACCATATTTAATGTAAGTTTTTATGGTGCATCATTACTGAATTTTTTCCATACATTAACCGTGATAATTTATTGTAGGCAACATCTAACAATGCTACAAATTGCTGGTGACCATAATGTTGATGAAACCCACAAAAAAGAATTTCCTAAATGGTTTGAGACAACTGTAAGTTATAATATTTTATATTTATTTTGATCCTAACATTAGACATTTCAGTTTGTTATATTAACACATATATTTCATTGTCAGATTATTAATCAAGTGGAAAATGGTCAATTGGACTCGCAATCCTCGTTGGTTTCTTTGGCTTATGGGCCTCAAATGCAGGCGTATGAGTACAGTGGATGTATTGTCAACGGAGTTAGATTTCATACCGAACAGCGAGATGTTAATCATGTGACTCAAAATTCTGGAATTGTAGTCGAAGGAGAACACGGCTCAGATGTAATTGACTTCTACGGCGTATTGCAATCGGTCATTGAGTTCATATATCGACCCAGACGACATACTGTGCTATTCCAATGTAAGTGGTTTGACACTAATGCCAGAAAGAGGAGAATTCAAGTTAGTAATCATCTCACGTCAATTAATGTTCAACGTTGTTGGTACAAGAATGATCCATACATTTTTTGTACCCAAGCACGTTCAGTGATATATATACCTGATCCTAAGTTAGGAACTGGATGGATGGTGGTAGAAAAGTTACAACATATGGCCATTTGGGACACGCAAGAGAGAAAGATAGAGTTGACATATCAGATGAAACACAAGAAGTCTCAGGCAATTTTGAAGTTCCTGAACAGATATTTGTTGGACCAACTGTCAACGTTCCTGAAAATATCACATTAACTCGAGCTAGTACAGACGTTGAGCTAATTCCTCATTCAAGTGAGCTGAGTTGAAGTAGCAAGTGAAGAACAATTTGACACTGAAGATGACTTCGATTCCAGTCACGAATCCTCAAATACCGACGATAATAGTGATTAATTATGAAGTTACAGTATTTTGTAATGGATGAATAATTTATATGGATTAATGTATGGTTGTTGATTTTAATTACGCTTTAGATATGATTGAAATATTAACGTAATGATTAATAGTATAACTATGATATATTTGTTTTCAATTATTATTTTTAATGATACACATTTAGCGTCGAAATTGTTTACATTTGGCGTCGAAATTATTATTATTTTTAATGATACACATTTAGCGTCGAAATTGTTTACATTTGGCGTCGCAATTCTTCGACGCTATATGTCTTAAATTTCCCGGAAAAAACCCAAAATTTTTAATAAACCGCCAATTTTTAGCGTCGCGAAATTTGGACGCTAAAATGAATTTATTTCGACGCTAAAGGTGATATTAGCGTCGAATTGTTATTCGACGCTAAATATGAAAAATTTAATTTCCCGGGAAAATAACCCTAAATTTTAAATGACCGTCTAATTATTAGCGTCGAATTTTTCGACGCTAAAAGACTGTAAATTCGACGCTAAATGTCGTCCAAATCTCTAAAACCAGAGACCTCTTCTCTTCTGCGCAAACGACCCAAATTCGGCCAACCTTGCATTTCTCCTGCAATTCTCGGCTTATACTCATTGCAAGCAACAAATTTAAGGTGAGTCTCACTTTTTGATTTTTATTTGATGCTTGATGATGTTGAATGTTGATGATGATGAATGATGATGATTATTGTTGATGAGATGAATGATGATGATTATTGTTGATGATGCTTGTTGATGATGAATGATGATGATATTTTTTATGATGATGCTTGTTGTTGATGGTTGTTGATGACAATGATTGTTGTTGATGATTGTTGATGATTTTGTTGATGATATGTTGATGGTTGATGATGATTTTGTCGAAATTAGAGGGACGAATATGATATTGAATGAAGGATGATGATCGACGAATTAAAGGGACGGGGACGGCAGAATTCTGGGCAGAACAGGCAGCCCCCGATGTTTTCCGTTTAACTTCGTCGTCCATTAGTACAGTATGTGTTTTGGAATTCGAAACTTCGTATAGTATAGTATGTGTTTTGGAATGTTTGTATGTGTTTTGGAATTCGAAAGTTCATATAGTATATATAGTATGTTTTTGAATGTTTGTATGTGTTTTGGAATTCGAAAGTTCATATAGTATATATAGTATGTGTTTTGGAATGTTTGTATGTGTTTTGGAATTCGAAAGTTACGAAAGTGAGCATTCGATGTGATAAGCGCTTTTGTTAAGTTGTATTGACTTGTATGGATATGTATGTATATGTATAAGAACTTTGGAATTTGATGACGCTAATGCGACGGGTTTTGCAGATGGCACCGGGCAATCGCAAACGGGCTACCGCGACTCCATCTACATCAACAAGGGCAACTGGCCCTGGTGATTTCTCTGCTAGCACAGGTGAGTCCAGTACAGTGAAGGGTCGAGGACGCACCCGTGGCCTGGGGTTGGCTAAGTACGTTAAGGCTCACGGCCGTATTCGAATACAGATATCAGAGGATGGACACACTCAAGTCGGACAACATAATTCAGCGTTTAATACAGCCATAGGAGCTACAGCTCGATATATGAAGCTCCCCAAAACTACGTATCTTGGAGAAAGATACCGTGGGAGACAAAAATGAACCAGCTATTCCCTTCGCTACTTGTAAGTTTTCGATATTGTTTGTTATTTAACATTTTTATTTGATACTTATTTTTACTCGAATTTTCATGTAGGAATGGTTCGAGTTCGATCTGACCCAAGTGAATGTCCAACAATATATTGACTACCACATGGGGAAAAGTTATAAAGATTATAGAACAAAAGTCCTGAAACCAATATTCGACGAACATGGACCTTCAAATGCTCCACAACACAAGCCTGATTTTATAGAGGAACAAGATTGGACATTCTTATGTGAGCTTTGGTCTAGCAAAAAACACGAGGTAAATTTTGAAATAAACAGAAATTTATAATTGTCTTTGTTTTCGGTACTTACAGTGTTGGTGAATACAAGATAAATGTCACGCAAATGCGGAAAATCGAAGTCACTTGCGTTTTAACCACCGTGCAGGTTCGAATCCATTTATCCAACATCGTGCCGAACATTCTGAGGTAAATATATCCTAACGTAAAATTTAACAGTTAATTGTTTTTACTATCTGGAATAATATTGAATTTATTTTATTTTTATAACAGAGTAACACAGGTGAGGTGCAATCATTTCCAGATTTTTTCCGTGTGACACATTACAATGACAAGAAGAAATGGATAAATGAAGAAGCCGAACGCTGCTATGTAAGTTTCAGTTTTTAAAATAAAATAATTAATATTATATATGTTAAATTTTTTTCTCAAATTCTAATATTAACTTATTTTTTGAAACAGAACGAAATGACGGAACTCCAACATCAAACTCAGGAGACAGGGACCGACCTCATACCAGATGAGCAGCTGTCGCAAATGGTTTTCAAGAATCAGACAGCTTACAACGTTGGTCTTGGCACTCGTAAGAAGCCAACGTCATCTGCACGCAATAATGGTAATTCGGACAATGTCTCTCTTCGAGACGATTTAGTCACCACCAAAGACGAGCTGCAGCAGACTAAGGAGAAGCTACAACAGGTCACGGTGGACCACGAGAAGAAGATGATGGACCACGAGAAGAAGATGGAGCAGTTGGAACAGCAACTGCTGGCTTTCCGTCAGATGTTCGAGGCCTCAATGAGTCATGGTGCATCGGGCTCGAGCGTCCCCCCATCACAGTAGTAATTAATTTTATATTTAGTTTTGTATAAACATTTTGAACAAATAGATTTAATATAATATTTCTTTTTTCTAAAACAAATTTCAATATAATATTTCGTCATTAATTACATTTTTTTTCAACTAAATTAAATATTTTAGACCAAAAAATAAGTAAATTACTAATTTTTAAAAAAATAAATTATTTACTTTTAGCGTCGAATATTTCGACGCTAATAGTATACAAAATGGCCGCTGTAAGCGTACATATATTTCTTTTTAAATATATGTTAGCGTCGACTAGTTTCGACGCTAAAGGTGACGGTTAGCGTCGACAAATATCGACGCTAATAGTAAAAAACATGGTCGCTATAAGCTTACATATAATATTTTTTTAATATACTTTAGCGTCGAAACCTTTCGACGCTAAAAGTTTGAATTTTTGCGTCGATATATTTCGTCGCCAAATATACAATATAGCGTCGAAAATTTTACTTAAGCGTCGAAATCAATTGGACGCAGAATACTGTTTTTTAGCGTCGCATTTAATTATTTCGACGCTAAAAGTGGTTTTCGTCGACATTTTATCGTCCATTTTTTGCGTCTAATTTTTTCGACGCTAAATATAATTTGCGTCGAAATTGTCACTTATGGCGTCGAAACAATTCGACGCTAAATGGTCTAATTCTTGTAGTGTGAAATAGCAACAACGTACGTACTAATACAAATATAATATTGCTTGGGGTGTGGCTTGGTGGTATATGGTCCATGATCTGCACCTTGAGGTTCTGGGTTCGAATCCAGGGGATGCACTTCTTATAAGAGTCTGGGACAGCCGGTGGTTTTACCTGCGCCGCGGCCCAGAATGTGTGGTTTGGTGGCAGGATTTCCAACGTTTCAAAAAAAAAATTAAAAATAATAATAATAATATTGCACATGACCACCACACCAATTTTGGCACCAAAAGCCTTACCCTCGCTAGCTAGCCAGATTTGTGAAGAAGGATTAATTCCTAATCATAGCAACCATATCAGTCTTGATGTTTTTGGTATGTATTCAATGGCTTATAAAACATCCGGATAAATCGTAAAATTCCGGAGAATTTAAGCGAAATTCTCATAATGTTTTAAAATTAAGCGAAATCCTTTATATAGAATTTTGTTGTAAATATCTTGAATCTTGTTGTAAAAATCTTAATGCAAAACATGAGGTAGAGATGGTAATAGGGATATTTCTTCATGTATCGATCTTGTTCTGTTCTATCGGGAAGGTAAATTATCCCCGAATCCCTACCGAATTTTTGAATCGAGACAAAAATCACCTCGGAATCCCGAACCAAGTGGTTAAAGATCTCGAATCTCAACTAAGAATCGGGATTTTTTAGGTTAAAATTCAGGATTTTAAATATGATGAGAATTTCGCTTAGTTTTAAAATATTAGAAGAATGTCGCTTAATTTTATCAAATATTAGGGAGTTTTCGCTAATTTTCCAAAAAGACCACATGAATTGATTGATATTATCATGTCATGGCTAACATATACAATTTTAATTAAACATCAGTCTAATTGTTGTGTATTAACTTCAATTTTTGGGTAAAATAGATTAACGGATATGGCATTAGTTAGGGGTGTCAATTTGGGTCAGAATTCGTTTATTCGTTTGATTCGATGCACTTTAAAGCGAATACGAGTTTGAAAAAATGGATTCGTTTAATAAATAGGTCAATTTGATTCGATTTGTTTATTAAACGAATCGAATACAGATTTAAGCTCATTGATTCGTTTATTCGTTAAGGATTCATTTTATTATTTTTATTTACTAGTTCTTGTTAATTTTCAATTAAGATTCGAGAAATTATAGCTAATTATCATAGAAAAATTAATATTTTCGATATTTGGTGAGATATTTTTAGTAAATATATTAATTACATATTTCATATGTATATATTTATGAAGAATTAATGTAAATCAAGTGTGGTAAATTATTTTATTAAATAATATCATTGACTAAACGAATAAACGAAGATTCGTATTCGATTCGTTTAATAAACGAATCGAATACGAATCCTGATATTAGGATTCGTTTAATAAACGAATCGAATACGAATTCATCACAATTTGATTCGATTCGTTTATGATTCGATACAAATTCGATTCGTTGATTCGTTTTGCCACCCCTAACATTAGTGACTTGGTTTTCAAAAAAAAAAAGGTGGCAGATATTATCCCAGAAGCCGCTAAGTGGCTCCTACAATGGTATTAGATGTACTTAATATGTCTCACACATAATTTTTGTTTCAATTTTAGTTATCTCTGAACATCTGTGTCTACCTATTAGGGGTGTCCTTCGAGACAACCCACAAATACGGTTGGTTGAGCCTCCTAAATTTTGGACAATATTAGAGGTTATAAAATTTAAGAAAAGCTAATATATATTTTAACAAGAAAACCAAAAAAAAATTCTCTTCTTCGATAAGGGCTACATGTTTTAGATACTGATTTACGTCTCTCCAAAACTCAGGGCCTCCCATGGAACCTTTTGGGATGCATATGGCGATTTATGATTCCATGTGTGAGAATCTACTAACACTTTATTCATTTTTAACATTATCAATTAAATTTTTAGACAGCTTTTTGCTGTGAATTAAGGGGAAAAAAAAACGTATTAAGTCTTTCCCAGAGGCATTATATAAAAGATCAAGTAATTTAAATTTCTAAAATAATTGATTTTATCTCTTACCTTATCGTACTCATAGCTAATAAAGTGTGAAGTGATAGAGGCTAGAGTTAAAATTTTCAAGTAAAAGAAGTTTAAATCATGATTTCACATATCTTAATTTATATAAAGTTTATATTTATATACAATTGTATTTTTATTATATGTAGAAATAAGAGTTTAATTTCAAAGGCAAAATAAAAGATCAAATATGTACTTAATTAGTATGGTTGGGCTATTTTTGTTTAAAGTTTTGTTATAAATTTAAGTTAAAATTATATTCGTTCTATATTATTATTAATAAGGCTTTTTTTAAAACATCAATATCTATAATTAAGGACTTTTATAACCGTTCTAAATCATAATTTTGATTTTTTTTTAAAATATTACATTATTATTCTACTAAAATTACAATTAAAATTTTGTCGAGACCAATATGAGTAAGCATAATTTTTTTTTGAATCGTTGGAAATACCGCCGCAAAACCATCTCTTTCAGACTTAAGCGGAGCAGGTAAAACCTTCGGCTGTCTCAGATTCTTACAATAAATGCATTCCCTGGATTCGAACTTAGGACTTCAAAATCAGATCGTGAACTCTACCAGTGGCGGAGCCAGAAATTTAATATAGGAGGGGCTAATTTCAAATAATAAAATAATTTTTAAATAACAACAACAATAAGTACTAAAATTTTAAATTTCATTAAAATAATTTTTATAACCGCTCTTGAAGAATTTTCATTTGTTAAAAATGTTAAATGATAACCCCATTATTATCAATAAAAAAAAATATATATTTGTCTATATATACAGATAGACTATCATTCAACCATGGATCTCTCATCTGATTTCAAAATCAATTTTTCATAAAATGCATAGCTGAAAATGTAATTTCTAATGTAGTTATGACAATTAGTAAAATCAATAATGTTAATAAAACCAATAAATAAATTAATAGAAACATTTATATTCTTTAGTCTCAATTACCTTTCTTGCAAATTCAATAATTTTCTTTCAATCTTAAAAACTCATTGTCAGAACCTAGATATGTGATGTAATTTTCAAGCTAAAATTCAAGTGATTTGAGATCCATTGGAAAAAAATTATTTGAATGAAATTTACCAAGTCTGTATTAAACAGTACTTAGTTTTCTTTTAATAAGATTGTGATTTAAATTTTCTAAAATCATAGAACTCATAATAATTATACTGATTTTACCCTAATGAACCAAAAATAAAAATAAAAATCAAATAGAAGTAAAATTTATATTCTCCATACAAAATTAAGAAATTTTCAAAGAAACTATAATGGAGATTCAAATTATTTCAAAGAACACAATGTACTTCAAGTTATGCAATTTTATGCCACAAATAAATTAATTCAAAATTACCTAAAAAAACTAAATCTAACATTATCGACTTTATTTTTATGGGCTCAGGAGGGGCTGAAGCCCCTGCTGGGCCCAATGTAGCACCGCCTCTGAACTCTACACCATCAAATCACGTTCATTGTGGATGAATAAGCACAATATACAATAAGCGAAACCCAAAAATCCAACTTCGAAATAAGAGGAAGCTACTCTAAATAAAAAAGAAAAATCTACCCACGATTTACTAGTAATGAAAATTGAACATTTTTTTCCTCTCAAAGTGGAAGAAGGATGTTAAGGTGGTGTGGTCTCTCTTCTTCTTCATCCTTTCCTTTTTCTTTCCTTGATATTATAAAAACAATCAAAGTTTATTTTCAACTCCTATGGTAGTTTATAGATCAAACTTTATCCATTTTAGAGCATAAGATCATGCCGAAAGTTGTAAATTATTTTCTTAATTTTGTTATTATAATAATAATAATTAACTAATGAAGAATATATAAGAAAATGAACATGCATTATTCAATTGAATACATCACTCATAATTAATATAGCAAGAAATTAGGACTTTACAAAAAGCCTACAACTTTTCCCAATAGTGCTCCCCAAGGTCGGCTTGTGCTTTTATCATTTCATTTTTTATCAACTCATAAATATGATTATGAATATGATCACATGTCAATCTTCAAGCCACTACTTTTTTATTATATATATTATTATGTGAGTCTCATTAATTATTCTCTCTTATCCATAATCAAATGAAGAAGCAAATTTTTACGCCAATTGAATTCCAAAAACTACATTTCTTTTTTAATAATTCTAATGAATGTTTAAATCTTTTCCTATATATATTATTTTATTTTATTATAAAGAATAATAAAATCTTAACGTCTTTATCGCTTCTATAGAGACAATTTTCACTTGACGGATCCCTATTATCTAGGCTGCATAGAAGATGAGAATAAGACTCGTAAGTTGATAAAATCATTCCTGAAGACTGTGAAAATAAAGCTCAAAAACTAATAGAAATTAGGCTAATAGTTACATATTAATTCTTTATTCAATCACGTTTCCATCATGAATTAAGGGTTTCTTAACCAAATAATCTGTCACTTATTGACCAAAAGGTACATATATAACTCTATCAAAGATGGATAAATTTGGAAAAATATATTTTATGTAGTTTCCAACAATAAGAAGCCTTTCAAGCTAAATCACAAAGGGTTTGAGTACTTTTCGGCTTCTACAGGAAGTGCTTTTTATTAAAAAGATGATTATGGCTTTTATATAATATTAAAGGTTCTTTTGATATGGTTTTTTAAATAAAGCTTATTCAAATAAAGTTTTTAGAAATAATGTTTTTAATAAAAAAAATTATAGGTATTTAGTTGTGAGTTTTTATTAAACATTATAAAATTATTTTATTGGACAAATTTTTTAAAATTGTGTTATGAAAGAAATGAACTAATATTATTAAATTAAATAGTTTTTTTAATCTTCAAAAATCTCTATTTAAAATGCAATTAAACATGATAAAAAATTTTGAAATGAACTGTTGGGGTTAAAAAATTATTTTACATACACTAAAAGTCATACGAAACTGACATTAAGTTTCAAAACTCAAAAGTAATTTTTAGATAAAGAAAAATATATTACTCGTCGTATAAAAAAACTTTCCAATTTGACGATTAGATTGCAGTGGAATTTGGACCCGAATAAATTTGGACATGTATTTTACATGTGGGTTTGATATGAAAAATGTAGAATTCGGATTTTGTTAACTGAAACCCGGACTTATAAACCTAAACCCAAATCCAAATTTTTAATTTTTGAATTCTTAATTATTTTATTTTATTTTTTTTACTTTTTGCAAAATCCGAGTTTCAAAAGCACTTCCGGAGAAATGCACCCCCCATATCACATTATAAATTAGGGGCGCTCCTCTTATTATTATTATTTAAAATCTTTGGTTAAAGAATGATTTGATGTTGATGATTATATAGTATTTCATTTTATTTTTTTTTGAAAAAACAATTTTTTTCTTCAAAAACACCCATCTTATATTTTTATTTTTTTTTGAACAAGAGGCTTGTAAGACAAATTTTTTACTTTCGGATATAAAGATGAGGCCACCCAACAAATAAGTTAATACGATTCCATGATCTATCGGCAGAAATTTTCGATTGACACTAAATAGTTGTAAGCAGGGAAACTGAGTCAAAATCTTTTCATACTTAAATTTTTTAATTTTTAATGTAAAAAATCTCGAATCTTGTTCAAAATTCGAAACCCTTAAAAAATTTGGTTCGGGATTCGGGATAGATTTTCACCCCGATTCAAAAAATCGATCGAGATATAGAAAGATTTTTTCATCCTGAATCACAATCTAGACATGAGTCTCAATTGTCTTTCATGCATCATGTTTTACAATATGAACCAAAATATTTATAGAAAAAACCTAGAGAATTTCACTTAATTTTAAAACATCAAAAGGTTCATTTAATTTAATTTTATTATTTTTCCCTTGAAAGTGTTAGAGAAAAAGTGTCTCTAATGAACGTGGTTTGGTGGTGTATGGTTCATGATCTCATCTTGAAGTCCTGAGTTCGAATCTTGTGAGTATGTTTCTTGTAAGAGTCTGTGATATATAGTCGGAAATTTTACCTGCTCTGTTTAAGTCCGGAAGAGACGGTTTGACGGTGAGATTTCGAACGATTTCAAAAAAACAAAAATGTGAGAGAAAAAGAACTATGTGAATATGATTTGAAGGAGGTATAATTTAATGATGTGTTATTTTTCACTGGGTCAAAATTGCAGTCTATAATATTGCCTTAAAGGTTGAATTGGGCACCGAATAAAGACATACCAAGTACCCAACAACCAAAACCAATAAATAGTAATGGGATGCACACAATTAAGCTTATAATAATTAATCTTAAGCAAATCCAATTAAATTGTGTGCCACTTGATAATAAAATAGGCCAAATTGCAAACCAAATTTATCCAAATATCTCAGATTCGGAGGCGCCGCCGCTAACAGTTTTTTCAATGTACTTAGACATGAAAATTTAGAAAATTATAAAGTGAAGACTTGAAAAAAAAAAAAAAAAAAAAAAAACTAAGTACTTAGAATTATAAAGCTAATCAAGCGTACGTCCCACTTGTTAATTTGGGTCAGCCTTAACTTTTAATAATTATATGCCTTATTATCTTCGGCATTGAAAGTGGACTTGGTAGTGTTCATGAATTGGTTTTGGTTGCCATTTACTTGGAAAGTTGAATTTGGGATAGGGTGGTGTATAGAGATGGCAATCGATTGAGAGGAAATTTATTAATCATGATCTTATTTTGAATATTGTATTAATTTTTATCCTCACCGAATTAATGTCATGGTTACTTCACTGCTCACATACCATATCGGTTTTTTAGTCCTTCAGATATGATAAATGAAGTAGTTTCAAACAAAGTATGAAGTTTAATAAACATTCTACATTTAAGGTTTTGTTTGATGTTGCGATTAAAAAAATATGGCGAACAAGTGGTGATTCATAAACGGTGTTCTGTAATTTTATGCTAAAAAAAATTACGATGCCGTTTTATAATATTTTGATGGTGGAGGAAAAATAAAAATTTTAATTTTTTTAAAAAATCACGATTAGTAATCGTAATTTTTTTATTATTAACCGAGCACTTAAAAATTATGTTTGGACTAAAACACAATTTTATCACCTTATCGGGTCAAATGACAATACAAAATAAAGCCTAATTAAATAAGCTTCTTATAGGAATTAGATATATTTTTTTATGTGTTCACCAATGGATTCGTACACATATTTACCTACCACACGTAAAGAACACTTACATTTTGTGTTTTTCTTCTTATTCAATCCGATATTTTCAAGAAATTGATAAATTAAAAATGTTCAAGGAAGACACAAATTTAGGGATGGCAAAATCCGGATCCGGACCCGGGTCCGGAACCGGAAGAGGTTTCATCACCCCGGGTCCGGTTATGGACCCGGGTAAATATTCCCGAGTCCGGACCCGATTACCCGGATTCTTTTTTCTTTTTTTTTTTTTAAATTTTAATTGTATTTTTTTTATATTTATATTTATTTTTTTTCAATTTTATTAGTTTTATTTCAATTCTTTTTTTTTATTAAATTCTATTATTTTTTTATATATATATGCATAATATTTTATATTTTTTATTAAAATTTAATTTATTTTTTTTCCGGACCCGAGCCGGGTCCGGGTCTTGTTGCCATCCTACAATGTTATTCCCTTGTAAACTTAAATTGATTATATCTCTATTTTGAACCTACTTTCAAGTTTGTTTTTGTTTTTGTTTTTGTTTTTGTTTTTGTTTTTTTTTTGTTTTTGTTTTTGTTTTTTTTTTGTTTTAAATCATCCAATAAAGCAATAATCTAATGGATATGTTCGAGTTAATATCACGTCTTGAATTTTCTGGTAAATATTATATGTAAGTTCAGAAATATATAAAAAATAAAAATAAAAATTGGCAACATATATTAAAAAAGAAACTGAAAAAACGATTATAATTAGGGGTGACTATTGGGTTAAGATTCATTTATTCGATCGATTCGATTCGCTTTAAAGCGAATACGGGTTTGAAAAAATTGATTCGTTTAATAAATGGGTCAATTCGATTTGTTTATTAAACGAATCGAATACGAATTTAAGCTCATTGATTCGTTTATTCGTTTAAGATTCGTTTTATTATTTTCTTTTACTAATTATTATTATTTTTTAATTAATATTCGAGAAATTATGGCTAATTATCAAAGAAAAAATAATATTGTCGATATTAGGTGAGATATTTTTAGTAAATATATTAATTACATGTTTCATATGTACATATTTATGAAAAATTAATGTAAATAGATAATGATAAATTATGTTATTGAATAATATCATGACTAAACGAATATTCGTATTCGATTCGTTTAATAAACGAATCGAATACAAATCCTGATATTAGGTTTCGTTTAATAAACAGATCAAATACGGATTCATCACATTTTGATTCGATTCGTTTATGATTCGATACAAATTTAATTCATTGATTCGTTTTGTCACTCCTAATTAAAATTTCATTTGTCTCAAGTTTAAAACTCATCGAATCCCCTCGACAGTAATTATATTTTCATATTTTGTTAATAGCCAAATTTTTTACTTTAAAATTAATATTAAAATCCATTCATTTTTCAACTGTCAGTTTTATTTACTAAATATATATATTAAAAAAAAAATGTATCAGATTGTTTGACATATAACATCAATAAATTGTGGTGAATTTTAAGTCTTGACTATAATCTTATTTTTGTTCTCTATCTCTTATTAGCTGTAAAAATACGTAAGAAAATAATATTTATACGAAATGAAGATAAAATCAATCATAAAATACTGAGGTGATTTGAGGGCGGAGGATTTAGGATCTCACTTTGAGGTCTTGGGTTCGAATTTAAGTAGTGTGTTTTTTGTAAGAACTTGAGACAGCTGAGAGTTTTATCAGCTCCGCTTAAGCCCAGAAGGGGTGATTTGGTAGCGGGGTTTCCAATAATTTTAAAAGGAAAAAAATACTATACTTTGTGATGATGATATTTTAAGTTATAAAGTATTGATATTTATTTTGTGATTAAATTTTGTTATCATTTTATACAAATATGATCTATATTTAAAAACATATTATATATCAATGTTTAGTGGATAAGGGAAGAATATTCGATGAAGATAATAAATTATTTAAAATATTTAAGTGTGAAGGCCGCGTTTGGAGGAATTGCATTTGAATGCCTTTGACAACACGGCAATTAAAGCTTAGCATTTAGACAACTTCAAATTATACTATTCAATAGACCCGGCCAAGGTTCCGGTTCGGTTAGGGTTCCTCCCCTAGCCGAACTGGTTGGAACCGGTTTGAATTTATACAATAATATATTTTTTTAATTTTTTAGATAAGAATTTTATTTGTAATTTAGTGTAATTATGTAATGTAATTTAACTTAATTTGTAATTTACATAATTTTATTTGTAATTATTTTCAAAAAAAAAATAATTTAATGTAATTATTTGTAATTTAACTTTTATTTTCAAAAAAAAAAAAAAACTGAATGGAACCGGAACCGAAACCGAAACCGAACGGTTCGGTTCCGATTCCGATTCCATTTTAGTGTGGAACCGGAACCGGACGGTTCGGTTCCGGTTTAGAACCGAACCGAACTGCCGGCCCGGTCTACTACTCAATTCTCATCAGCTTTCACTTAGGGTTTGTTTGTTTCCGGGGAAAGTGTGAGAGAGTTGAAATAACGAGGCTTTGAAATGTTTCATCGTTGGCATGTGGTATGTACGGTCATTTTGCATTTCTTGTGGGCAACTTGTAACCCTGTTTGGTGGGCAAGAAAATGAGAGAAAAAAGCAACATCATAGCTAGGGCTTCGATTATGTCATATATATGAACCCCGAGAATTAATATAATTTTCTAATCTCTACATATTCTTCGAGTAATTAAGGGTTTAAAAAAATTAAATCATATTATTTTTAATATATAAGAGTTTGTATTTTTTTAAACGGATGTCCATACTCTATAAAATGAGAGCGTTTGCACCGAAGGACGAGAGAGATATAACACTAACTTATATATGTGTGACTATATATATCTAGTGATGTGTTGTGATTTTCTGATCAGTGAAGAATGTTTACAAGGAAAAACTGGATTCTATTAGTACAATAAAATAATTTACAAGTATTTGAAATTTTACAAAAAAAAAAAAAAAAACCACTCTCTACACTCTCCTGTCTTGAGGCTTGATGTTTTGTGATGTCTAAAACTCACAAATGAACTCTGTATTTATAGTAAAACTTAAGCTCAGAATTTCAACACATAAATAGTGATCCACTTAAAGTTGTTTGTAAGCTTGCAGCATTTTCATACTTCCACCTAAAGTATATTGGAAGCTTGCAATGGTAGGTGGCAATGACATGTAGCTAGATTCTTCAATTCTCCCCCTCCAGATGTATTTGAAATAATTTTCATTTGACGGTTATCCCGTTATGTCTCTGCACAGCTCTATCTTGCCCGAGTAACCACATTTGTTAACATGTCAGTTGAATTATCATATGTATGGATCTTCATTAATCTTAACAGTTGTTGATCCATCACGATAGCGAATATCGATGTGCTTCATCCGGGAATGATACATTGAGTTCTTGCTCAATTCCAGAATACTTCGACTATCACAATGTATCTTGTATTCTGTCTGTTTGATCCCTAATTCTCAGAGAAAATGATTTAACCACAATATTTCCTTTTTTGCTTCTGTTGTTGCAATATACTCAACTTATATTGTGGATAATGCAATACACATCTCCAATCTTAACTGTCATGACACAGCTCACCCTGTAAAAGTATAGAGAAAACCTGATGTAGATGTTCTACGATCAAGATCTCTTGCTATATCTGAATCTGTATAGCTTTCCAAGATTGGATCATCTTATTTCGATGTACCATTGAGGTACTTGAGAATCCATTTGACTGCCTCTCAGTGTTGTTTTCCTAGGTTATAGAGAAAACGACTCACTACACCTACTGCATAAGCAATATATGGCCTAATACATACCATAACATACATTAGGCCTCAAACTACTGAAGAATATGGTATCAATGACATCTCATCTATCTATTTCTTGGATAATGGGCATGAACTCTTGCTCAGTTTGAAGTTATGTACTGGCATAATGCTGACGTTTTTGCTTTCTGTATATCGAATCTTCTGATTATCTGTTCAATATAACTCTCATATGAAAGCCAAAATCTTTTGTTCTATATGTATCGAACTATTTGCATTTCCAAAATTTATTGAGCTTGTCCTAATTCTTTCATGTCGAAAGACTTATAGAGTTTCTTCTTCAGCTGGCTGATCTTCGCAGCTTCTTATCCAACGATCAACATGTTGTCTACATATAATAGAAGAGTAACGAAATTTTCATCTTAGAAACCTTTGAATGTAAACACACTGATCTGTTGCGGTTCTTTTATAGCCTTGACTCATCATGAACGAGTCAAATTTCTTGTACCACTGCCTTGGTGCTTGCTTGATGTCGAACAAGTTCTTCTTCAGCTTGCAAATAAAGTTTTATTTTCCTAAAACCTTGAAACATTCCGACTGTTCCATGTAAATTTCGTCATTTAGATCACTATAAAGAAATGATGTCTTAACATCTATCTGTTCAAACTCTAAGTTCAAACTGACTACCAATCCTAGGATAATTCAGATTAAAGTAATTTTTATAATTGGTGAACAAATTTCATCAAAGTCGATTCCATTTTTCTGTAGGAATCATTTGACTACTAATTGGACTTTTCCACTGCCATCTTTCTTCATCTCTTCATCTTGAGCACTCATTTATCTTTAGTGCCTTCATGTCATGTGAGAGCTTGACTATCTCATAAGTATGATTTTTTTTTTACAGAGATTCAATTTCATTATACATTGCGTGTAGTCATTTTCCTATTTTTTTTTATGAGATGCAGCTTCCTTGAAATTTTATGGCTCCCCCTCTCCAGTAAGTAGAATATAGTCAGATCCTAAGGATTTGATTGATGGAATTCGGCCTCACTCAGATCTTCGTACTGTAGGTTCAATGGTTTTTGGAGTTCTATCATCACCTAGATCTGTGGATGATCTCGTAGCCTCTGATAGAGCGGGTTGCATCTCCTCTTGCTCAACATCATCTTTCTCCTCTGGTTCTGCTTCTGGCATATCATGCACCCTATCATTATTTGTGACCACTCGTGTTGGTGCTGGGGTTGTGTCTGGATTTGAATCGATTTTGTCGGCTCTGAAATTAGAAGATATTTTGGGCTTTTTAATGTCTTATATTATATAGTCTTCAAGAAACACTACATTCATGCTTCTGATGACTTTATTTTCCTTCGGATCCCATAATCTGTATCCAAATTCCTCATCTTCATTGCCTATAAAGATGCATAGAGTAGTCCTTGTATCGAGCTCTTGTCTAAGCTCATTGGATATGTGTGCAAAGGCTAAATAATCGACTGTTATAAAGTGAGATTATGAAGGATTCTTATCAGACCACACTTTCTCTGGAATCTCAATAATCAACGGTATAGATGGTGATCAGTTGATCAGGTAACAAACGACACAGATAGATTCTCCCCAAAATGACTTTGGCAACTTAGTCATACTGATCATACTTTTGACTTTCTTCATAATGGTGTGATTCATTCTTTCAGTAATACCATTATATTATGGGTTGCGTGGAACAATCATTTCATGTCGAATATCGTGTCTTCCGCAGTAGGCATCAAATTCTCTGGAAGTGTACTCGCCTCCATTATCTGTGTGTAGACACTTTATTTTCTTCCTTGTTTCATGCTCTACCATGACATGGAACAGTTTGAAATAATCCAAGACATGATCATTTATTTTCAAAAAATACACCCACACCTTTCGAGAAACATCATCAATGAAAGTCAGAAAGTATTTGTCACTGCCTAGTGAATTAACCTCCAAGGGACCACAAATATCAGAGTGCACCAGACTGAGCAACTCTGATCTTCTCGTATAAGAAAAATTAAGAGAAACTCTATGTTACTTACCGAATAGACAATGATTACAAGGAACTAGTGCATCATTCTTGGAAACAGTGATTATATCTTTATTTGTCAAGGTAAACAATCATTTCTCACTCATGTGATTGAGTCCCTAGTGCCACGGATTTTGAGAAGCCTCATTTTATCTACATTAAGCTTTCTACACATATCTTCACATGATTCTTGTATAAAGTGTCATAAATATGTCATTAGGCGACGATCATTGCACCTAAATGATTCTTGGAAGCTTGTAATGGTGGGTGGCAATGGCATGCAGCTGGATTCTTCATGATGTTATAATAAAGATCCACTCTAAATAATAGAAAAATACATATTTTAATATATTAAAATGCAAAAATATTTTATTAAAATATGTGTTCTTTTCTATTTTTTAGTATTACCTTTAACTCAAAAAATCATTAAAATATGTGTTCTTTTCTATATTTCAATGTGATTATTTATAAGTTAAAGTAATTTCTTATTAAAATTTCAAATATACATAGTCATTCTCTAGTAAGAATGGACGGAATAGTATCAAATAATATCCAAACGGTCTAGATAATGCAGATACTAGACCTGGCCAGCGGTTTGGTTCCGGTTCGATTCTGAGTCGAATCGGTTAATTCCGGTTTGATTCCCGTAAACCGAACCGAACCGAAACTGAACCGGTCGGATCCGGTTCGAACCTTTTCTTTTTTTTTTTAAAAAAAAAATTATATAAAAATTGCGAAAATAATTTAAAATAATTTAGATTAATTTAATAAATAATCCCTACGGTTCCGGTTGGAACAGTTGGAATCGCTAGAACCGTTCGGTTTCAACCGGTTCGGTTGGGGTCGAACCTTAACCAAACCATTTCTTTATGGTTCCGATTCCAAAACCGGTTCGAAACCGGAACTGTGGCCGGATCCAGCAGATACTATCTCCCCTCTTCTCAATAACAAGCGGACGTGATGTTAACATGTGCATTAAAGTCATGAACCACATGCTTCACTGCTCCAACCCATCTCTCTCTTAACAATATGATTATTGCTGGCCTCCTTTACATTTTGCTTGATTCTTGTTTGTAAAGGATGCACTACAGCCCACCACCCACATGTTCAATTTGCTTCCTGTTTAATTTAGCTGTTCACGCTAACGTTTGACAAAGAGTATAACTTACCTTATAAGTATTACAGTGGAAATATAAACTAACTTATCCGTGTAATAATCAAATATCATGTATGTTAAAATATTAAAAATAACTAAAAATTAATATTAAACCATACATATCATTTACTAATTTATTAGTGATACCACGTCACCTATACATGCTTCTGTTGCATCAAAAAATCACTAAATGTACTTCAAAATTTCAGTGGCTCCAAAAGAAAGTCATAAAATGTTTGTGACATTTTTAATAGATTTATGTCCATCTTAATTTGTATTGCCTAATATATAATAATGTTTTGGTTAATATATAAGTAATTAAATTTAAACGGTATACTGTTATAAAAATACCTACTTTTAAAGTTCAATATAGCTCCAATTAGCATAAGGTCCAATTTTCTAATCCTAAATTCATACTTTTACTCTGATGAATTACAGATGATATATGATTAAAAAAAAAATTAAGAAATTGAAAGGTAAAAAATCGTTAATTCATATGATGATATATTATTTTACAATCAATTAGATATTTTTTTATCTATACTAAAAAAGAAAAAAGAAAAAAAAAAAGAATGAAAGAATCATTACTACTAAAGAACAAATTCTCTGTACAGTCAATCCACGAAAACAAGAATCCAAAACCAATCAACTAAAATTTAAAAATCCATATAACATTAAATCAATCCTGTGATGAATTTACGATCTTGCCATCCTGATTAGTATAATTCATCAACGTCAACTTTGGTTTCTTGACCGGCAACGGACTCTCAACTTCCTGTGACCAAAACTCCGGCAACGCCGGTATGTTCAGGTCAAAGTCCCGTTGACTGCTGCTCGAAAACGTCACCGCACTGGCACCAACGCTAACGCTAACGCTACCACTAGCATCAATATTATTATTTTTGTTATTATTGTTGTTGTTGCCGCCGCCGCCGCCTTCATAGTGGCACCGCTTGTGCCCTCCCAGGGCTTGTCCCGTGGGAAAAGACTTGTGACAAATAGAGCACTCGTGGGTCCTACCACTGATGGCCGTGGCGGCTGATGAAGGTGGCGTGACGTCACTGGTGGACGCTACGGCGGCGGTTGAGATGTCAGCAGCTGCGTTCTTGCGGTGGCTGGCCTTGTGCCCACCTAGTGCCTGATACGAAGGGAAAGCCTTGTCGCATACACTGCACTTGTAAGTAAGTTTCAAACCAGGCGGCTCCGGCGACGGAGATGGGGTCTCCTCGGCGGTGGTGGTGCCACGTGCGAGCATGATGAGACAGAGAGCCAAGTACTCTTCTTCCGTGGGAGCTGGCGGGGATTCGCTACGCGGTCGTTTTGACGACTTTGAGCGCTTTCTTTTGGTCCACGTGTCTTCGTAGCTGAACGGATTGTGAGTTGCTGTTGTGGGAGAGTTTAGAGCTTGGAGAGCCATCGAGAATTTGATTGAATCTTGATTTTTTTTTTTTCTTTTTGAAGATATGATTTTTGAGTGTAAAATGAGAAGAGAGTGAGGGGGTTTATATATGAAAAAGGGGCAAAGTGGGAAGTGAAGTCGGTCAACTAAAGTTTATTTTTTTTCCATTTTATAAAATCGTTGAAACCCATCGTCAAATCACTAATTTCAAGCTTAAGTGGAGTAGGTAAAATCTCCAGCTATCCCAAATTATTACCAGAAACACACTGTTAAATTCGAATCAATGAGATCTCGAATATTACATTACCAAACTACGTCATTTGGAATGGTCAACTAAAGATATTATAATATAAATAGTAATTTTAGTGGCGGCAAAGGGGTGACTGAACTTGGCGACTTATTCCAAATCTTATTTTTTCCAAAGGCAAGCAAAACTTAATATTATATTTATAATTTTATTTATCCAAGTGGGTCTTTTTGCTATTTCACACACAATTACTTCAGTGGGGATCTTACCATTTGGGGGGCGTGTGGAGCACGTTTGGTTAGAGGGAAATTTATGTTTTGTAACTTCTAAGAAGGTTAGTAGATTATTATTATTATATTTTTTTTGCTGGGTTGATTGAATTTGTACATATTTTTGGAAAATCTTTTTTTATAGGTGTGTATTTTTTTCATAATTAATCAGAGTTTTACTAATATAATACATATAACATACTAATGAATCAACCATAAAAAATTTAGAGCTAATAAATAAATCTAGATTATTGATGTATTCAATAAAAAGATCGATCATCATAATATGAGTGATGATACTCTCACCAACAAATTTACAAACCCCTCAGTGTAGCTACAGTGATCTACAGTGAATCACTGTAGCTATAGTGAGAGGATTTGTAAATTTGTTTGTAAATTTATTGGTGAGAGTATCATTTTTATCATAATATTGTTCTGGTCGGGACAAGTAATAGGTGTAGTATCTATTGATTAGCTCTTTTATAGGTGGCCAATAATCTTTTCTTTGAGGTGGGGTGCAAATTTTTTTCTAAAACTCTATCTCTTGCCTACCGATAAAGAATGAGTGTAACGAAAAATATCATCAAACTTCTAACTTGCGGATTTTGTGACTTATTATAGTGATCAAATTTATTTTTAACCCAATATTCAATTAATTGAATTTGTGAATTCTAAATTTATTTGGAAATTAATGAAAGATTCACTAACATAGGAATAGTAGCAAAGAAACACATTTTTACTAGTAACATCACCTTCATTATTCCTTTGCCATATTGGCACTAATTTGGTTTGGAAAACTCCAAAAGAGAGGATATTCTACATGGTAACAAAAAATGGTTTCATTTCACTTTCACCCTCAAATTTATTTCATAAAAAGATTACTCGATCAAATTCTTATTATATTCTAAATATTAGCATCAAGTCTCAACCTTGTTGCTTTGTAGTATACTACACAGAACACCCTTCAATAGGCACCGTTCTGATTGCTGCCACGTTCCTCGTGCTCAAGATTTGAAGTAATTTTTTGATGCAACAGAGATATGAGTGACGTTGTATCACCAATAAATTAATAAATAACATGTATGATTTAATATCCATTTTTTTAATTATTTTTTAATATTTTAACACACGTGATAATTGATTATTGAATTGTTACATATTATATTATAGTTTTTGTTCTTGTGATTTGGAATTGGGGAAATGGCTTTCTTGTCCAAGTTCAAACCTTTTGATATCTCTGACTCTGACTGTGTTTTGTTAGTTGGTTCTCTGGAAGGACAGCTCAGCTTCCACGTGTTTAAATAATACTATAATCATGATTGTGAGAATTCATTTATACCAAAAAGGCCCCTGTACTTAATATTGACGGGTAGACGCAAAATAGAAAGGTAAAAGCTATGCCCTCCTCATTTGCTAAAAATGTTAATAAGGGACCGTAACAATATTATAACTTATATAACATTAAATCCACGCAAGGGTATTTAGGTAAAACAATAATATGGGATGATATGACTGAGTACAGTGTACAGAGTACTAACTAGGTGAAAGACTGTAGCTTGAGAGACGCGTAACCGTCAGGGCATACGGCACGCAAACCCGGTGCTACCTTAACTAACCGACACGTGGCACCCCAAAAGTCGTTTTTCTCTACTTTGATCGCATAACCGACAAAGGAGTACCGGTGAAGAGATGAGATCAGGCCGTCCATTTGTTGGGGGATTAATCTGTGAAAGTGCAACGTGGAGACAGCTCATGCTCGTGGTGATGACGGCGACACG
The DNA here is from genome assembly GCA_019454045.1 of Zanthoxylum bungeanum. NCBI lineage: Eukaryota > Viridiplantae > Streptophyta > Magnoliopsida > Sapindales > Rutaceae > Zanthoxylum > Zanthoxylum bungeanum. Next base: position 223,034 of record SKCR01023808.1, read on the forward strand.
TGGCAGTATTGACCATACTTTTGAAAGTCATAGTGGCTTCAAGTACGTTAAGGTTAGGTCTGTCATTATGTGGACATGATTTGGTGAGGGTGCTCAGAAGCACCCTCCAACAGTGCGTGGGTTATTGGATTTTCATATAACGGCTTATGTGTTAAATTAATAAAAAAAAAAAAATCAGATCCGGGTGGCAAAATGAATCAATAAATCGAATTCGTATTAAATTTTAAACGAATCGAATCAAATTATGATGGATTCATATTCGATTTGTTTATTAAACGAATATGAATATTCGTTTAGACATGATATTATTCAATAACATAATTTACCATAATTTATTTACATTAAATTTTCGTAAATATATATATATGAAATATGTAATTAATATATTTACTAAAAATATTTCACCAAATATAGATAATATTATTTTTTATATGATAATTAGCTATAATTTCTCGAATTTTAATTGAAAAATAACAATAATTAGTAAAAGAAAATAATAAAACGAATCATAAACGAATAAACGAATCAATTAGCTTAAATTCGTATTCGATTCGTTTAATAAACGAATCGAATTGATCCATTTATTAAACGAATCCATTTTTCCAAAAAAGAATCGAATAAATAAACGAATCTTAACCTAAATTACCATCCCTAATCCATATTGACATTCGAATAAGCTACAATAAACTTTTATTAGAGTCGGTGATTTAGCCCAGAAGAAGTTAGAAAGTGCTGTCAGTTGTGTGTGAAGTGTGATTGTGAATTGATGTTATCAATTACTTCATTATGAATTTTTAGTTGAAAGTCGGCGGATTAAGAAAATTAGGTTTTCTCAAAAAATGTTGTAGAGTCTTGATTTTCTCTAAAATAGATCGAGTTTAATTTATAATTTAATTTTTAAGTCATGATTAATTCATAATTATCTTAAATCGAGCCGAAAATATACTTTTACTTAAAAGTGGGTGTTTATCAAATAATTTAACTAATCACGATATTTAGATACAATAACTATAAACGAACTTTATACATTAGATATTATATAAAATAGGGCAGTGTTTGGTGGTGGCCACGAAAATGAAAGTAGACTAGTATAAAAAAAATATCGTATGATAGATATTATTTGGTAGAATGGTTTTGGCACCAAACAGAATATATGCTTATTGATAAAAAGTTGCTTGGCATGTGTCCCTTTTTTCTTGAATAATTTTGGCATCATGCTTGGTAGCTAAATTCAAGGCTTCCATTAAATAAAGAAGATAGGATAAGGCAGCAAGGGCATTACTTTGAGTACATACTCCATACTCTTCTCTTTTCAATTCTCTCACTCAAAGCTAAAGCCCCCAATGCCGTGTAATAAACTACTACTTTTTACACCATTACAAAATTCTGAATCTCGATTAAAAGTCGACACAAGATTCGAATTTCGTTACGAAATCGTAATCAAAACGAGACATGAATTATCAAATCTTGACCCATCCCGACTCGAATTAGAAGAACCCATTTGATATTTGAATAATAAAGGAAAGCAGTCCAAAAGAAAGGCAGCATTGAAAACAAACTTTGTTGCTACATTAAGCTAGGGGTGGTAAAACAAATCAACACATCGAATTTGTATCGAATCCTGATTCGAATTCGAATATTCGTTTAGTCATGATATTATTCAATAACATAATTTGCCATAATTTATTTACATTAAATTTTCATAAATATATACGTATGAAATATGTAAGTAATATATTTACTAAAAATACCTCACCAAATATCGATAATATTATTTTTCTATGATAATTAGCTATAATTTCTCGAATCTTAATTGAAAAATAACAATAATTAGTAAAAGAAAATAATAAAACGAATCATAAACGAATAAACGAATCAATGACCTTGAATTCGTATTTTATTCGTTTAAATAACGAATCGAATCATATCGACATCATTTATTAAACGAATCCATTTTTTCAAACTCGTATTCGCTTTAAAGCGAATCGAATCGAATCGAACGAATAAACGAATCTTAACCTAAATTGTCACCCCAACATCAAGCCAACCCACGTTTGAAATTGCCTTATTGTTGCAAGATTTTAGCCAATAGAGTCATTAGATAACAAAATTATAATTAACGCACATGTTTTAGAGTGCAAGTTTTAGTTTTTTATTTTTTTTTTTACTTGAAGTGTTTTGTTTTGGGTAGTGTAAAGTGAAGAGAAGATGCAATTGCATACAATACATACAAGCAAAGTTGATGACGTCATCCCACCTATAATCACTTGTATTGGATATATATGAATTGATTTGCTGTTCAAAATTTCTAGAATCAAAATTGCTCCCAAGACCTTGAAAAGTCAATTTAGAGCTTGTGATAGCTCACGTGTTTGGATATTTTGTGTTTGGATATTTTAAGGACTTGATAATAAGTTGCCAAAAGTTTCTTAGTCAAGTTGTCCTAAGCTGATCAGTCTTAATGCTTTGATCTTTATCATATTTAGTGTTTATCAACTTTAAAAATTAGTTCATCTACAAAATTAGTTTTTAACGATTTTTTAACCAAACTTAAAAATACCATCCCTAAAACCAATATTTTTTTATTATATGAAAATAAATTGATAAACGCTGTGTATAGGAGGAGGTTTGTGTCATATGTATACATTATTACGGGTGTGTGTATGTATGTATATATATATATATATATTATTTTTGGAATACCGATAAAACTCTCTCTATCTCATATAAGAAGTTATTAATGGACCCCTGTCAGAGTGGGTAAAATTTGATATTGTCCCAAGGTTTTACAAATGTTGCTCTCATTAGTTGAATCATGGTCTCCCAAATGATAAGCCAAGACTCAACCTATTGAACCAAACACTTGAAGACTATATATATGTTTGGGGAAAATCAAGCATCTGGTGAAATGACACGTGGCTGGACGAAGAAGGATTCAATGCCTCATGTCAGAATCAATTTTCAGGACATATAGTCAGAGTCTAGCAACATAGACTGCCATCAGAGTCTGGTAACAGAACCTGCCATTAGAGTCTGGTAAAGGAACCTATCACCATAATCTGAAGTCATGACCTCCATCAGAGTCTGAATCCGGGGCTCATCAGTGAGAAGCTCATACCATACTTGACTCCCACAAAGGTAAGCACATGTCATGCAAAGAATGGGTCCGAAATATCAGCTCATTGATAACACGAATCTTATAAAAAAGGAATCATATAGTCAATTAATCACTTTCTTTTTCTTTAAGCTGGACAATCGTTCAAAATATGGAATTTTTGAGATTTTAGGAAGTGAGCCAGTTAGTGGGAAACATGAATGAAATGTAACCGCTGTCAATTTATTTTTCTTGTAACAAAATATTATTAAATAGTGCGAGAATCCGTAGAAAAATGGATCAATCTTTTGATAATCAAGTAATAAGATAATATTTTTTTACCAATTTCTATATTCTTCTTTTGATTATATTCTTTGTAGTGTTTAATGTATAAACAATATATGTGTTAAAGAAATATTGTTGTTAAAGAAATATTATTATGGAAATAATATTAAGGAAATAATATCTCTATATTATGGTAATATCCCTATATTATGGAATCAATCTCTAAGAGATAATTCCTATAATCTTTATGATTTGTGATTTAATTATATATCCTTATTAGGATTAGTTCTTTCATATTTCAGTTTGATATGTAGCCTATATAAAGGCATTTACCATTGTAAATTAATATAAAGTGAATTCAAGACTTTCTTTCATTATCTAATATGGTATCAGACATCAGGTTCTGACTTTATAGTTTCACTCTCTCTGATTCTCATCGGCGCGTGGGGGATCATGGCTACCATAATTGCGTGATCCTCACGCACCCCATGTTGCCAACCACCACATTGCTTTTCCCATGCGCCGTCCCTTCACAAGTGCTTCTTCCGTCACGCACCACGCATTCACAAGTGTGCTCTGGCCGGCTCCATCCAGGTTTTGACTCTCTTTCAGATTTTCGTGCTTCTTTCGGGATTTCGCTCCCTCTCCGGCTTCGGCATCCTCTCCGACTTTGGTTCCCTCTCTGGCTTCGGCACTCTCGGACTTCGACATTCTTTCGGGATTTCGCTCCCTTTCCGGCTTCGGCATCCTCCTTCGGGCTTCGTAGGTTAAAGCTCTTCGGATTCGGCATCCTCTCTGGCTTCGGCTCCCCCTTCGAGCTTCGTAGGTTAAAGCTCTCCGGCTTCGGCATCCTCTTGGGCTTCAGCTCCCCCTTTGGGCTTCGTAGGTTAAAGCTCTCCGGCTTCGACATCCTTTTGGGCTTCGGCTCCCCCATTCTAGCTTCGCAGGTTAAAGCTCATCAATTATCTCAAGGTTTCCATCCTCCAAGTTTCAAGATTTCCAGTTTCAGAATTCCGCTCTCTGATTTCAAGATGCAACCTCAAGTTTGTTCCTTCGTTTAGACCTGGCTGCCGGTTTGGTCCCGGTTCGGAATCGAACAGAACCGAACCAGCCGGTTCCCGGTTCCACAAGTGTGGAACGAGAACCGTAAACCGAACCGGAACCGACCCGGTCGGTTTACGGTTCCCCTTCCGGTTTTTTTTTTTTTAATAATAAATTTTAAAAAATAAAAAAAATTCTATAATCGTAATGTTTTTTCATACTATCACATCATTTTTATAGAATCTTTTTTTTTATAAAATTCTTTTAACATATAATCCTTTTTATAACCAACTCTTGGCTAGTGCTTTCTTTATATAAGCGATGTGAGATATTTGTTACTTGGCTATTGTGTCCCACATCGCTTATATAAAGAAGTCAATAACCAAGAGTTGGTTATAAAAAAGATGTGGATATTCATGTTTTAGTATTGCAATTTTAAACCTCATTAAGTCATTATTATTAATTAAAAAAATTGAGATTTAGTTGTGGAACCTTACGGTTCCAAGAAAATAAATTTTTTTTTTTTTTTTGCTTTCGGTTCCAACCGGAACCGTACGGTTCCGGTTGGAACCGAACGGTTCCAGCGGTTCCAACCGGTTCGGTCAGGGTAAGAACCCTAACCTAACCGGTCAGGTTCCGGTTCGGTTCCGGAACCGGAACCTTGGCCGGGTCTACCTTCGTTACCAGCTTGAGTTTGAGGGGGGGTGTTAAGGAAATATTGTTGTTAAGGAAATATTATTATGGAAATAATATTAAGGAAATAATATCCCTATATTATGGTAATATCCCTATATTATGGAATCAATCTCCAAGAGATAATTCCTAAAATCTTTATGATTTGTGATTTAATTATATATCCTTATTAGGATTAGTTCTTTCCTATTTCAGTTTGGTCTATATAAAGGCATTTACCATTGTAAATTAATATAGAGTGAATTCAATACTTTCTTTCATTATCTAACAATGTGTGTGTGACAATTAAAGTAGTTCGATTTATTTTGAGCTTAAGAAGAGTAGGGGAGAGGAACATTTTATCATGAACGGATTGCGCGTGCAATTGGGCTCGGAGCCTGGGCTGCGCTGGACGCTAAGCAGACCCCAACCTTGAGCTAAATAGACCGGTAATCTTGGCATAATTGCATTTTATAAGTCAGTGGAATTGAAAGTTTCAATATCGACTTCTATGATTTCTTTTGAACAACTATCCATCAACTGTATAAGTGAATTGATCACAGATCACAGCCATGTCCAAGTTTCTCCTTATTTCATGGGCTGTCTTTGAAGATGTGGAGTACTTGCATTTGGAATCAGTCTAATTTTATAATGGCATTTCGGGTATTTCACCTTCCAGGTAAGGGTGGCAATGGACCGGGCCAGGCTAAAGTTTTGATAAGCCATGTCCGAGCCCGACAAATAGAAAAAAAGCATGGGCCCGTGTTTTATCCGGCCTTTTTTAAAAAAAAAATAAAATAAAAACATACAAATATAAAAATACATTCACACACAAAGATAATTCACAAATAAATCGAAAGTTTCATCGATAAATTAACAATTTAAATGCTACAAACAACTAAAAATGATACAAACATATTAATATATATATATATTGGTTTTGGCCCGGACCGGATCGAGCCCGCGTCAGACTTTTGATTATAGGGTCCGGCCCGGACGGGCTGGTCCGGGTGCCACCCTTACTTCCAGGTTCAAATTGCTTAGCCTTAATTATCATTGTTTAATTGGGCCTAACAATCTAAAAACTTGAGGGTGTTTGTTGTCATATTCACAGCTTATTACAATGACATTCAAATACTTGTACCTCTTATGTGTTTTCAAATAAGGGCTCCATATGTGGCAATTATATCCTTACTAAAGAAAAATTATATTTATACACAGGAGTACAGTACAATATAGCAAGTGTTGGAAAACCTTTTGAAGTTTCCTAAAAATTAATTAATTCCAGTAATTAATTTGGTACTTCAAACGAAAGTTTTCATTAATGAATAATAAATGGCATAATAAATGGCATACTTATTTAGTGTTCCATAAAAGTTAATTAACTTCATTAATTAATTTGGTAAAGGTCTCGTTAATGAATGATAAATGACATACTTATTTAGTGTTCCATAAAAGTTAATTAACTTCATTAATTAATTTGGTAAAGGTCTCATTAATGAATGATAAATGACATACTTATTTAGTGTTCCATAAAAGTTAATTAATTTCATGCATAATAAATGGCATACTTATTTAGTGTTCCATAAAAGTTAATTAACTTCATTAATTAATTTGGTAAAGGTCTCGTTAATGAATGATAAATGGCATACTTATTTAGTGTTCCATAAAAGTTAATTAATTTCATTAATTAATTTAGTACTTCAAACGAGATGTCTCATTAATAAATAATAAATGTCATACTTATTTTTTTTCTCCTCTTCTATATATAGAGAGCATTGTTTTCGTTTTTAATATAGAAAGAAAAAACACAAAAAAAAAAAAACTTGGCATTTTTGCTTGAGTTTCTCTTTGTTTTCGGTTTCAAAAGAGTTCAAACACTTTTGTGGTTCGTTGGATACGAGTTCGGTGGTGCCCTTGCTCGTTCGTTTTCCGTTGCATCCTGGGAAACAATCGTCTCACGTTCTACTGCACCTTCGGTAGGGGACGAATTTGTTTTAAGGAGATTGTTGACTTCAACAAGCCTCGGAAAGAAGAAGTAGTTCAGCTCATCAATTCTTTCAGAGACAGAGATACTTTCATCGCATTCAGAGGCAGACGCTTTCTTTCTCGTCAGAGGCTCGATTTTTGAAGACGTCAGAGGCATAGGCTTATTTCAGAGGCAGACGCATCATCTGGGTCTATTTTGAGCATCAGGGGCTGAAATAAAGCCTAATTCAGATTTCCTTGTAACTACCGTTTGATAATACTTGTACTACAGTCTTAAAACAAATTCCGTTCTGTGGATATGGAAATCAGTCCAAACACAGTTGATCCAAATGTGGCAGCCTCTTCGGCTGGCCAAAGTGTTGTGGCAGCCTCTTCGGCTGGCCAACATGTTTCAGCCTCTGGGCTTAATCTGGCAGCCTCTGGGGCTGGCCAAGGTGTTGCTGCCTCTATGGCTAGTCAACATTTTGGACATGTGAGCCATGTCAATCCTGCTGCGGAAAAACCTGAGAAATTCGGTGGTCAGAATTTCAAAAGGTGGCAACATAAGATGTTTTTCTACTTGACCACGTTGAACCTTGCGAGGTTTCTAAAAGAAGATGCTCATGTACCCAAAGAGGGTGAGATTGATATCCAAGTCATCAGTGCCATCGATGCTTGGAAACATTCTGAATTCCTATGTCGGAATTATGTGCTGAATGGGCTAAGTGATTCATTGTACAGTGTGTACGACGGAATGAAAACAGCTAAAGGGCTTTGGGAATCTTTAGATCGAAAATATAAAACTGAGGATGCCGGTACTAAGAAATTTATCGTAGGCCGTTTCCTAGATTTTAAAATGATTGATTCCAAAACTGTGATAAGCCAAGTACAAGAACTGCGGATTATTCTAGCAGAAATTCATGTTGAGGGGATGAGTTTAAGTGAAACCTTCCAAGTAGCCTCGATAATTGACAAACTACCACCTGGTTGGAAAGATTTCAAGAATTATCTAAAGCATAAGCGAAAAGAAATGAGCATTGAAGACTTGGTTCTTAAGCTGAGAATTGAGGAAGATAACCGAGTTTCTGACAAGAGAGGAATGACTCATGAGGCCAAAGCAAATGTTGTCGAACATGGCCATAAGAACAAGAACCTCAAGAACAAAGGGTCAAAGATGGGTCCTAAAGGAGGAGTTTCCAAGAAATCCAAATTTCAAGGAAGATGCTTCAACTGTGATAAAATGGGTCACAAGTCTTCTGAGTGCAGACTGCCGAAGAAGAAAAAGAAACAAGAGGCTAATGTGCTGGAAAACATGACTCAAGATGTTTCAGACATTAACCTTTCTGCTGTGGTTTCTGAGGTGAATCTGGTGGGTTCTAACCCAAGAGAGTGGTGGATTGACACTGGTGCCACTCGACATGTGTGCTCGGACAAGAGCATGTTTTATTCATTTGAGCCTGCTGGTAATGGGGAAAAAATATACATGGGAAATTCAGCAACATCTGAGATTGAAGGTCAAGGAAAGGTGATCTGAAGATGACCTCTGGGAAAGAGTTAACTCTGAATAATGTTCTGTATGTACCAGAAATACGGAAGAATCTTGTGTCTGGATCGCTTCTGAACAAGTATGGATTTCGGATGGTGTTCGAGTCTGATAAAGTAGTTTTAACTAAAAATGGGATGTATGTGGGAAAAAGGTATGTAACTGATGGGCTTTTTAAGCTCAATGTAATGGTTGTTAAACCCAAGAATATCAATAAAGCTAGTTCTTCTGCTTATATTGTTGAGTACTCTAATCTTTGGCATGGTAGATTAGGACATGTTAATTTTAATTCATTGAGAAAATTAATTAACATGAATCACATTCCCACTTTTAAAATTGATAACAAACATAAGTGTGATACTTGTGTTGAGTCAAAACTAACAAAATCATCTTTTTATAGTATCGAAAGAAACTCTGAACCACTTGATCTAATTCATACCGATGTATGTGATTTTAATTCAATACAATCGAGAGGCGGTAATAAATATTTTATTACCTTTATTGATGATTACACAAGATTTTGCTATGTGTATTTAATGAAAAGCAAGGACGAAGCTATAGAGAAATTTATTCTCTATAAGAATGAAGTTGAGAACCAACTGAATAAAAGAATTAAGGAGTTAAGAAGTGATCGTGGTGGTGAGTATGTTTTCCCTTTTGAATCACTTTGTGAACAAAATGGAATCATACATCAAACCACAGCTCCTTATTCACCTCAATCCAATGGGATTGCGGAACGTAAGAATCGTACCTTGAAAGAGATGATGAACGCTATGTTAATCAGCTCTGGCTTACCTCAGAATATGTGGGGAGAAGCTGTCTTATCAGCTAATTACCTTTTAAATAAGTACCACGGAAAGAAGCATGGAAAACTCCTTATGAAATGTGGAAAGGAAGAGTACATTCCTATAAATTCCTACGAGTGTGGGGGTGTCTTGCCAAAGTAGTCATTCCTCCACCTAAAAAGGTGAAGATATGACCAAAAACTGTTGATTGCATTTTCATAGGATATGCACATAACAGTAATGCTTATCGATTTATTGTGCATGAATCTAATGTACCAGATATTCACAAGAATACGATAATGGAGTCGAGAAATGCATCCTTTTTCGAATACGTTTTTCCTTGTAAAACTACTTCGAATTCAAATGTACAAAAACGAGCACATGAGACTATCATTGAAGATAGTCAGGACCGAGAACAAATAAATGTTCCAGAGGATCAACAAGTTGTTGAACTTGAACCAAGACGTAGCAAAAGAGCTAAAACGGAAAAATCATTTGGTCCAGATTTTCTGACATTTTTGCTAGAGAATGATCCTCAAAGCTATAACGAAGCTGTAAGGTCGGCTGATGGTGCTTTATGGAAAGATGCCATCAATAGTGAAATTGAATCCATCTTACAAAATCACACCTGGGAGTTAGTGAATCTTCCTACAGGATGTAAACCTTTAGGGTCCAAGTGGATTTTCAAAAAGAAAATAAAGGCAGATGGATCAATTGACAAGTACAAAGCAAGACTTGTAATTAAAGGTTACAGACAACGTGAAGGTCTTGATTACTTTGATACTTATTCTCTTGTAACGAGAATAAATTCCATAAGGATGATACTAGCGATTGCAGCTTTGCGCAATCTTGAGGTACATCAGATGGATGTGAAAACAGCCTTTCTGAATGGAGATTTAGATGAAGAAATCTACATGGAACAACCTGAAGGCTTTATAGCTCCAGGACAAGAAAAGAAAGTCTGTAAGTTAGTTAAATCCTTGTATGGATTGAAACAAGCCCCGAAACAGTGGCATAAAAAGTTTGATGACACCATGTTGGCAAATGGTTTCAAAATCAATGAATGTGATAAATGCATTTATGTCAGAGAGACAGAAGTTGGCTATGTCATTTTATGTCTCTACGTTGATGACATATTGATTGTCGGGAGTAATGTTAAAATGGTGAAATCTACCAAGAATATGCTGAAATCTAAGTTTGACATGAAAGACATGGGTCTCGCAAATGTCATTCTGGGAATAAAGATCTCGAGAAGTCCAGATGGACTTATTCTTGATCAGTCGCACTACGTGGACAAGATTCTTGGTAAATTCAACAATGATGATTCTGCTGTGGCTAGAACTCCTTTAGATGTGCGTCTACATCTATCGAAGAATAGGGGAGAGAGTATATCTCAATTAGAATATTCTAGAGTGATCGGGAGTTTGATGTACTTATCAAGTTGTACAAGGCCTGATATAGCATGTACAATAAACAAGCTCAGCAGATATACGAGTAATCCAAGGGTTGATCACTGGAAAGCAATTGTAAGAGTACTCCAGTACTTACGTTTTACTCGTAATTATGGGTTGCACTATCATAGATATCCAGCTGTAGTCGAAGGATACAGTGATGCTAATTGGATATCTGATATGAAAGACTCAAAGTCTACCAGTGGCTATGTGTTTACACTAGCAGGTGCAACTATATCATGGAAATCCTCCAAACAGACTGTGATAGCCAGATCTACAATGGAATCAGAATTCATTGCATTAGATAAGTGTGCTGAAGAAGCAGAATGGCTTTGAAATTTCCTAGAGGATATTCCAAGTTGGCCTAAGTCAGTGCCAGGATTTGCATTCATTGCGATAGTCAATCTGCAATTGGAAGGGCACATAACAACATGTATAATGGTAAGTCTAGACATATTCGTCGTAGACATAATACCGTTAGACAATTACTCTCTACTGGAGTTATTTCGATTGACTATGTAAAGTCAAATGATAACATTGCGGATCCGTTAACCAAAGGGTTAAACAGAGAGTTAGTTGAGAAATCATCGAGGGGAATGTGACTAAAGCCCGTTAGATAAATGTTGATTACGAAGGACACCCAACCTTGTTGACTGGAGATCCCAAAATCTAGGTTCAATTGGACAACCCACTCGTAAAAGACATAATTGGTTCACTGTGGGGGGTTACCCTCTAGTCCATTCCTATGGTGAAATAAAACGGTGATGCTCGTATGGATACAGGTTAAGCAAAGGCTTTTAATGATTCTTATGCGTCGGGAATCCGAGCGGAGTATTACGAGATACTCTTAAATAAGAAATCACCTATGTGAGAGAGAAGTGGGGCCGCTTCAAAGGGAATTGTATGAGGCACAATTCTTAGAAACTCTTGCAGAACCAGACAGATGTTCATGGCCAAAATGGGCATAATCATGAGAACTCAGATGTGTTAGGTAAAACGTCTGTGTGATATATGTTTTCCATTTACATGAACGGCAGTACAGTTCAATGACATCGCGTCCACTGTCAGCCAGTAAATGAGATATATTTTCACGAGGGAAGGTTCAAAGGCCGATGCCTACCTATCCTATGCAGGTGTTGAACCGTTGAACTCTTTTAGGTCAAAAAAAATATTTCTAAAATATTTTTTGTTATTTGACGGGTTTCGCCATTTTCATTCATGTGGGGATTGATTGTGGAAAACCTTTTGAAGTTTCCTAAAAATTAATTAATTACAGTAATTAATTTGGTACTTCAAACGAAAGGTTTCATTATGAATGATAAATGGCATAATAATATGGCATACTTATTTAGTGTTCCATAAAAGTTAATTAACTTCATTAATTAATTTGGTAAAGGTCTCGTTAATGAATGATAAATGGCATACTTATTTAGTGTTCCATAAAAGTTATTAACTTCATTAATTAATTTGGTAAAGGTCTCATTAATGAATGATAAATGGCATACTTATTTAGTGTTCCATAAAAGTTAATTAATTTCATGCATAATAAATGACATTTATTTAGTGTTCCATAAAAGTTAATTAACTTCATTAATTAATTTGGTAAATGTCTCGTTAATGAATGATAAATGACATACTTATTTAGTGTTCCATAAAAGTTAATTAATTTCATAATTAATTTAGTACTTCAAACGAGATGTCTCATTAATAAATAATAAATGTCATACTTATTTTTTTCTCCTCTTCTATATATAGAGAGCATTGTTTTCGTTTTTAATATAGAGAAAACACACAAAAAAAAAACTTGGCATTTTTGCTTGAGTTTCTCTTTGTTTTCGGTTTCAAAAGAGTTCAAACACTTTTGTGGTTCGTTGGATACGAGTTCGGTGGTGCCCTTGCTCGTTCGTTTTCCGTTGCATCCTGGGAAACAATCGTCTCACGTTCTACTGCACCTTCGGTATGTGACGAATTTATTTTAAGGAGATTGTTGACTTCAACAAGCCTCGGAAAGAAGAAGTAGTTCAGCTCATCAATTCTTTCAGAGTCAGAGATACTTTCATCGCATTCAGAGGCAGACGCTTTCTTTCTCGTCAGAGGCTCGATTTTTGAAGACGTCAGAGGCATAGGTTTATTTCAGAGGCAGACGCATCATCTGGGTCTATTTTGAGCATCAGGGGCTGAAATAAAGCCTAATTCGGATTTCCTTGTAACTACCGTTTGATAATACTTGTACTACATCAAGTACATAATAGACATTTAGACCAATAAATAAATAAATAAATAAATCTATTAAGAGTAAACATATAGCTATACTGATGTTCGAAGATGAATACCAATGCACCGAGATATCTTTATAAGAGGTTTCCACTCAATGTGCACACAACAAATTGGAGCTTCATCTAGTTATATTCTCTTTCATTTACACCATTATAATAGTAAGATAAATGTAATTTGGTAATTCATTTAGGGATAATTGATTTGTAGGAATGTTAAAAATGTTCGCGTGATGGGAATGAGTTCGGTATGTTAGAGACAGATAAATAGTCAATTTTATATATCGGACGATTTGAGAATGAGTATTGACATTCTCGTTCAAATAAAAGTGTTTGCATCATAAATAATTTCAACATGGAAGTAGGAAGTTGAGAATTACTTGGAGGAAGTTGATAGAAAAGTCTTCAATGGGCGTGGTTTGGTGGTGTAGGTTTAGGATCTCATATTGAAGTCTTGGGTTCGAATCCAGAGAGTGCGTTTCTTGTAAGAGCATGAGACAATCAGAGATTTTACTTGTTCCGCTTAAGTCCGAAAGGGGTGGTTTGGCGGCGGGGTTTCCAAATATTCCAAAAAAGAAAAAAATTGATAGAAAAATGCAGAGACTTGGAGAATGAGTGAAGGAAGTTAACAAGACATGCAAACACATGCGTAAGAAGTTGAGGAGCATTCCGATGCAGTTATTTTCAAGAGCTATAAAAGACATAGAGGAACCAAGATAAGACCACGAACACATCGACAAAAAAAACCCACAGCATGCAATCTTCAATTACTCTCTCTAGTTAATTAGCTTTGTAGTTTTCAAGTTCTTTTTCGATAACTAAGACCTATTTTAATTTCAGAAAAGTTCATAGTCAGTAGTTTGTAATTCCTTCTTATGTAATTAGATTTTCAATTCCTGCAATACTTAGTTTCTCATTTGTCTTTTATAGCATCATCCTAAAATCTAATTGCCTATCCCTTACCGGCTTTAGAGAACCGATTAGTTTTAAAATCGTTTGATTAGAAGTCAGATTTTCATGTTGAGGACTTACTCATCTGGCACGCCCGCACACAATATCAAATATTTTCAGACCCAACAAAAGGTAAAATTTTCATGTGAACAAACACCCACACTAGGGCCACGAAGTCCAATATGGGAGAATTCTTCGTATCCGTTGATTGAATATGTCAGATACTTATATTTATATTTCCGTATCATACCTGACATGTTCTCGTCCCTATTGATTTGGGACATATTTAATACAAATGGACTAGTTTTGACCGTAATTTAGAAAAAAGTAGACAATTAGGGATCTAAATGTTATTATATTAAATTGGGCCCAAACGAAACCGACCCATTCACCCACGGATTTTGTCTGATTACAACACAAACCACACCACGATGTTGTTCAATTAATTAACACAAAAATTCCATCTGAAAATTAAAGCAAAAAAAGCTCGATCTCTTCTCATGGCAGCGTCTTTGCTATCTCCACTCTCATCACCATCAATTGAGCCACTGGCTCTCGCACCTAAATCTTCTTTCCTCTCCAACCCCAAGCTCTTGTTCTTCACACCCTCTTCAAGAACAAAACGCTGCGTTCAACGATGCTGCAAGTACTACAATTCTCCCTCTGCAAAGTCCCTGAATCACATTCCCAAGCAGTTCAGAGAAGAGAATCTCTTAGATGGATGTAATTTTCTTACTCTCTTTCTCTTTTTATCAATACCCATGTCTTCTTTTCCGATTCCTTGCTTTTAGATGGCAAAAGTTTGGATTTTTTTTGTTATAGTTTAACATAAAGGATAAATTTTTAATCTTTTAGGAATTGAAATGAGGATATGTTTAGTGAATTTAATGTAAGAGAAAATGTTACATAGAGTGATCATAACGATTATATTTTGATTGGAGGATACCTTGTTTTATGTGTATGAAAGAAAAGGGTAATAAGATTTTGAGTTATATGAAGTAATGAAGGTGAATTAGAATATTGAGGAAATTTCTGATACTTAGCAAGTTAAGATACGATTGCCTTGACGCCGTTGTTATATGGAGGAAGAATTTGAACCATTGTCTTAGGACTTCGTGGTAATGTTTTAGAATATGATAGGAGGTCAATTTGAACATGAGAATTTGAAATTAGGTAGCTTTGCTAAGAGGAGGAGTGTGGAAACTAGGGCTTGAATAGTGATTATGAACATGTGAGTGTTGGAGAATACGTGAATTGTTTTGATTGAATAAGAGTAGAAATGAGTTAGACATATGGACTAGTAGAAATAGTATATAGTTAACATTTGTATTTTTGCAAGTTTATGTATCATATTATTCTTGGGAAACTAGATTTCCTAGGCTTGTTTTTCCTCATCTTGCTTTTGTTCTTGGCTTTTGATATTTTTCTTATTCTCATAGAGAGGTTACATATGATGATATTGCGGCCATATAGAATTTGAGACTGAGAGCACTGATTTTTAATAGTATTGTTTGAGCTCTTAATCTTATGGATTATTCTAGGAGCTTTGAATTTAGCTCTATACAGAGGTAAGGTAAATTCCTGTTATTACTTCTATTTCATTTTAATTTATCTTTTGTAGTGATGGACAACTACAAGAATGTACCTCGGCACCTTTATGGCCTTACTCCTTCACAGATGGACATGTTCATGACCGAAGATAACCCTGTACGTCGGCAAGCAGCGAGTGTAACAGAGGTTCCCTTTTCTTAACCGCTCCTTATTTTTATTTTAGTGACTCAATGATGATACAAAATAAAAAAGGGTAATGCTAGAATCACAAATTCTTTCTAGTTAGTTTGTACAAACTGATGTGGCATATAACTGTATTGGTTGGATGAAAACACCAAATGGCCCGCCTGATTTTTTTCTTCATTATTTTGTGTTTTCAACCAACCAATTTATGCCACATCAGTTTGTACAAAGAGT
The DNA here is from genome assembly GCA_019454045.1 of Zanthoxylum bungeanum. NCBI lineage: Eukaryota > Viridiplantae > Streptophyta > Magnoliopsida > Sapindales > Rutaceae > Zanthoxylum > Zanthoxylum bungeanum. The sequence goes on from SKCR01023808.1 coordinate 239,065, forward strand.
TTGTGGCGGTATCATTACTGATGAGAAAATGAATTCAATTGTATTTGTCAATTGCATTGATTTGAAGTTAATTTTTCCTAATATTAAGATATTAAGAGAGATTATTGCATATTCAACTCCTGACAGGAAAGCATTTCTTCTGCCAACCACTATTTGAACAATGGGGGGATGTGGAGTCTATCTGGCATGAGCGATAGGGGCCCTTCAAAATACAGTATGAGTGTGAGCATGTATGGTGGAGGAGGCGGAGGAGTTAATATGCCCCAATCTGCTCCTCCTGACTTACCTTCTTTGCTTTTAGATGCTCGGATCGTCTATCTGGGAATGCCGGTGAGGTTTTATAGTGCACACCATCTTGCTGACCAATCTTTCCTGCTTTTGCTGCCATCTTCTTCCTGTTGATCTGTATCACTTTAATATATCCCTTCTGTTGGTTTCAGATTGTATCTGCAGTGACTGAGCTTCTTATTGCTCAGTTTATGTGGTTGGATTTTGAAAATGCCTCAAAGCCTATATATTTATACATAAATTCTTCTGGGACACAGGTTAGTGCTGGAATGTGTTTTTTCTTAATATTGCAATTTTTTCTTTAATGAGATGCGGATGTATGAATCAATTTTATTAGCTTGCTTGAATCACACTCTCTTTCTAAGTTCATTTGTTGATATGGTTTTTTATACAATGTAGAATGAAAAGAGGGAGAGTGTTGGAGCTGAAACTGATGCATATGCTATAGCTGATGCAATGGCTGTAAGTATATATTGATTGCATGCCATAGAACTAGGGAAAGAGACCCAAGGTTCAATACCCCTTTATTTGCCAACATTTTGTTTAAAGATCTGTAGAGATGTTTCCATTTTTACCCATACTTTTAAAGAACCTTTTGAGGCCTTTCCTTTAATAGAGCTTTCAGTTACTTCTAATTCTATACTGACGATATTACCTGCTTTGCTTAACCTCTGCGCATCTTTTTTTTCCTTCTTCTTGAAGTACTGCAAATCAAACATCTATACGGTTAACTGTGGCATGGCATATGGTCAAGCAGCAATGCTTCTGTCTGTTGGAGCAAAGGGCTACCGTGGATTACAGCCAAATTCCTCTAGTATGATTCATTTTCTATATAAAGTTTATTGATTGACATGATTTACAGATATATTTTTTCTCTCTGAAGATTTTGAGAATGACAGTGTTCCATTCTTATTTGTGGTGATTGAACTCATGATTGGGGGGAATCTAATTTTGCTAGAGAATAACTTGTAAATAATTCCCGTGATACAATTTTCAGAGCCAATCCACCAGTGACTTATAGTTGAACTGATTAGATATTAGTTGGTGGAGAAAAAAATTATAGAAACCAATAGGTGGGAGAGAAGTGAATAAGTAGAAGCTATGTGAAAATTTTCTAATATGAGAGTAATAGTAAAAGAGTCATTAAGAGCAGTAAGAAGTTCACGTGATGGTGAAACAGTTTGTAGACTGCATATGCTATTTGATCACTTGGCCCTGCTGTTGTATGGCCGGTTCTAGTTATCTAGCATTAAACTTCTAGACGGCATTCACTCGTGAGTCAGATGGCCCTACTTGTCAGTTGAAGACTTCAAGTTCATGTAGGACTTTGCAGCAACCTTAGACCAATTTGGGACCAACCATGCAACTCCTCCCTCATAGGAGAAGAGTATACTGTCATTTTCTGCTTATTACGTGTTTTGTTGAATAGGACATAGAGGTTATTTTTCCATGCAGAGTCAAATAAGGGTTCATCAGGCAATAACCAAATTGTGCATTATTTTGTGATGTACTGCTTGCAGAACCATATTGGTGTAAACTTTTGCCTTTTATTGCAATGCTACCACCATTTATGGAACTTTTTGGTTGATTTTTCATTCACTCACTTTATGTCTTACATATAACACATCTTGTTTTTTCCGGTTCTATTAAGCATATTGGGTTCTGTTTTTACACCCTCCAAATCCATTTCCGACCTCCTCAGAACCTTTTTAATTTTGCTTCCTTCTAAAAGAATGTCTATACCTGATACCCAACCTGTTTTAAGAAGGGAGCTGTTATGAAGTATGATATGCTAGCTGATAGAAATGAGAACTGAGGATCATCCACTTTGTTTGTCATGTTTTCTTATCATTTAAATATTGAATTGCAGCAAAATTATACTTGCCTGTCGTCGGAAGGTCAAGTGGGCCCGTCACTGATATGTGGCGTAAGGTACTCCCTGCTTCCCTACCTCCCTCCTCAGTCCTCCTCCTCCTCTTCCCTAGCTTTTTTCTGATTAAATTTCTTTTTACTTTTAGGCCAAAGACCTAGAAGCCAACGCTGAAAGCTACCTTGAGCTATTAGCAAAAGGAACAGGAAAATCCAAGGAAGAAATCGCTAAAGACATCCAGCGACCTAAATACATGCAAGCGAAAGAAGCAATCGAGTATGGCCTTGCAGACAAGATAATCGACTCACAGGATGCAGCATTTGAGAAACGGGTAATGTTTTCACTTATCAGAACTAACAATTATTTCGCTAACGTTTCACTCTCCCAAGTCCATTAATAAGAAGTTCTCACCCTCTCGCCCTGATCAGGACTACGATAGGATGCTTGCTCAACAAATGTCCATGGAGAGAGAAGCAGGAGGTCCACAAGCAGCTCCCTCAGGATATAGGTGACTTAGAAGGTGTAACATAAAGGCCTAAATCATATATAAAATAGTTCAAGCCAATCAAAGTCTTTTGTTCCACACAATGCACCGAAGTGCTGGTTACATTTGATCCCAGTGATTGTGTAAACTTGTAGCTGCACAAGCTTTTAATGCTGTATAAATTTGTATCTTTGAAATGGGATAATGATAAATTACTTTGCTAGCCAAGATACATTGAAATGTGAAATATTTCTTTGCTTCATAAGAATTTGCTGCCAATATGGAGCTGTTTTTCACTTATCGTTCTGCCAAAATTTTAATTTTTCATCAAATAATTCAAAAACAAAAACGAAATAAAATTTTCATCAAATAAGCCTTTACGGGCCTGGGCTAGATTGGGCTTAGGCCGGGTCGGCTTTTTTTAAAATAATAATTTTTTATTTTTTTAAAAAATAAGATAATTAATTTTTTTGAATGTATGTATTTAATTATAAATGTATGTATTTAAATTTAAAAATTAGTTTATATAATTAAAAAATATATTTTTATTTATAAAAATCAGGTTTGGGCGGGTCGGATTTTTCCTAGCTCCGGCTTCTAGCCCGCCGGGTTCTGCCCAATCAATTGGGCTTCATTTACTGGTTCAATAAATCACTCTCAGTGAACTGAAAGCCCATTTCTAAATAAAATAAAATAAAATAAAATTACCCCCAATTATCCTCATTGCTTAGACCCTAGATTAGATGATATTAATCAAAATTCAATTTAAATTCGCACTTTGATCGACATTTACATCAAAACTTCACTAACTGGTTCTGTTTTCGTACGCTTGTCTATGCAATGGTGGTCTGTAAATGCCGAAAGGTACTTTCTCTTCTCTGAGCTGATCGTTTTTTCGTGATTCGTTAAAATTATATTATTATTATTATTATTTGGTCTATTGAGGTTAGAATTGTTTATTATTGTTGAAATGTGTATATGTATTAATTGGGATTGTAGATCTGATTTGGTTAATCTTGGCGTTATTTTATTTTTGTAATTTTCATTCGAGTGATCCAGATCGTGCCTTTGTTTTTTGTTCATTGAGTTAAGGGATCGATTTATTTTAGCTGCTGAATTGTGAAATTCATCAAGTTGAAGAGTGATTAATGCGTGTGTTTTTTTGTTGTTTTTGGGTGTTTCAGGCTACCAAGTTATATTGTTTTGTCCACAAGGTTCCCGTTTGTGGCGAATGCATTTGCTTTCCCGAGCATCAAATATGCGTCGTAAGTGAACTTAATTCTATGTTTGTTTGTTATTTATGTATTTATTTGTTTAATGGGAAATTTGAAGGGTGGCCTGTGGCTGATTAGGTATATATACAAAGAAGCTTTCATCGTCGTATGGAATTATGTGTTTGCAAATATTTAAAGACTTGAATTTTGTAAAGAGTTGAATTTGTATCGGGAATAGGGGCATAGGTTGGTTTTATTGTATAAATAACGAAAAAGTAAGCTATGGAAGCTATTATTAGATCTAATGTTAATATTAAAATAACGGTTAAAACTATCAAAAGGGTTTTTTAGCTGTTTATGTTGGTTCCTTGTGCTTACTTTGTTCAGTTTTTTAGGTTCGTACTTACTCGGAATGGGTAATAGATGGGGAGTATGATTGGCCTCCGAAGTGTTGCCGGTGCCAAGCTGTGCTTGAAGAGGGGTTTGGCTCGGAAACCACTCGATTGGGTTGCTTGCGTATGTCCTTTTGCATATATAAATGCTTCCTTCAACATGGAAATTTTTTTATTGAGAATTCTATTTTAGAATCATAACTTTCAGCAGACTCAATACCTATTTGCTTGTTTTTAGATGTTATCCACACAAGTTGCTTGGATTCACATATCAAAAGCTTTCCTCCGCACACTGCACCGGCTGGATATGTTTGTCCTTCATGTTCTACTATGGTGAGACTTCTATTATTCCTTTCTATTATGTTATTAATGTCAAGTATTTCTTTTTTCATTTCTCTGGTGTTAGTGTTTCTGATGACTAGTAGTATATCAGGTGGTATGCAAACACTTTTTAGATTTATTTATTTCTTACATTAAATGTTAGAGCACTGAAACAATTTGTTGTCAATCTCCTTAGTTGAACTATGAAGTTGCTTAAAATAAAAAATTCCATATTTTCTGTACGTACCAAGAGAGCACAAAATAAAATAAAAATTTAAATTGGGGAAAAGTTTCAAGGAAACTAAAGGTGGATGAAAGAACCTCATGGCTGCATAGGTGAATTATGTGCAAAGAGGAGAAGGTAGAAGAAATATTCATTTTCGCTCATCTAAAAAAATTGTTCATAGAAGGACATTAGGAATGATGCTGCAGTCCACCAACTGTATGAAAGGTCAGCAAAGCCCTTTAAATATTCTCCTGATCCTTTATATGTCGGAGACTCAAGTAAGATAGAGGCAAAAGTTTCCCTGCAAAGTGATTTGGGTATATTATGTTTCAAAATTGGGCAAAGAATAATTTCTTTTACAACTACTATATGTCTTGGAATTTTGATTGAACTGAGCATTTGTGGCTATGGATATTTGTGTTCTATTACAAGCAAACCGTGCAATTCTGTTGTGGTCACCTGTCAATTTTTGCTTGATGTACTTGCACTCTAGTACTCTTCATTCATTTTGTTGGTTGGCGTATTCTTCTGGCAGTGTATGTTGTATACTATTGTTCATTTTCACATGGTTCTCTTATTGTTTCAGATATGGCCTCCTAAGAGTGTTAAAGATTCAGGATCCCGTCTTCATTCACTGCTGAAGGAAGCAATTATGCAGGTGAGGATCATATATGGCACTAAGATTATTGTAAATAAGTGAATGCAGCTTTCACTACTATGGTTGGATAGGTTGCATGATGAAGCCTTATGGCTATTATTATAGGGGTAAATTGAAAGTATCTTTTAATAGACACTTCTTTGGATTTAATGTCTGGGGAGTGATTTCTCGTTGCTATATTTGTTGATTCTGATATGAGAAGGATATTCAAATAGATATAGTACTCAGTAGCTCGCTAAACTTATGTTCGGTTAAATTAGATTGTAAATACAATATTTTTGCAGACTGGTCTGGAAAAGAATTTGTTTGGAAATCATCCAGTTTCTTTGGCAGCAGCGGAGTCCCGTGGTCCTCCCCCTGCATTTGCCTCTGATCCAATAGTTAATGTAAATGCAAGCTCATCGCCCTCAAAAGATGGAATAAACATAACTGAAGGATACATGGCTCCATCTACAGTGTCAGAAATTATGGAGATAGATGGCCCTAGTCCAGCAGGAAATTTTGTCAAAAGCTCTAGTCCTGTTGTAAGGATTATATACTTGTTATTCATTGATTATAAATAGGATAATTATGTCATTATTTTATGCATTCAAGCTCGGTTCATTCTTGCTTGTGTGTGTGTGTAATTCATTTCTTTTGATATTGCAATAATCCAGGCTAGTGCCACAACACGAAAGAGTTCAGCCCATGTTGAGCGACAGAACTCTGAAATTTCATATTTTGCAGATGATGAAGATGCAAATCGTAAGAAGTACAGTCGAAGAGGTGAGTAGAAACTTCTTATTTTTTGATGAACTGGTTGGAACTGTCGTCATATTAAATCCTGATGTTTACCTACTTTCTATCGGTGGAAAATGCTAGCATGTAATGATGCCAGGTTGGTGGAATAGGGTTGTACTACCTGTTGATTTAGCTTTCATTCAATGCCTTGTCTGCTCACAATTCTTCCAATTTCCCTGCTGCTTGTTAATTTTAGATTTAAAATTTAATCTGAGTAGGGTGAGTCATTGTAGGTCCCCTCCGTCATAAGTTTCTCCGAGCGTTGCTTCCTTTCTGGTCAAGTGCATTACCAACATTACCAGTGACTGCTCCAACACGTAAAGATGCAGATGACACAATAGACAACCGTTTACGGCATCCAAGACCATCAAGGACAGATCCCCGGAAAATCCTTCTATTTATAGCAATCATGTAATGTCTGCCTTTCAAATCCGTTTTTCAATTGGAGCTTGGGATGAATCATTGTTTTTATTTACTCGGTTTCTATGATCATGCACAGGGCATGCATGGCGACAATGGGTATTCTGTATTACAGAATCTCACAACGGGCTTTGGGTGAGAGACTGCCTGACAGTGAGGAGCAGCAACTATAATAATCTAACGTTGTGATCGGATTCAGGTGACTTCTTGTCATTTTCTTATGTAGAGACCTGCCTGATGGTGCCGCTGCAACTTCCATTTGCTCAGCAACGTATGTCTGTGGCCGGTTTCTCAGTGAAACACACAAGTTAATGCCGGAGAAATTTTTTTTTTTTTTTCCTGTTTATGTTAAAGCGCAGTTGACAGTTGAATGTTACATAGCCTTTCCTGGATTTCTCCTCCTTGCTTTTTCTTAGCCTGCTTTTGGAGTGGAACTGGTGAATCTGGTTCAAGGCTAAATGTTTTGTTCAAAGTGGAATTTTACTTTGTAATTTATTTCTGTTCCTTTTAAGTTTATATATATATATATATATATATGTATGTATGTATGTGTGTATATGTATGTATGTATATGTATATGTATATGTATGTATGTGTGTATATGTACTGAAAGGTTCAGATAAATTAACCTGACTGTTTATTTTATTTAATTAATTTCCATGACTCTACATCACTGAAAAATTCTACAAAAAAAAAAAAAAAACTAAATTTATTACCTTATTAAATAATTAAATACAGGGCTTTTGGCTTCTACCAACTATGAGAGGGTGCTATGCTAATTATTTATGGTGCGTTTACGTACTCGTAATTAGACCCGGCCACGGTTCCGGTTCGGAACCGGAACCGAACCGGAACCGAACCGGAATGGGACCGGTTCGGTTGGGGTTCCACCCCAACTCGAACCGGTCCGAACCGGTGGAACCGTACGGTTCCACCGGTTCGGACGGTTTCAACCGGAACCGTTCGGTTCCGGTTGGAACCGTCGGGTTCCTGTTGGAACCGTAGGGTTCCAACAGGAACCCTAAGGCCCCCAACGGCTAGTAGCCGTTGGGGGCCTTATTAGTTATTCCCCCAACGGCTACTGCCGTTGGGGGATGCAGGCCTGCAGGGAGCCGTTTGGCTCCCTGCCAAAAAAAATAAAAATAAATAAAATTATAAATTTTTTTTATATATAAATAAAAATTACTAATGTACCCCTAATAACGGTAATAAAACGGTTATATTTAGGGGCATTTTTGGTATCAAAAAAATTCTAAAATTCTATAAATAGGATTCATTTTTCATAATTTCATCACACCAATTTCTCAACTCTCTCATTTTCTATAAATCTCTTATTCTCAATCTTACTTCAATACAATTCTCTTATTTTAGTTGTTAATTAATTTGTTATCACATTCGGCATTCGCATCGCAATTATTCAAATGGCAAGCTCATCCGAGAACATAATGTCAAATATGCCAACCCAAGAGAGCGGCCCTAGTGTCAGTGCACAATCACGGAGAAGAGAAGTTAAGGCTCGGTCCTCGGATATTTTCAAAATTCATTTTAATTTGGAACGCCTAGAAGATGATTCACAACGAGCAGTTTGCAACTATTGTGGAGTTATCTACAAATTTTCAGGTGGATATGGCAATATGATCAAGCACATGGAAAAACATCATCCGGTTGAATTTGGCATTGATACGACGCAAACTCAAATGGCCAGGTACGCATCATCAAGTAGAGGTACTAGTGCTTTAGATTTATTTAAATATTCTGATGCAAAAAATAGAGAGGAATTTGCGAAATTAACTTGTATGGCACATCTTTCTTTAAGCTTTGGTGAAAAACTTCATTTTACTAATTACGTGCATAATGCTTTAAACCCTTCTGCATGTAGAATGACTCGAAACACAACAAAACGTCATATTTTTAAATTATACAAAGATGGTAAAATTATTTTAAATGAAATATTTAAAGAGATGAAAGGTCGTATTTCTGTATGTTCTGATATTTGGAGTGATCATTGGCAAACACATTCATACATGGGTGTGACTTGTCATTGGATTGATGCATCATTTACCATGCAAAAGACTAATTGCATTTAGAGTTTTTGATGACCAACATACTGCACATAATATTTATAGAATGATGAAGGTAATTTTTGATGAATATGGTTTAGGAGAAAAAATTTTAACAATTGGATTTGATAATGCATCTGCAAATACTGCATCCATCAATGATTTAAAAGAAATATGTCAACCAAATTTAGGGGGTCGGTTTTTTCATATTCGTTGTACATGTCATGTCCTCAACTTATGTGTGCAAGACGGTCTAAAATTATTATCACCTTTCCTTGATCCAATTAAAACGGCACTTAACTGTATTTGGTCATATTCTCAAATTAGGAGAGAATGGACCAAGTTTTGTAAAATAAATGGTATTAAACCGATTAAATTTTCAAGAGATGTTCCAACACGTTGGAATTCTACTTATTTTCTTTTATGTCAAGCATTTCAATACAAAGATGCATTATGTAGTTTTTTTTCTCAACATGTTCAAAATATCACACTTTATCCTAGTCAATGGGATATTTGTGAATTTTTTTTAGATATTTTAAAAGTTTTTAATGATGCTACTTTAGTTTTTAGCGGCGTTTATTATCCTACAACACATTTATTTCTTCTTGAGAGTTTAAATATTGTTGGCACTCTCGATGAACATGTTGACAGTAACGATCCTAATGATATTGTTTTGTTAGAAGCCATTACTGTTATGAAGGTAAAATGGTTAAACTATTTTAGAGAAATTCCTTTACTTTATCTTATTGCTACTGTTTTTGATCCTAGATTTAAATTAGAAGGTTTGAGTGGTGCTTTACAAGCTTATTATGGTTATTTAGGAATATTAGATGAAATTGACATTACTAGATTAATGACGAAATTAAGAAATGATTTAATTGAGTTATTAATGATTATATGTAAGATATAACTTAGTAACATTAGGTCAATCTAGTAGTAGCGAACCGGTAATTCAAACAAGACTTAGCGCAGGGGATCGTTGGTTATTGCAACGAAATAAAAAAGCTAGGGATACGACAACTAATAACCCTGAATTAGATAATTATTTATCTACAAATTTTGAGTTTTCTAATGAAAGTTTATGCAGTAAAAATTTTAAAATCCTTGAATGGTGGAACCGGCATCAAAATATATATCCTGTTTTATCTATTATTGCTAAAGAGATCTTGGCAGCACCTATTTCCACCGTTGCGGTTGAGCAAGCCTTCAGCTTGGGAGGTAATATATTGGAAGCTAGGCGATCTTCATTACATCCAAGCACTCTAGAAGCAACAGCTTGTGTGGATGATTGGACTCGAGCTGATCTGAGACAACAAGAAGATGCCCCCGATGATTGTGAAGATTTGTTCGATAATGCTTCTGCAACAAGTGCAAGCGGAACCGGAGCCGAAGGATCAACCGATAATGATGATTGATAATTGTAAAATTATAATTTACAAAAGGGGATATGTCTAAAAGACTAAAACTTGTAATGGAACTACGTGAGCTTTGATTCCTCTCACCCTTGGAGGATACGTAGACAACTTAAATATTTAAAAATTTAAGCTCAAGCTCTTCAATGTAATAAATTTTTTTTTTTTAAATTTAATCTCATTTTTTTTTATTTAATTAATCAAAAAAAAAAAAAAATTTAACCGAACCGAACCGGAACCGAAAGGTTCGGTTCCGGTTCGGTTTTCGGTTCCGGTTCCACACTTGTGGAACCGGTAACCGCCGGTTCGGTTCGGTTCCGAACCGAACCGAACCGCCGGCCGGGTCTACTCGTAATCGGAATCAGAATGAAATTGAATCGAAATGAGCTGGAATGAGAATGATAAATCGGAATCAGAATAAGTTGTTTACTTAATTGTAGGAATCGGAATCAAAATGAAACAATATTACTATTGATGTGATTAATTTGTCCAGTAATCAGAATGAATTGTTAAAAAGTTACAAAAATACCCTTAGTTATAATTATATATTAATTTATTATTTATTAATCATTATTAATTTTTGATGTATTAAATTACTTAATGTTAAATTATTTTTTATTAAAATATTAAATATTATTTTATTATTAATTATTGATTAATAGTTTTTATTTATTATATATTATTTAAGTATTAATTAATTATTTCTTTATTAATTAATTATTAATGTATTAAATTATTAAATATTATTATATTCTTTTATTAAAATAGTAAATATTATTTTTTATTAATTATTGATTAATTATTAATACATTTTATTTATTATTTTTAAATTAATATTAATTAATTATCTTAGGGATAATATTGTAATTCCCGTCAATAATGGGAATGAGAATCTCATTCCCATGAGGTGGTGAGAGTATGATTCCCATTACTCATTCCCAAATTTGTGGGCCACACTCTCATTCTCATTCCTATTTTTATTCAATTTTATGAAGCAAACAACCTTATTGGAAATGATTCTCATTCCTCCATTCCCATTACCCTGAAGTAAACACACCATTAATTCATTGACAAACAAAATCAAAAATGTAATTCATAAGTTATAATAATTAAACTAATATGTTTCTGAAAATATTTTTAATAATAACTAAATATCAAAGCTATTAATTTTTTTTAAAAAAATATGAAATCATACGATTTGTATATCTACCTCTTGTGATTTTATTTTCTTGTTTTTTTGCCTCACCTTTTATTGTTTTCATGAGTAGCATGGGTCAATGGAAAGTAACATAAATGGTCTTAAATGATGCAAACCTTTTTAATTAGTATAGTTAAGTTAATGGATTTATTTATTTATTTTTGTTTACTCTGAAAATAGAAAACGCTTGAATTGGTCATTCACTTTTCAAAAGAATATGTTTAAAGTTTCTCCATCACTTTCAAGAGAAGAATGTATCAATATAGATGACTATATATGGCCAAAAAAAAAGATTGTTACATAAAGTAATAAGCATATATAATAGTGTGGGTGAAAGATAACGTAACAAATGGTTAGGATTAAAATAGATAATGTATTAATTAACGGCTCAAATCATTTTATTATAATCTAATGACTGATACATAATCATTTCATTATAAAATCTCTCTGAAAATGACAATTGTAGGTTATTAAACAAATCAAATAACAAAATCATTTCATTATAAAAATCTATCTAAAAATGACAATTGTAGATTACTAAACAAATTAAAGAACATAATTCTAAAATTTTTCTGAAAATGGTAATGGTAGATCATGCGATAAATTCTGTAATACCGTTCCGTAGAAACGGGTAGTATCTAGTATATATATTGTGTTAATTAAACTATAAGTTGAAAATTATTAAAAATGTAGCGTTATTTATATAGATTAAATTTTCTCCTTTGAGAAAAATTATATATAGACATTGTGTGTATTCCAAGCTTTGCTAAAATTGTCTTCCATCCTAGTTGAGTATTCTTGACACACATAGTGGAGTTCCAAGTCTATATATGTTTATAACTTTATATAAAATGTATTTATAATAAGAAAATACTTACAACACTAGCTGTTCGGATTTAGATTCAGTACTGATATAATTTTGTGTTGATTTTTTTTTTAAAAGTTTTAATTAGTAGTTATTACATAAGAATGTATGTATCATTGAATTAATCTTAACTATATGCATATATTGATATAAATACAAATATGATATAAGATATGTAAAAAATCAGCACAATTCAGATCAATATTGAATCTAAATTCGAACTTTTTGTAAATTAAAAGAAAATTTATGAATTCAAATATAATGAAAATGCGATTGACACTCTTAATGTGATGAGAAGAATAGTCATTTGAACCACCGATGGATATAGTGACAAACTTAAGGTTTCGGTTTAACGGGGAATACCCATAATACAGAAAATATAAACTATATAGTAAAATTAATAAAACAGAAAATGGCAACACTGGAACCATAAAAGATAAACCATAAATTTTAATATTTTATAACATAAAATCTCGACGAACTTATTTTTCCGGACAAAAATCATCTCCTTGTTTTTTCTATCACCGTCTCTTATTGGTATTATCATCTAGTGACATACGGTATACACAAAAACATAAATAATTGAGATTGAATTATACTTCACACATCACTAAATATAAGACGAGAATCTCTTCTTCCTAGAGTGAAGAGGAGAAGAAAGATTTTAAATGCGAATAAAAAATATTATTTGACAATTGCGAGAGATAAACAAACATGATAAATATATTAAATATAAATAAATTAAATTGTCTCATTTAAATTATAAATTCGATGAGATCCGAAACATTTATAATATTAATCCTAAAATAACATTATGTTTATTTTACAATATGATATTATAATTAAAGATATACTTAATTCGTACATTAAGCGGATTATGAGTGAAGGTGTTAGCCAATTGTGGGCAAAGAGAAATGCTGAAAGAAGTTAATTTAAGCACTCCATTCGCATAAAATTTTTTGTCATTATTTATCTTTTATAAATACTTTTTCTAATTTTATATACTATTTTTTTTTTGTTATTCTATGTGGATTCCCCTCATGGTTTAATATTTAATTGTCCTTGACCTCTAGTTGTTTACTCGTATTGTTAGAAAACAAAATTATTTATTATCTGTTATATATCCTTAACTTATTGATACAATATATAAAAAAATATTAAAGATGCAATATTCCTTTCAAATACAAAAAAGGGGAAGGGGACCACTCAGTAGCCTCGTGAATCCTGGATAGTTTAAACGAAAATTGACAGTAAATAATTTGAGTAATTTATGATTAATCGAAAATATTCGGGGATTATTCAAAAATTAACTGAGAATTATAAAGTTAACATTTTATATGACTGAAAATTAAAAAAAAAAAATCATTTTTCAATATCCTCCAAAAAATCACTAAAAATCATTCATTTATTATGAAAAAAATGTTAAACAATCATAAAGTTGGGAACGATGACTAAATTCTCTATAAAAAAAAGAAGAAAAATAAGGAAAAGAAGAAGAATATGAGTTATCCTGAAATCGGTAATTAATTAGTAAAAAATAAATGATTTTCGACGAAAAATTAAATCAGTATTTTTTTTTTATCATATCGCTTCGGTAATATTCAAAAATAAATCGCTCCTTAAACTGTTTAGGATAAATCACTAATGTAAGAAGGGGTTCGAGTTTATGTTAATTTTATTTTATATTTTTGGAATATAGATTTGATTTATTTTGGGACTTTGATATTTAGACAATGTCATTACATAGTTGATTTAATAGTGTTCTCCGAATGTGCCCTCAATCATTTTATAACATGCATAATTCATAATCATCGATTCTCGATCATGCAACTCATGAATAAAAATATAAAATTAATTAAGACTTAAAAAAATCTGAAAAAACTATTGAAGAAGATGGAAAATTTAAATGTATTATGAATGAAAATGCTGTTTTGAATAAAAAGATTGTGAATTTGCATAATATTGTTGTAAAATTTATTCTGAGAAAGAAAAATATTTTTATATGTTGATTGGATCCCAAAGATGTGCTTTTAAAAAAGAAAGATTAAGATATATACCTTACATCAAACGAAAAGTTTTAAAGAATTATTTTATAAAGACATCTAATTCTCATGCACATATCATTTTTGATGAAAATGTCACATGTTATGCATGCAATATGAAATGAAATAAAATATTTGAGTGCATAAATAAAAATGTAAATGTGAATGTGAATGTATGGGTTCCCGAGAAATCAAAATTAACCCCCATGGACTCAAGAAAATTTGGATACCAAAATATACTTAAATGAGTTTGTAGGGGAAGCTTTGAGATTGCTATTATGAGAAATGCAAAATAATCCCAAAGTCTTGACAAAGATGAGGAAAGAGCTCAAAAATAGAAGAATGTCAAATGCAATCCTAAAAAATAAATGAATTTGATGATTGGAGGATTTGTCACTTGGTGATAACTGTAATAGGTAAAATCCGTATTTACAGAAATATTAGTATTGTTTCCTCCAATTATGTATGCTTATTTCTATTGGTATGAAATTGGACTTAACTGTAAAGCATGCTAGTGATTAGACAATTCGAACTTCAATTAATCAATTGCTATCTATCTATATTTAATCACATTATTAATCTCATTTGGTATCAATTAGTATCACATAGAACTTATTGGTTTATATGATATGATTGATCCTTTTGAATTTTTAGCATTGAACATGCATTGCCATCGATCTCTATTGGTTGAAAATGAAATGCATGGATATTGGTTGAAATTTGAATGATTTTTATAATCTATACATGAATTTTATATTGTATGGCAAAAATGGAGAATTGTATGGAAAATACTAAATGTGCATGTTTATTAACTTTATGATTATGTTGTGTGCAAATGTTGTTTGGTATCTCTTTACGCTTAATTTTTGCTTCTCCATCATTTTTGATAATGTCGAAGGGGGATAAATCATAGGAATAAAATTAAAACTTGTATACCATCACCCATGTATTAAGGTGGAGCAAATTTGTACTAATGTGTTTGTCTAAATTTTTATAGAGATATATTGAAGAAAATCACATATTGATGGGGAAGTAATATTGATGGGAGCATAATCATCAATAAATTTGGAACTCTCAAAGCTCATAAGTTAAAGGTTGTCATCATTAAAAATGGGGACGTTAGCGACATATTCTCAAAATGGATTTTGATGATGCAACACTAGAAGTATTCGATGCGCATTAGCGGAAATTATAAAAAGATGTCGAAGCAATTGGTGATGAAAAACAATGAATGTGAATAATCAAGAGCTTAAATGAAGAATATCTTGTGTGGTTTTAGCTTAGGGCTCTCTATATAAGTGAGTTGATAATTTAAGTCTCTAAGCTCATAGGACTGATATGCACATTCATTTAAATGCATTAGGGTCATGTGAAAAATACTTTCAACTTTCGTATCCTGTATTTTCTGCAATGAGACCGATATACCGGCCTCCCACACCGACATCCCACACCGGCATACCAATGACCCTGCTCTGTCTTGGGTAAATTTACATGCTCTCTGAAACTGGACTATTTCATATCAGTCTACCACACCGATCAACTGGAGTCCCCTTATGCCTTGGGCAGGTTTCATATACTAATTATTTTTTTGTTATTCTATGCGGATTCCCCTCATGCTTTAATATTTAATTGTCCTTGACCTATAGTTGTTTACGCGTATTGTTAGAAAACAAAAATGTTTATTATCTGTTATATATCCTTAACTTAATGAAACAATATAGAAAAAAATAATATTAAAGATACAATATTCCTTTCAAATACAAAAAAGGGAAGGGGACCACTCAATAGCCTCGTGAATCCCGGATAATTTTATCGAAAATTGACAATAAATAATTTGAGTAATTCATAATTAATAGAAAATATTCAGAGATTATTCAAAAATTGATTGAGAATGGTAAAGTTGACATCTCATGTGATTGAAAATTAAAAAAAAAAAATTAAATTCATTTTTCAATATCCTTTAAAAATTATTAAAAATATTCATTTATCATTAAAAAAATATTAAGCGATGACTAAATTCTCCATAAAGAAAAAGAAGAAAAATGAGACATGCTGAAAGTTATTAATTTAAGCACTCCATTTGCATTAAAAAAAATTGTCATTATTTGACTTTTATAAATACTTTTTTCTAATTTCATATACTCTTTTTTGTTTGTTTGTTTGTTATTCTATGTGGATTCCCCACGTGCTTTAATATTTTATTTAATTGTCCTTGACCTCTAGTTGTTTACGCGTATTGTTAGCTAGAAAACAAAAATGTTTATTATCTGTTATATCTCCTTAACTTATTGATATCTATATTTAAAGTACAATGGTATGAGGAGAAAGAGAAGACAACTAATGGTTATGATTAAGAGAGATAATGTATCCAAAAATTATCTTTATGTGACTTAAATGGCGGCTCAGATCATTTCATTATAATCTAATGGCTGATAAAGAATCATTTCATTATAAAATCTCTATAAAAATGGAAAATGAAAACTACCAAATAAATTAAAGAATAAAATCATTTAATTTAAAATATAATCATTTCATTATAACCAAATTAAATAACAGAATCTCAATCTCTCTGTAAATTCTATAACACCGTGCCGTTAGCACGGGCACACACTAGTATACAATATAGGAAAAAAATAATAATATTAAAGATACAATATTCCTTTCAAATACAAAAAAGGGAAGGGGACCACTGTGGACAACAGAACCTGGGCGACGCCGTTTCTAGGCTCGCGGCACTAGTTGGGAAGTACTAAATAACATGGAGTCGCCACCCGGTGTGAACCAGGACAAAGATTTAAGGCCGCACTCACCCCTCGCAAGGGAAGACCTCAAACCGTTGGGTTCAGAATGGTCCCTTACTTATGTCACTTGTAATGAAAGGATTTATGTAATAATTTAATCAAGCTTAAATAACACTTATTCCAAGAGTATCATGCTTCTAAATTCTCATATGCAAAATAAAACTTATGCACACATTTCACATATATCTCACATTTAAAATTGCATGCTTAACATATATCAAAATAGCAACAAACATACAACTTCATTTGCATATTACATTCAGGAAAACACAAGCACACATATTAACCATACAAGCACACATATGGGCACTTTTCCAAGTGGTACGTGGAATTGTATCCCAAGTACAGACCGCACTACCGTCCATTCGGAATCGGCTACGGAATTTACGTCTGGGTTTCCATCCGATATACCGCAAGAAATAATACTCAAATGTTATCATGACATAAGCATATGGATTGTAATACATTAACATATTTGTATTCATACATGTGGGGATAGCTACTAGGAAAACTATGCATGAAATCTAATGAAGAGGACTCAGTTCAGTGGGTGCGCGTTCGTGTAGCGTTCGTAAACGCGTTCGAACGGTAAACAGAAGGTTCGCGTTCGTATGGCGTTTGATAACGCGTTCGAACAGAAATGAAACAGAATGCTCTCGTTCGTATGTCGTTTGTTAACGCGTTCGAACGGAAATGAAACAGAATACTCACGTTCGTGTAGCGTTTGTGAACGCGTTCGAACGGAAATGAAACAGAATACTCACGTTCGTGGGGCGTTTGTTAACGCGTTCGAACATAAGCAAGACCTGATGCATGACAAGGCAAAATACATGCGCGTTCGAGTTGCGTTCGTAAACGCGTTCGAACGGGAGCAGACCTGATGCAGGAAATGGGACGCAATACATAAACGACAAAATAAAGGGGGGGGGGGGGGGGGGGGGGCGGCGAAGTACTGCCATAAAGGTGGCCTTTTGGGGCTCTTGATCTTTCAAAGAGAGGACCTTTAGACCAACATACTAAGCCCATGCGCTCGACTGAATCATGCATACATAGAATGAAAAGCAATAATATTAAACATAGTGTGCCCGATTGAACGTATCTTGTATCCAACCGAACATACATCAACCAGCGCGGCAAAGCCTCGTGGTAAAAGGGCTTTAGCCCCTCCCCATAGGGGATCTCACATCGCACTTACTAAGCCCATGCGCTCGGTTGAATCATGCATACAAAAATAAAGACAATCATATCAAACTAAGTATGTCCTATTGAACGTATTTCGCATTCAACCGAACACACATCAATCGGTGCGGCAGAGCATCTTGGTGAAGGATTTTAACCCTCCAATTAGGGGACCTTTCATCGCACTTACTAAGCCCATGCACTCGATTGAACCATGCATAAATAAGCAACAATATTAAACGTAATGTGTCCGATTGAACATATCTCGCATTCAACCGAACACACATCAATCGGTGCGGCAAAGCATCGTGGTGAAGGATTTTAACCCTTCGATTAGGGGACCTTCCATCGCACTTACTGAGCCCATGCACTCGATTATATCATACACAAATAAGCGACACACAGAATTTAAGTAACAAGAAATAAATAAACCAAAGCAACACAAAACAAGAGAAGGTGCCGTTTACTCAAGTGGTACGTGGAGTTGTGTCCCAAGTACAGACCGCACTACCGTCCATTCGGATTCGGCTACGGAATTTACGTCTGGGTTTCCATCCTATATACCACAAGAGACAACACTCTTCCATTTCATTCAAGCCACAACATGCATCTATAAACGACTCTCATGCGAATAAAATTCAATAATGAAAGAAACGAATATAAACTAATGAAAAAGTGCCCTCAGGTCTAACCTTTTAAGTCGTCTCTCGGACTCGCGTTTCACGAAGATCGGAAGGGGTAAAGCTCCGCAACTCTTCCGGTTCACTGGTTCACTGCTCTCGTTCGTTGTCTTACTGTTTTGGGTCGTCGTCCTCCGTCTTTTGCTGCTGTTTTGACTCCGATTCGCTGCCGCTGCTATTGTTTTGCTGCTGTATTTTAGATACTGTTTTTGGGATGTTTTGGCTACTGTTTTGGGTGTTATTTTCGGTGGTGTTATGGTGTGGTTCGGGGGCTGTTTTATGTGTGTGTTTAGGGCTGCTGTATGCGTGTTTTAGGACTGTTTGGATGTGTTTTTCGGTGAGGTGAAGGGGCTGTTCGAGATGTGTTTTGGTCAAGGCGATGGGGATTCTTTTGTTGTGATCTTTTTGTTATTGAGAGTGAGGTAGAGTTGTGTCTATGAGCTAGCCAGCCTTCAAGAGGTTGGTGAAGGGTTTCTTTTTATAGGCAAAGGGTTAGGCTTGACAAGGAAAGAGATTTGATTGGCTTGGATAAGGGAGTCAAAGATTGATGGGGGACAAATCTTGGCTATATAGGGAAGGTTGAATATTTAGTTTATGTTGATTAGGCATACAATATTTTAAGTTTGAGAATAATTATTGGTTGATTGATTTTAACTTGGTATGATTATATTTGATTGGTTTAGATTAGGTATGATATTGATTTTAATTAGGCATGCAATTTCTTTAATTTGTGTAAGTATTTTATTTAATTTGGTATGTGATTTTTAGATTTGTTTTGATTTCACCATGTGTTAAATATGTGTTTTAAGTGGGCTTGGGCGTGTGGGCCAAGGTTTGGGCGAATTGGGCTTAATGTGAGGCTAGCAGCAAAACCAGAATTACCGACACCGTTCGAACGCCTCCTCGAACGTGGCACCAACGTCCGCAATCTACCTTACGTTCGAACGAAGTAACGAACGCAGCACCAACGAAAACAGTGAACCTTGTTTATTCTGAATTCCCCTTCCGATGTCCGTTTTCCGTGACCTCCGTGACTTAAAAGGTAGTGTCTCCAAAATGAGACTCATCATAGGGACTATGTGTAAAAATGTAGTGCCTACAACCACTCAGTAGCCTCGTGAATCCTGGATAGTTTAATCGAAAAATATTCGGGGATTATTCAAAAATTAATTGAGAATTATAAAGTTAACATTTCATGTGACTGAAAATTAAAAAAAAAATTAATTTCATTTTTCAATATCCTCCAAACATCACTAAAAATCATTCATTTATTACGAAAAAAATGTTAAACAATCATAAAGTTGGGAACGATGACTAAATTCTCTATAAAGAAAAAGAAGAAAAATGAGGAAAAGAAGAAGAATATGAGTTATCCGGTAATTAATTGGTCAAAAATTGATGATTTTCGCTGAAAAATTAAATAAGTGATTTTTTATGAGATTACTCCGGTAATATTCACAAATTAATCGCTAACTTAAACTGTTTAGGATAAATCATAAATCACTATAAATCACTAATGTAAGAAGGGGTTTGAGTTTATGGTCCTCAAGGGGCGTGGTTTGATGATGTAAGTCTTAGCGTCTCACCTTGAGGTTATAAGTTTGAATCCATAGAATGCGTTTTTTGTAAGAGCCTGAGATAATCAGAGATTTTACCTGATCCGTTTAAACCCGGAACAAATGATTTGATGGTGAGGTTTCCAAAGATTTTTTTTAAAAAAAAGGGTTCGAGTTTATGTTAATTTTATTTTATATTTTTGAAATATAGATTTGATTTATTTTGGGACATGATATTTAGACAATGTCATTACATAGTTGATTTAATAGTGTGCATTAGTCGAGGTTGGTTATCATTTATATGTTTGGAAGTAGATCCGACCTGTGTATCACAAATTAGTATATGAGGTTTTAATAAAATTTATGATTGTAAATATATTTCATTTTGGGTCCATCACAAAACTCATTGAAGAAATTTTAATAGATTTATGATTGTAAATATAACCCGTTTCAATCCTAGATTTTTGGATTGCATCATTATGAGCACTATAAGAAACAAATTCTTTAAGGTTCAAAAAATATTTAACATCGCTAGTTGATTTTCGAAGTTAAAATATTTCCTCGATCAGTCTTTAACATTCATTTTTGAGTCGTTTTGTTTCAATATTAAAAAATTTAACATAGATTTTTATCTCATTTAGCATCGACACTAAAAAAAAACGAGTTCTTATAGTGGAAGCTGATATGAAGGATTTCAGTATATAATTGTAAATAAGTATAATTGTAATGTCATATTACGGAATAATTAAATAAATTGTTGACGAACGATTTTCATCCCAGGGGTAGTTTCGAGATAACCCTCCCCAGACAATCGTCCTTCAACCTTGAATTTGTTTGGTTATGGGGAGAACAAAAACAAATTTGGCAAAAGACAAGATAACCATGCAATCGACAAGAGAGTTTAACGTGGTTCGGCGGAGCAAGTCCAGCCTACGTCCACGGGCACAAAATGGGGTGTTACTTTTTATTACCCTAAACTAGCTCGGCCGACCTCTTTTGAATGATGGTCTAATGTTACGGAGCAGTTTGCTTTTGTGGCGTTACAAGTAGTGCCTTTTTCTCATTTTCTTACAAAATTTGGCCATCCCTACAAATGAATCTTACTTTCCTTTATATATCCAGGAATTACAACACTGTTTCACACTTTCATGACGTTTCCCGCGTGGTCTCCGACTGATTGACGGGCTCTCTGCCCCAAGACTGTCGTCGCCAAAAGCAAGCCTGCCACATGACGATTTATCACATCACTCTGTTTATCTTCTGCCACACGCAATATACTGGATCCAGCCTGTAAAGATCTTTCGTATAGTAACACATATCAGAGATGCCCTGATCACACATCAGTCTCCAAATGATCGGCCAGATGGTTAACCGGACTACCCAAACTGATCTCGGCCCTACCCAAAGCGTCCGAGTTCATTTTCCGTGGTACTGAAGGTGAAATAGAACTGAACTGAGCTACCGGGCTCCTTTTGTGGTCGGTCTGAACTGTCCTGAACTGCCTGTTCCATCTTCCGTGATCGGTCTCTACTCTGATGGGGTCGGTCTCTAAATCTGTACCATACTGTGTGCTATGGTCGGCCAGATCCGAAAAACTGTGTTCGAACTCTCTTTTTGGCCGAGGAATAACCCAAACCCTCTGAACACTTTACCCTCTAAAAGGGAAAATCTCATCTCTGCCATGGCCGAACTGTTCAAAGTACTTGTCACAAAAAAATCCATCAACATCTGTCCCTTAGTTCTCGGTATCAATGAGTTAGCGAGTTGATGCCAGGAACTATAAAAAAGATGGTGTGCTGACCAACCGGTCGGTGGTCGCTCCAGGAACCGCAGAGAAAACTGCCTCTGCTGCCAATCAGGTCTTCCCTTGCCATCTTCATGTGCTCGGTCAATTATGATTCTGATGCCCATCCAAATGATTCTCTGACTTGAAGCAAATTCCTCATTTACCCTTATGGTAGTCGTCCCAACAGAAGACGAAGCTCCTCCTGTCATCTAGACCGAAACTGACATCCCTTCTGCCAAGCCTATATCAGAGATCCTGCCTCCCAGACCAGATCAAGATAAACATGCTGCCCAATTTCCTCTTCTGATGCTTATCTCTGAATGCTTCATTTCATGTCTTCAATACTCAGCATGATTCCAAATTTTAACTTGCTAACTCGTTCTTCCAAATCTGAATGTGAGAAGAGATCCTGATCTCGATCAATTCAAACCCGGCCATGAGGGGAAAACTTTATCCCCGAGCCGATGATGATGCACTCGGTGGGACGTAACCTGACCCCGAGCCAACAAAATACTAGGCTCTGAGGGAATGTTACCTCCCCGGACCAATAGAAAGCCGACCATGAGGGAGATGCTCCGTCCCCATACCGATGAAAAGCCTCTCGTTGGGACGTTACCCGACCCCGATGTAGTGGAACATAAAGCGTCGGCGGAACGAATCCAGCCCCGAGTTGGTGGAGCATAATCGACTCGGTGGAACGAATCTAGCCCCGAGCTGGTAGGACAATACAGACTCGGCGGAACGAATCCAGCCCCGAGCTGGTGGAGCATAACAGACTCGGCGGAACGAATCCAGCCCAGAGCTGGTAGAACAATACAGACTCGGCGGAACGAATCCAGCCCGAGCTGGTGGAACAATACAGACTCGGCGGAACGAATCCAGCCCCGAGCTGAAGGAGCATAACAGAGTCGGCGAAACGAATCCAGCCCGAGCTGGTGGAACAATACAGACTCGGCGAAACGAATCCAGCCCGAGCTGGTGGAACAATACAGACTCGACGAAACGAATCCAGCCCCGAGCTGGTGGAACAATACAGACTCGGTGGAACGAATCCAGCCCCGAGCTGGTGGAATAATACAGACTCGGCGGAACGAATCCAGCCCCGAGCTGGAGGAGCATTTGAGACTTACACGATGGAAGATTTTCAACCTCTGAGGCTCTGCGGATCCTAGCGCGGGCGTCCCCTTGCCAGACATCAGCGAAAAATAAAAATTGGAACAAAGTAAAGTTAACAAAATGGAGGTGACTTAGCACATACTCCACACAAATTCAAGAAGTAAAAATAACAACTCGGGTGCTCCGAGGCAGCGTCCTGCCTGGTGCCTCCCAAAACACAATTCTGAACCTTACAATTCAGTGTCTCGGCTAACCAGGCTACAAATACGACGATCCTGGGCGGTTAGGCAAATCCCCACGGGGGAGGAAGACACCCCGTGTGTGCCCTCCATGGGTGGTTCTCAATGGGACTCACCAGCCGATTCGCAGGGGAAGAAACCTCTCTGGGTCCGATTTACCCGAGAATCCTGTAATCAAGGGGACCAATCGGCCATACCCAAGCCATGTGGTCTGATGGTTCTCAACGAGACTCACCAGCCGACTTGCAGAGGAAGAAACTTCTCTGGGTTCAGTTTATCTGAGACTCCTGCAATCAAGGGCGCCATTCGGCCATACCCAAGCCAAGTGGTCTGATGGTACTTAGCGGGATTCACCAGCCGACTCGCAGAGGAAGAAACCTCCATGAGTCTGGTTTACCCCAGGTGCTCTTCAAAAATACGAGCCATGAGGTAGTAACGCTCCGGCCTCGGAGGTTTGATAATGACACTCGGGATTGGCGTGCCGCGAAGGGTTCGCACGTTTCCTGCATTTGCCCCATCCCTTGATGCCTTCTGGATCCTCAAAGGTGAAAGGAGTCAGTTCGGAACACTTCCACCCGTGGGTTTGATAATGACACCCGGGATTGGCGTGCCCCGGGCTTGGTGCCCTTCCCGACTACAGAGCACCCCTTCGCATCGAGCAAATCTCAAGAATATTGAACAAGTCTTTCGTATCCAATTAATAAACAAGTAAAATGGACAAGTTTTTTAATTCGAAAGAGAAAACCTTATTCATATTCAAGGGACCTACTGCCCTCCTTGCAACTCTCTGCGGGTCATTTCGAGAGAGGCTCTTATAATAATTTTCTGGTTCTTGCTTCGTAGCCCGATCAAAACTTCTAGTCTGAACTCCATTCTACAGCTCAATGAGGAGAGCTATTGCCGACCTTCTCTCTCCTTGCGATCCCTTTCCCTTTTCCATTCTGACCAGTTTCCTCTCGCTCCTTTTCTCTTTCATCTAGCCTTTCTTTCGTTTTTCCAAACCACTCTGCTGCTGAACTCTCCAACGGCCCATGGTTTTCGCCTTTTACCATCATCTTACAATGCGAGTTGCTTCTTATTCTTTCCCCACAGACGGCGCCAACTATTGACGGATGATTTTCGTCCTAGGGGTAGTTTCAAGATAACTTTCCCGAGACAATCCTCCTTCAACCTTGAATTTATTTGGTTATGGGGAGACCAAAAGCAAATTGGCAAAAGACAAGATAACCATGAAATCGAAAAGAGGGTTTAACGTGGTTCGGCGGAGCAAGTCTAGCCTACGTCCACGGGCATACAGTGGGGGTGTTACTTTTTATGTAGGAAACGCTTTCCTCGCGCAGCGGAAGCGATTAGGCACACGGATCGACCTTGAAATTTTTTTCTGCTTTCCCTTCCTTAAAACCGAATGGAACCAGAACATATACTGAAGTTTTTCTTCTGTTTCGGACAAGATCTCAGCCCCGGAATGCGCCCAAAATAGTCCCCGAACAGCCCCTGAACTGCAGTAAAATAATGGACTGGTTTGGACCCGTTACACAACCGAACTGCACACAAATCACCCACTGAATTGCGTGAACTGCAAGGGTGATATAGGTCTGATTTTTCCACTAAAAAAACAATCCTAACTCAGCCCCAAAAAGTCCCCAAGGTGTTTCCCAAAAAACTGAATTAAAACAAAAAAAATCGAGCCTCGATTGTAAAAAGTGAAGTGTGGCAAAGATGTATTATTTTTCCTCAATGCCGTGACTTATAAGAGTGAATGAGAAGATGATTTGTTCGTCACCACAAATTCTTCCGAGCTATATCTCGTTACCAACGGAAAGTAGTGTGGGCTACACACACAAAACAAATCTCTAAACGTTTTAGAGATTTAATCACACATCAAGAATATTTTCTTATTCTTGTTCTTCAATATAGTTTCTCAACTTTTGAGAGAATAGAGAAAAAGAAGAAGATGCTAGGGTTGCTAGAATGAGAGAGTCATATCAAAGAAAAATTATATTTTTCTTTTTATACTTAGGGTAATTTGTTTCCTAAAACAAATCAACCACTCCCCTCCTTAATAAGCAAGAATCGGCCAAGCTAGGGTTTATTTCAATTTTTGTAACATCAAATATTCAATTACCATTATTGAAAGGATGTTACAAAATTAAATAAGCAATTAAAAAATTTGAAAATCATAATTTCCAAATTAATGCCAAGGATTTTATTTGTTTCCAAAATAAATAAATCCATTCCATTTATGCTTGAGGAATTCGGCCACTACAAGGAATAATTGATTAATTTTGTAGCATTAAGTATTCAATTCCATAATTGAAATATATGTTACAAAATTAAAAAGTTACCAACTTTCATAAAGGTGTAACTTCCAAATTTAATTCAAAAGTTTCCAAAACCCAAATTTGGAATTCCAATATTAGTATTCATTAAATTATATCATATATAATTTAATTACTAACAATAAATAATTATCATATAATCATTTATTATATAAATCATATATTAACTTTTATATATAGTTATAAGTGTGACAAATAATATTATTAATCATATTAATAATATTTATACCTTTGTGAGTATATAATTGGACTATCCAATTATACTAAATCCGTTATAATAAATCGAGCTAGCACGGGGACCAAATGGACCTACGGTTCCGAGCTCCAATAATCTCGAAATATTAATTAAGCTCTTAATTAAATATTCTGAATTATTAACTCCGGGTTATTCTACTAAAAATCCGAAGTTGAACTCTCGTTGCTGCAGATGATATATTAAGCCGAACCAAGACGGTGTCCATCGATATAGTCATTACATACGAATTGACCATTCACGAGTATCTCGTAATTAGAGCCGGGTCATAATATCCGTTATACCCCTCTAATTATTTTTACCTTAAGTACCATTGATTCTCTAATGAACGATTTATTCATAACTATTATGAATTTTAATCTTTCTATTCGTAATATAGAGACTTGAGCGCTCAAATCGTTCAAGTACCGAATCAACCCTTAAGAAAGATACTCATATACTTCTCGCAAGAAGGAGTGAACTCCATGTCTATGTAAAACGTTCCCAGCTACAAAACAAACTGTGTCCCCAAAGTACGTAGCTATTGGTCGGGACTTCTACACCAACCTCACCTTTGTAAATCAAAGAACACAGTCTGCCATGCAGGAGTTCGTAGTACACTCAGGATTAAGATCAATCCATATATGACCATCAAGTAGATTGAAATGACTTTCTTTACTTAACAGATATTATAAGAGTGTCATTTCTATCTGGGTCCAGTCATATATGATCGCATCATACAAGGTGCCTCCATTCTCATGTCTCTACATGGACGATCCGGATCAAGATCGCCATTCAAATATAGAATGGACCGCAACTATAGATAAACCACAAACAAGGTACCAGCTTTGTTTGCTCTCTATGGACTATTTAAGATTACTAACTTTAGACTTAAATCCTCTTGTGTATGACACTCATACACTAAGTCTTAAGGTACATAAGTAATCTAGGGTATTTAAGATGATATATAATATGCGAAGATTAAACAAACAATTTGATAAATGAATAATGCATCGTTTTATTTCAAAACACATAAAACCGTTTACATCATATGTAGCTCTAGGGCATACATTCCAACATTTTATTACCCTAAACTAGCTTGGCCGACCTCTTTTGAATGGTGGTCTAATGTTACCGAGCAATTTGCTTTTGTGGCGTTACAAGTAGTGCCTTTTTTTTCTCATTTTCTTACAAAATTTGGCCATCCCTACAAATGAATCTTACTTTCCTTTTATATATCCAGGAATTACAACATTGTTTCACACTTTCATGACGTTTCCCGCGTGGTCTCCGACTGATTGACAGACTCTCTGCCCCAAGACTGTCGTCGCCGAAAGCAAGCCTGCCGCCTGACGGTTTGTCACATCACTATGTTTATCTTCTGCCACACGCAATATACTGGATCCAGCCTGTAAAGATCTTTCATACAGTAACACATATAAGAGATGCCCTGATCACACATCAGTCTCCAAATGATCGGCCAGATGGTTAACCGGACTACCCAAACTGATCTCGGCCCGACCCAAAATGTCCGAGCTCATTTTCCGTGGTACTGAAGGTGAAACATAACTGAACTTTGCTACCGGACTCCTGCTGTGGTCGGTCTGAACTGTCCTGAACTGCCCGACCCATCTTCCTTGATCGGTCTCTACTCTGATGTGGTCGGTCTTTGAATTTGTATCATACTGTGTGCTCTGGTCGGCCAGATCCGGAAAACTGTGTCCGGACTCTCTTTCTGGCCGAAGAATAACCCAAACTCTCTGAACATTTGACCCTCCAAAAGGGAAAATCTCATCTCTGCCCTGACCGAACTGTTCAAAGTACTTGTCACAAAAAAACACCATCAACATAAATCAAGATGGAACGATACTGTTTAAAAAAGTTCTATTTATAGGTTAAAAAAAAGTATAATTTATGTCACCATATATGTACGAGAGGAAAGGTAAATGGATTAAAATGAAAAGGTGCCATGCGATTGAAGAAAGAGTTCAATTGGTGCAAATAGAATGCTGAATAAGAAAGAGAGCTACAATTAAGAGATCAATTGGTGCAAATAGACACAAAATCATCAATTTGAAGATTTTTATTTCTTTGTTTTCCAGCTTTCGTGCCTGAAATTATCATTATTTTCTTCATTATTCAATTTAAACTCGTGAGTTACTTCTCTCTGTGATGTGAATGGGCAATATCATGTGATCGAATTAAGTCATTACCAATTAAAATTCTCATGCAAGCACCATTAAATACACCATATTCAATTCCATATAGGTCTTCGGCCGCAAGATCCACATGTCCTATAATTTAAGTGGGAAAATGAGTGAAATCTATTGATGTTTAGTGAAATTAAACGAAATCATCTCATGTTTTAAAATTAAACAAAATCCAACCCTCCACATGTTTAAAAATTTTGAATTTTATCCTTAGAAATACATAATCTTGATTAAGATTCGGGATCCCTAATCATTTAGTTCGGAATTTAGGGTTAAAAATTAGTCGGATTTCGAGACGAAAAATCATTTCAAATCACAATTATGATAGAATGAGACGAGACAGAATGTCCCAACTGCCATATTTATCTCATGTTTTAGATTAAGAACTGATTGCGATTTTCACACGTTACGCAAGCGCACGTATCGCTCAAGTAGTATAAAAAGTTATCGATCCCATGAAAACTTATCACCTACGTCACTAATTATTAAAACTAATTACCTACGAGTATCTAATTAAAATTAATTGTGATTTTAATAAGTTTGAACTAAGGCTAATGCAAATAAATATAAATTGGAAGTTTATAGAGATAATCACAGAGAGAAAACTTTCAAGGTTGTGAATACACCCAATATTATTCTATAGATGAATTGGTTATTACACCCAATATTATTCTATAGATGAATTGGTTATCCTATATTTGTGTAATATATTGGTTTATTAATCTGGAACACAAAGATATCCACAAGCCTCTTTCGATGGTTGAGTGAAAATATCCAAAGTAAATTAATTAACTATATTTCTATGTTAACTAAATCACCTTGAATTCATTAAGAACAAGTTCCAATTATGGCTACACCCGCCCTGCAGGTATATTTCTATCCTGGAGGGAAATCCCTAAGATGAGATCGTGTGCTATTGAATCTAAGGCTAAACCTAAAATTCATTTGTCAAGTTCTTCTAAGTTTACCACATCAATCCTATTAGTGATCAGGCAACAGGAAGCATCAAGCATAAGATTCAATAAATAAACCAAAACATCACACAAAATATAAGAAAATCAATTTATAAGTTCATAAATACGGATTTAATCACAACCCCAGATTAGAGGTTTATTTACTACACATGCTCAAAAACTCTAAATAATTAAACAAAGATAAACAAAATATTAAGGAAGTAAAGGAAAGAAGAAACTCTGTCGAGATCGCCCGTCCTTCGTTTCTTCCTGTTGAGTTCCTGTGATGTGCTCATTTGATGTGTTCTTGGCTTTCCCTCAGAAAATCTCTTTGGAGGCTGTAATTTTAGGTTATGAAAACTCCCTTCATATAGCTTCGTCATATGCATCATTTTATAATATCTCATTGACCGGTGCGTAATCACACGCGTATAACGCAAGCGCACGTATCGTTCAAGTAGTATAAAAAGTATCGATCCCACAAGGACTTAATACCTAATCTATTAATTTAATGAGGTCAAATGATTACTAGTATCTAACAATTTGATTGATTGATTTGAAATGGTGATAATTCTAAATTTAAAAACAAGTGAATAAAATTACGCAAAAGTAGGTTGAGGAAAATTCAAATTTATAAAACTATACAGGGTTGTGATTTCTTCCAATATCTAATTAAAAATGAAGTGGTTATTTTATGTTTGTGTAAAATATCGGTTTACTAACCTGGAACACGAAATTATGCAAAAGCCTCTGTCGATGGTCATATGCAAATACCCAGTATAACCCAATTGAACCATATGTCTATGTCAACCAAATTACATAGATTCATTAAGTTTAAGTTCCAATTATGGCTACCCCCGCCCGACATGTATATGTTTATCCTGTAAGGAAATCTATTAAAGGGTTATCTATTCTCAAGGAAGATCGTGGGCTATTAAGTCTAAGGCTTAAACCTAAAATTCCTTTGTCAAGTTTATTTTAGATTTACCAGATTAATCTTATTAATGGCCAGTTAACAAGACGCATTAAGCTTAAGACTTAATAAGTAAACCTTTAAATTACACAAACTATAAAATAACCCCTTATAAACCGGTGATATTAGAATTCATCACAACCATAGATAACTAACTTAGTTACGACGCATAACTAGGGCTAGTAAAAACTTAAAAGTAAAAGACATAAAATAAAATGCTGAAAAGTAAATGAAGAAAATTACAATAAAAGAAAATGCTAGGGCTGAGGATCTACTTTTATCACTACTATTTTAGATATCTCCCTTAATATAATATATTAACTTGTGTGATATTACCAACCAGCCATATAGGCGGTAACCTGATTAAGTCAAATTAAGTCCATAAACCATCCATATAGGCGGAAATTACCAACCGACCAACCAGGCGGTATCCATGCTTAGTCAAATTAAAACCAATTTAATATCAATTACCAACCGGCCAATATAGCGGTATCCTTGTTAAGTCAAATTTTAAGTAGTGAATATATTATAATTAAGGGAGATTAATCTAAATAGCAGTAATAAAAGTTTTACCTTTCACCCTAGCAGTGAGAAGTTACCTCCTCATGTTGAATAGTAAGAACTGAAAAAGTAAAGAAAGTAAATTATTATTACAAAACGTAATTAAAATTAATTACAAAACTGAAATTTAAAGAAAACTAGATATAAAACTCCATATTTACATAAGAGAATTCAGAGAGGAAGGTACATATGAAATCATAAAAATGAGCTGAATTTATAGGTCTCGGCAAGGTGCGCGTGTCGTGACGTGAAGTTGCGTCGCGACACGCGTGATTAGCGGCGTGGAACACGGAGAGCTCGACACGTATCAGTGGATACAGTGATAAAGTGACACATGGCACGCTGTGATTGGGAGCTGAATGATTGACTGACGTGACGATGACATGATTGTCGGCACCGTAGGATTGCGACACGTGGCACGCTGTGATTGGCTGATGATGCCATGGCGGTGACGTGGCACATTGACTCGGTCTACTACTGATGTGGACGATGACGTGGCTAACACGTGGAGTGACACGTGGCGATGGCGATTGTCGGCACCATAGGATGATGACACGAGTCACGGCGCACGTTAGCAGATCGGTTGTGATGTTGACACATAGCTCGACGCAAGTTAGCAAAGTCAAACTTCTCAGATTCTGACACGTGTCTCCGATGCATATTAGCATGGTGTGGCGCACGTTAGGCGTCGCGACGCGCAAAATTACCAAATTGCCCTTTTATCCGTTTTTCACTGTTTTGGCCCCAAATCACATCCAGAGAGTCCTGAACTTTTTTTATCTATAAAATACCACAAAACATATCAAAATATTCACAAAACTAAAGAATCTATACAAAATATTAGGTCAAATGAGTGGGAAATAGTGATACATTTACCACTCATCACACCCCCAAACCTAATATTTTGCTAGTCCTCGAGCA
The DNA here is from genome assembly GCA_019454045.1 of Zanthoxylum bungeanum. Classification (NCBI taxonomy): domain Eukaryota; kingdom Viridiplantae; phylum Streptophyta; class Magnoliopsida; order Sapindales; family Rutaceae; genus Zanthoxylum; species Zanthoxylum bungeanum. The sequence goes on from SKCR01023808.1 coordinate 270,841, forward strand.
AAACACAAAATAACATAAACATCTTTAAAATAAAATTTAACTAAGCCACTTTCGTAGGGATCACAGTTGCATTTAGCTTATGCAACACGCCTTTAAAACCCTATGTGTCCCTAGTTGACGAGTTGTAGTCTCGTGAGGGTTTACAACAATGATACCCAAAAATATTTTACAAAAGTAAAAAGGTAGTGAAACTAATGCACACAAAAGCAAAAAGACAAGAGAAAAGAGAATAAAGAAGTTAGTGACTAATCATGTGAAACTTCTACTCCAAGTTACTAGTTGTTTTCTTTCTTTCTAAATTACCGAATAAGTAAATTCTGCGATTATATTTACCATTCTCCATATGCACAACCGATAAAATATTAATCAACTCATTTTTACCCACAACAGTCACAAGTGCAGTTGATAAGAGAGTAATATTTTTGTCCTAAAGTTTTATCAGAATTCACACATTTTTACAATAATGGAATAATTTTTCTGATTTTTTCTTTGATTTTTGATTTTTTTTATTTATTTATATACAATATCTTCCATCTATGTAGCGAGTGTTGGGTCGGTGGCTCCCAAACCAGTTGGCTTTAGGGCACCAGGTGTTAAGACACCCCTACAAACTTAATTACTCAGACTTCAGATATATATATTTTTACAGCATCTTTGATCCATGTAGCGAGCTTTGGGCCAGTGACTCCCAAACTAGTTGGCTTTAAGGCACTAGGTGTTAAAACACCCTTACATACTTAATAACTCGGATCTCATACGTTTTTTTTTACTCCAGCACTTTTTGAGATGCTTCCTCCAATTAAACTATAGCACTGAATATTACAAACTTTTCAATTACAACTCATGTCCGTATGTTACCATGCATGTTGATAATACCTGCCAACTGAGCATATGAAGATCCATTTTAGTCATTATTATGGAGAATTTACAAATTAAATAATTTAAAAGGAAATAAAAAAATTGACTTGTTTCGAAATAGGGTTGAGATACGTCTCGGGAGTGGGAACTCCTTACACAACTATCTCTCACCAATTTCACATTTTTAGTCAAAATAAAAACAAAAACGCAAAATATTTTTGTAATTTTTGAAAATTTTTCAATTTTTTTTTTGTATTTTTTGAAAAATTTTGGACTAAAAATAAAAACAACACACAACTAAAAACAAGATACTGATTAACTAATTCCCTCCCCCAAACCTAAATGAGACATTGTCCCCAATGTCTTAAAAAGTAGAAGAAGAGTTTAGAAGATAGTACCTGGTTAGCTGAAATTATACACGAAAAGTTAAAGGTTAAGATCCAGATTAATCCGACGCCTCTTACCACGATCGTGCTCGGACCAATTTATCTTTGAAATGATAGGGTCAATTTGTGGTTCATAGGCTAAGATTTGGTTAATTAGATCCGGAGCAGTTCTGGTAGTAAAAAGGAGTTCTTTCATAGGTTTTGTCACGAACCCATTTCTCCGGGCATCATCGAGAAATACACAAAGAAAATCATAAAATCCTTCAACTTTGTACAGCGATTTCTGGTGTATGTTCAAGTTTGCCCAAGATAACACTGTAAAAATTTCCTCCAATGTACCCAAGCCACCTTGCAAAACAATAAAAGCATCAGCACGATTAATCATTTCTACCAGTCATTCAGACATACATGGCACAATTAATTCTTCTCCGTTTGATGGTCCAATAAGATTTGCCTCCGCCAAGGGTTTTGGGATGATTCCCAAGACTTGACTGCCTCCTTCCTGTACGGCCTTTGAAATGATCCCCATTAGTCCAAGATTGCCACCGCTATATACTAAGTGCATATTTCTTGCAGCTAAGACTCGACCCAATTCATGTGCTACTTCTATGTATTGTGGTTTAACACCAACACTAGTACCGTAAAACACACATATGTTTTCAACTCGTCTATTTGAAGTGGCTTCCATGTTTTACTCTGGATGTCTTCAAAAGTGCAATGATGAATTGATTTTATAACACCTGAAAAATGGTGAGTAAAAATAATAGCACTAGTACCTGCCAAATGACAATTATTAGTTAAACAGTAAAATAAATCGTGATAGTCAAAAAGTTCTGGATCCTGTCGGGGAAAATAAAAGAAAACAACAAAACAAATCACAATTATTAGGAAAAGACAAAGAGATATAATATGTACAAGAAACATAACGGCTTGATTGACGTCTATGCGTCAAGAACAAGCTTCCCATCCAATTTTCTTATAAATTGGCAAACATGGTCTTTTTGAGTCAGATTCCCGAGACTTAACAATTGTCTTTCTTTTTGGAATTGTGTATGTAATTTACGAATGGCTATATGGACATATCCACTGGGATGCGTCTCAAGAGTTGAAGATATATCATCTACAGATTCCTTACTCAAGCCATCCCTAATGAATTTAATTTTGTCTTCGCGATTATCAGACACCATTCCTAAAGAACGACAACGTGTATTGCAATTCCAGCGTGCACATTTGTAACAAACACCCATTTGCTTAGCTCTACGTTTCTTTGCATATGTGATTTTTCCAAAACCAGACAGATGTGAAATAAAAGATTCAGAAGACTCACCTGCCAATCGAACCCGTGCTTCAATAATCCAACGAATGTCAGTTGGAATACCTTTGATCATCAGTAGTCTCATCTGTTCCAGGCGAGCTTTGTAGACTTTCATTAGAGATTTTTGAGAGAGAGAAGGAAATTGCTGGTGAAGATTTACGAGAGATTCTTCCATCCTGAAATGAATTAACCTGCGAAAACTAAACACACAAAATGAAATCACACCAAATCATATTATATACACAAATTGCATGGGTTTCCTCCATGCGAGCGCTAAGTTTAACGTCGTCAGCTAGACGTGACTGCCCGAATGTTAGGCTGGATCTGAAAGTGTGACACTTTCTTTTTGTCGCTCAAATGATTCTCCCCAGTAGTGCTTGACACACTGACTGTTAACCTTGAATGTTTTGTTGGTGTTGGGATCCAGTAACTCAATAGCTCCATATGGTAAAACCTGAGTGATCACAAATGGACCTGACCACCGTGACTTTGGCTTCTATGGGAAGAATTTCACCCTTGATTTGTTTAACAATACCTTCTGCCATGGTTCCATTTGTATGCGCACTAACTTCCAATCATGTCTTTTTCTTGCATTTTCTTTGTACAATTTGGCATCCTCAAAAGGCTGATTGTGAAATTCCTCCAATTCGTTGAGCTGATGAATTTTTTTCTCTTCTGTTACTTGTAGTGCAAGAATTGGCTTTTTCAGTGCAAAAGACGCTTTATCTTCAGGCTCCACAGACAATTGACATGTTTTAAGTTTGTCAGTAGAACTTTACATTGCATTGGAGTTCTGAATGGTACTGTGTATCACATCAAGTCTGAAACATTCATTCTTCTTTTCATCATCTGTGAAATTCATGGCCTTGAAAACATTGAATCTTACTTCTTGGTCCTGTACTCTCATGGTTAGTTCTCATTTCTGTACATCAATAATGGTTTGACCTGTAGCCAAAAATGGTCTTCCGAGTATTATCAGCATGTTTTTATCTTCCTCCATATCGAGGACAATAAAATCTACTGGGAAAATGAATTTTTCAACTTTGACTAGCACGTCTTCAATTACACCTCTCGGAAATGCTAATGTTCTATCAGCAAGTTGCAGAGAAACTGAAGTGGGCATTATTTCTCCAATCTGTAGTTTCCTAAAAATAGAAAAGGCATCAAGTTAACACTCGCACCTAAATCACATAAAGCCCTACCAAAGTTATGTTCTCATATGATGCAAGGAATGGTGAAACTGCCAGGATCTTTCAACTTTTGGGGAAACTTCCTCTGAATGATGGCGATGCATTCTTCTATCAATGCTACTGTCTCGTAATCTCCCAATCTCCATTTTCGTGAAAAAATGTCTTTCATGAATTTTACATAGCTGGTCATTTGTTCCAAGGCTGCTGCAAATGGAATGTTGATGTAAAGTTTTTTGAACACCTCCAGAAAACAAGCAAACTGCTTGTGTAGTTTGTTTTTCTGAAGACGCTGAGGAAAATGTGGAGGTGGAGTGATCTGTTCTTTTTCCTTTGCTTTTTTTTCCTCCATCTGTTGCTTTGTTTCTTTTGGAACTTCCTCAGCAGTTATTTTGGCTCCATCATCTTTGTTGATTTCAGTACCTCTTTTTAACATGATGGCATGACACTGCTCATTCCCTATGTTCCTTGGATTTGGTTCTGTGTTGTTGGGAAGATTCCCTGGCGGTCTGTAACTCTGAGCATTGGCCAGTTGTCCAATTTGATTCTCTAATGCTTTGATGGAAGCAGTTTGGCTTTTAAATATAGCATCATATGCTGCTTGTTGCTTTTTGAACATTTCTGCAATCCATTCTTTCATTTCTGGTTATTTTTCATGTTCCTGGCTTTTATTCTGTTGCTGGAATCCAGGTGGTGGAAAATTCTTTTGCCCTGAATTGTTGCTCCATGAAAAATTGGGATGATTCATTCACCATGGGTTGTAGGTGTTGGAATATGGATTGTTCCCATGTCTGTTGAAATTGTTGACATAATTCACCGTCTTTTCAAGTTGGTTTGGTTCTGGTGCTCCTACATATGGTGAACTTGTGGCTCCAATATTGCTTTTGTTGGGGTTGGTGCTCACAGCGCCAATTCCCGATTGTATTTCTTTATGAATACTTCTGTAAAAAACATTATTATTTTGAATAATATATGCAGTTTCTATAATATAATGTATCTTTTAATATGGTAAAGACGTAATGACCTCAGAATGACTAGTCATGATGCAGTTGCAAAAACGTCGCAACTGACATTGAGTTGTATCATGACGTTGTCATTCTCAGACAGTTCCTGGTCAAGGTTTACACTACTGGGTCAGTACAGTAAACCCGTTGAGACCGGTACATGTCGTATACTGGAATATATGATTCCAATGGTTTCTCAATGAACCATAAGTCTTGGAGACTAGTATAGACGTATAGGTGTTTATAGCGGATAAACACTGAACGACTAACCAAAGATTCTTAATGGATGGTACACCAATGTCAATAAGAATCTTGTCGGGTTGAGTAGCACTTGTGATTCTTAGACTTGAGATGCCACTGTGGGCACATGAGACATCTTCTACACTTAGATGGCAGTCACGTCACCAATCTATTAAGATCAGACCTCCGCCTGTTCGTTGGGTGTAGATAGATCCTCAGGGTGTCCTGTGTGTATCGAGAAGGATCCGTCAGTTCTGTGTATCAGAGCATAGATAGTCCATATGATTAGCAATCAGATAAAATCCATGGGCCCGTGGTACAATTTAGAAGTGAGTTCTAAATGTTCTTTTTGAGATTGCTAATAGAATAGTCGACTGGATAATCCCTATAGAGATTTGAAGTTTACATCTATATCTCTGGGATTTATCCGGATACCTGTGATGGAGGAATTATACATTTGCAATGACCTCGACCTGTATGATTCAGCGAGTTTATCCGTGATCGTCATAATTTACGGGTGGATAAATTATGGACACGAAATTGGATTTCGTGACGGATATGCCTGAATCTAGAGTCTCACTAATGAAATATACTCGTAGAGCACTAGGGCAACATTTATAAATAATATTGATTATTTATAAAGTCGTTTAAAGGTTAAACGCAAAATACATGTGTAGGGACCCGATAGTCATCTCCTTAATTTTTGTGTATTTGCATTTAATGCTTGATTAATTCAAATACACATTAATTAATTATCAAATTGAGATATTTGATTAATATCATAATTATATATATGTATTTAATATTTAATGTAAATATTATACATATATTTAATATATTTGTATTTAAATGATTAATTAATTAATTAATTGTTAAATGATTAAATTAATTAAAATATAAATATTTTAAAGTTAAGATATTTATTTTAATGACTTGAGTTGCTTTAATTCATTAAATGATTTGATGATTAAAAATGCAAGTTGATAAAAGACTTTAAATGAAACAAAAATTGAAAAATATCTAGATATTTGTTTTACCAAATTTTCGGCCAAGGCATGTCTTTTTGGTATAAGTTGTTTTGTTTCATTTAGGGTTACACAACCTAATACACTTTATCAAACTCCATTAAAACAAAAGCAAAGAAGGTAGAGAGAAAGAAAAGAAAAATCAAAGAAAAGCTTGGAATTTAGTAAGTATTTCCAACCTACCATTAGAGAGTAAATTGTTCCTCTTGTTGTGGGCTTCACTTGATGATGTTCTAAATTTTTTTTCTATTCTTTATTCTTTGTGTTTTTGATGGATGAAAGTATGATGAAGGGGTTAAGCATGTATGTAGTTGGAAGAATATTACTAGTGTAGTAGTAAGCATTCTTTTCATGGTTTTAGAACCTTGTTGCCATTCTAGAGTTATTGACCCACTCTTAAATGACCTAGAATTGTTCTATAGTTATTTCATTGTGTTGAGACTTGATTTGGATGGAAGAAACATGATTGAAGTATTGGATTTAACCAATTTGGTCTAATTTGTCCAATTTGAAGAAATTGAAAAATTAGGGTTTAAGACCACTTCCAAATTTGGGGGTTTTCATTTATATGGTGTATTTGGATGTGTATATGATACATATAAAAATCTTATGTTGATTGGATTTCATTTGCATGTGTTTAGAACAATGGAAGTGCAAAATGCACACTTTGGTGCCTATAGGAGGCTCACAGCTTTGGGGTTATTTTTTGGGTTTTTGTTGCAAATTGTATTTTGACATTTGGGACATGTTAAGCTCATCCTAGAAATGATTTAGAATCATTCAAAATTGTTTTGAACAATTTCGGATTAAAAATAAACAAAATGATTGTTTAGGGGTAATTCGGTAAATTCACATAAATTTGATTTATAGTGTTTTATTTCATAATTTGATTATTGGATAATAAAATAAATAAGTTTATTTTATTAATCCGAGAAAAATTTTTGAAATCGGAAAATTTTATTTTCTTCTGTTTCCGTTGCGTTACCGGATTTCCGCATTAAAACCCCTACAAAATGGTATCAGAGCGGGTCTGATTCTAGGCCCCCTAATATGATTAGCCCTTTAATTCAATGTTTAATCATGTTTTCTTAACTTATACATGCATGTTATAATCTAATTTGATTAGATTTAGGGTGTATGACACTTAGCGGAAAATCCCTAATTAATAAGGTTTAAATGTAATTATGTATTTGATGCATGTTATGTGGTCCGTCTTCTCAATACGGTTTATAAATATTTCTCCGTGACTACATCCGAGACTATGCCTCCGCAGAGAGGGTGTAGCCGATAGAGATTTATTTATACCGGATGTATATCAGATACTAGATAAATTCAAGCGAAAGCGGAATCCTGAACGTGCCCTAGCTGTCAGGTTACGCAAGTAACTTGAGTTTATCATTGACGAGTTTAACCTTGGTACGTCTCCTTGTGGGCCTGCCTTAGCAGCGACAACGAGAAACGACCAGGACCGGAAACCCAGGAGTCACTAGTGAATGATTGACAAATGAGTTGTCTACCTGATGAATATACGTAGGCGAGACCGTGCCTCTACTGTGAGCTGAAATATATTCACGGGATCCACTTTTCACTATTTATATTTAATTTAATTATTAAATCTTTGTATTCTTTTTGGGGATTACAGTATTGCATGATTTAGTGGGATGGGCATTTTTAGATTAAAAATCCATGATCTAGTTTATGCTTTTGATATTATATGAAACTGCTTATTTTCTGCTAACCGTTTTTCGTGATCTATATGATAGATTTGCGATGGCGGCACCATCCACTAATCATTTTGCGCGTATGCTTGATGCGAACAAACTTAAAAGCGCAGAGAACTTCGCTGATTGGGATCTGGATTTGAGGATTGTCCTCGATTCCGAGAGGTTGAGATATGTTCTTGAGGGTCCATTGCCCCTTGCTGTGGCAGAGGACGCCTCACCGGAGGAACGCGAAGTCTTCCAAGCTTGGAAGGATGATGATTTAAGGGTTAAATCATACATCTTAAGTTCGCTTTCACCGGGACTCAAGAAACAGTATTATGGCATGTCAGATGCCTATACTATGATGACACGATTAAGACAATCGTTTGAGAACCAAGAACAAGTAGTTGTTCACAAGGTCACAATGGAACTGTTCCATGTGCGATTGGATGAGGGGCAAGCTGTTAGCCCGCATGTTCTTCAAATGATCGATTTGATCGATCAATTGAGGCAACGTAATCTCATTCTAAATGACATTCTCGGGATGAGTGTCATTCTTGGTTCTCTCTCAGCTTCTTATCGCCAGTTCGTGATGTACTTCAACATGAATGAGACTATCTGTACCTACCATGAGTTGCATAGGATGTTGCTCACGGCGGAGGAGGACCTCAAGAAGGGAGTACCGACTCTCCCTCTAAGACCCACTTCTCTTTCTGCTTCTTCCCAGGCCTGACCAAAGGGAAAGAAGAAGAAAGGGAAGAAGAAGAAAGGTTTCGGTCCTCAACCACAGACAAAGATAGCTAAGCCCAAAAGGGCTTCTGAAGACAAGTGCCATCACTGTAGCAAAGTCGGGCACTGGAAAAGGAACCGTCCTGACTACATAGCCCAGCTGAGGAAGGAGAGAGCATCTACATCAGGTACATTTATTTTTCCAGTTATTGATATATCTTTGGCTTGTGAAGCTGTTACATCCAACTGGATTTTAGATTCTGCTTGTCCCATTCACATTTGCAATTCGTTGCAGGTGCTGAAGGAAAGTAGAAAACTGAAGCCTGGAGAGATGCAGTTGCGATTCGGGAGTGGAGACTCTCTGGATGCAGTTGCAGTGGGAGTATGCGAGATCTCATTTCCGAATGGGACACTTTTGTTAAATGACTGCCATTTTGTGCCTGGATGTGTAGCTAATATTATATCACTTTTTGTATTAGATACAAAAGGTTTTTGTATTAATATTAAGAACTGTTCTTTATATTTATATGATAAAAGTAATATTTAGATCCTTTGTTGTCCAAACCAGCATGGTCATTATACATTGCAAACTTCAAAAGATATTTCAAATACTGGAGTTAATAAACGTAGTTTACCTGTAATTAATAATACTGAACTTTGGCATATGAGGCTGGGTCACATAGGCATTAAACGCCTTACCCAATTGGTTAGGAATGGTTTGATACCAGATCTTACCATTGAATCCTATCCAACTTGTGAATCCTGTATTCAGGGTAAGATGACCAAAGCCCCATTTTCTGGTGTTGGACACTGTACGGGCCAAATCTGGTCCATGGGCAATTTCGTCTTTTCGTTTCAGGCCCACTACAGGATGCACCCCCGAAACCCCCTAACCAAAACCCAAAGGCTTAATACAGGCCCAGGCCTAATGAGTTTCAACATATGTGACCAAAGGACCATCCAAAGGCCAATCCACTTAATGCCCAGCCTCATAAACAAGAACCAGCCGTTCCAGACTACAAACGGGCAGATGCACTAAATACCCCTCATGAAGTCGATCGTAACTGACTCCCAACGGACAAGTAATCAAAGAGCAGTAAATGCACATGTTCCCTTAAAGGTATGTATATAAATGAAGAAGATCTAGGGATAAGGGGGAAGCTCTCCTACTCATAGCCTTAGAACATTCACTTCATAATCCGAATAATCATCTACCTACCGCCCTCACGGCATTCTACGAAGTTCAAGGTAGCATCTAACCTTGAGCCCCACCTACTACTTTCATATTTCCATCACTGACTTGGGCGTCGGAGTGCCTATGGCATCCACCACACCGGTGGGTAGACCCTCCACGCTCACCCTACATCTTTGTTTTGCAGGATCGCCAGTGCCCCTATACGAAATCTCAATTGTAGGCCTCGGGCGAAAACCAGCGCCTACAGACACCGCACCACTAACTTACTGGAACTCGTACATTCTGATGTATGTGGTCCACTAAGTCAAACTGCTTACAGTGGTTATTCGTATTTCGTTACCTTTACCGATGATTTGTCACGGTACGGTTATGTGTATTTGATGTGACATAAATCAGAAACCTTTGAAAAGTTCAAAGAATTCTGAAATGAAGTAGAAAAACAAACTGGTCAATATATTAAATGCCTTCGATCTAATCGAGGCGGTGAATATATGAGTGGTGAGTTCATGGATTATATGAAGGAGAATGTGATTCTCGCTCAATATACTCCTCCAGGTACTCCACAACACAATGGAGTATCTGAGAGGAGAAATCAGACTTTATTGGATATGGTCCAATCGATGTTGAGTTTCACAGATTTGCCATATTATTTATGGGGCTACTCTCTTTTAACAGCTGCACAACTTTTGAATAAGATTCCTTCAAAAGCTGTTCCTACGACTCCGTATGAGATATGGTTCGGTAGGAGACCAAATCTTAGTTACATTAAGGTTTGGGGTTGTCCTGCCTATGTCAGGGTGACTCAGCAAGATAAGCTTTCGCCTCGAGGGTAAAAGTTTAGGTTTGTCGGATATCCTTCGAATACGAGTGGATATCTGTTCTATGATAACGAGCATCGAAATGTGTTCGTAGCTCGCTTCGCAAAATTTCTAGAAGTAGAATTTTTGTCAGAAGGTGGTAATCATAGACAAGTTGAACTTGATGAAGTCCAACCTGAAAACAACGAACCAACGGAGGAACCCGAAGTTCAAGTAGATGAAGGACCTTCAACACACACACTCCGTAGGTCAGAAATGGTATCTAGACCTCCTGAACGCTTGTATTTGATACAAGAAAAGAGTCTGGATGTTCTCTTAGTTGAAGAGACTGATCCTTTCACCTATGAAGAATCGATGTTGGACATCGACTACGTGAAATGGAAAAGTGAGATGAAATCCGAGTTAGACTCAATGCATGAGAATCAAGTTTGGGACTTGGTTCCGCTTCCCGAAGGAATTGTTCATATCGGTTGTAAATGGGTTTACAAGAGGAAGCGCGGGCCTGACGGTAAGGTTGAAACTTACAAGGCCCGACTGGTAGCAAAAGGTTACACGCAGCGACCTGGCATCGACTACGATGAAACTTTTTCGCCAGTAGCAATGCTTAAGTCTATTCAGATTTTACTTTCTATAGTTGCGTATCATGACTACGAGATTTGGCAAATGGATGTCAAAACGGCTTTTCTAAATGGATTTCTTGATGAAGAAATCTATATGGAACAACCGGAAGGTTTTGCATCCAGTGAAAACTCGGGTATGGTATGTAAGCTTAAGAAGTCCATTTATGGACTTAAACAAGCTTCACGAAGTTGGAATCTTCGATTCGACGAGATTATTAGATCTTCTGGTTTTCTCAAGAATTTGGAAGAATCCTGTGTGTATCAGAAGGCCAGTGGGAGCATGGTCGTATTTTTAGTCCTATATGTTGATGACATTCTAATCATTGGGAATGATTTAGGTATGTTACAAAGCGTCAAAGCGTACCTCTGTAAGAATTTCTCCATGAAGGACCTGGGAGAAGCTTCCTATGTTATAGGGATAAAACTCTATAGAGATAGACAAATGAGGCTGATTGGGTTATCCCAATCAACGTACATAGATAAGATCTTAGAATGGTATAACTTTGGTAACTGTAAGACATCAAACATACCGTTCAGACATGAGATTCATCTTTCAAAGAAGATGAGTCGACAAACAGAAGATGAGAATGTTAGAATGTCTAACCAACCTTATGCTTCGTGTTTGGGTAGCATAATGTATGCCATGTTATGTACAAGGCCTGATATCAGTTTCGTTGTTAGCGTAACTAGTAGATATCAGTCCAATCCAGGTAATGACCATTGGATGGCCATTAAACATATCCTCAAGTATCTTAAAGGTACTAAGGATAAGTTAATAATTTATGGAGGAAACGAACTGCAAGTTAACGGGTATACGGATTCCGATTTCCAATCAGATCCCGATGATAGAAAATCTACATCTGGATTCGTATTTACCCTTAATGGAGGTGCAGTTTGTTGGACGAGTTCCAAACAGGGATCGACAGCAGATTCCACCACTGAGGCGGAATATATTGCAGCTTCTGAAGCTGCAAAAGAGGCTGTGTGGATAAAGAACTTTGTCAAAGAATTGGGAGTTGTCCCAAGTATCGAGAATGCGATTCCGTTATACTGTGATAATACTGGAGCCATTGCGCAAGCAAAGGAACTGAGGGCGCATCAGAAGTCAAAACATGTGGAACACAAGTACCACATCATTCGAGAGATTGTGTCGCGAGGGGATATTGTCGTGTGTAAGTTACCGAGTGAAGATAATGTAGCAGACCCGATGGCGAAGGCCATACCTCCGAAGCTGTTTGATAAACACGTGGAGTCGATGGGTATTAGATACAATCGTTATTGGCACTAGAGCAAGTGAGAGTTTTTGTTGGGGTTGGTGCTCACAGCGCCAATTCCCGGTTGTATTTCTTTATGAATACTTCTGTAAAACATTATTATTTTGAATAATATATGCAGTTTCTATAATATAATGTATCTTTTAATATGGTAAAGACGTAATGACCTCAGAATGACTAGTCATGGTGCAGTTGCAAAAGCGTCGCAACTGACATTGAGTTGTATCATGACGTTGTCATTCTCAGACAGTTCCTGGTCAAAGTTTACACTACTTGGTCAGTACAGTAAACCCGTTGAGACCGGTACATGTCGTATACTGGAATATATGATTCCAATGGTTTCTCAATAAAAAATAGACAAAAGAAATAAAATTAATAAATAAATAAAACTGATTAAAAAGCCACTTTTGTAGGGATCACTATTGCATTTAGCGTATGCAACAAGCCTTTAAATCCATAGGCGGCCATAGTGGACGAGTTATAGTCTCGTGAGGGCTTAGAGCGACGACATCCACAAACGTCATTTAACACACACATGCATTCACATACAAATACAAAAGTTAAATAACTAAACAAAACTGTCCTGGGAGTTGCACATAATATTGTCATCAGAGAATGTTTTAGTAACGACAACCAAGAATCTTCAAAGTACCCAACATAACTCAAATCCAAATTCTTGAATAAATTATCTAAGCGAGACTCACAGTGTGTGTGTGAAGGTCTAGTCACAGCTCGATCCCCAAGTAAGTCAACTTAGTGATTTCATCTTAAAAAGTGGGATCTGATGGGTCAAACTAACCTAGATATCTCAAAATATGATTTTATTTGCCTTTTTTTTTTTCTGCTTAGTATGGTACAATTATTATTTTTTTCTCTTTTTTTTTCACACCTGCCCTTTAAGGTAGCATTTCTCCTCATGGTGGCCCTAACACTCTCCCATGAATAGGTTCACGCTTATCGGTCATAGGTGGTTTAACTTCTTCTTTTTATTTATTTATTATTTTTTTTTCACATCCATTCTTTTCTTTTTCTTTCATTTTTTTTTCAACCATACCATACATCATAACACTAGCAAAAAATGATAGACATCTAGGAAAACGGTCATTCATCGGAAAATAATTTCTCAAACTAGTCACATTGCCAACCACCTAGTTTCTTACTGTTAGAAACCTATTGTGCATTTATACGAGTCTAACCTAGATCATCTACTCAAGGCATCAGATAAAAATAAAATGAGCACTTATCGTTTCTAAGATAGCATCATAAAGCAAACAAACTCATCATGTGAACTATGTTTCACTACCACAAGACAAAATTTTTATTTTATTTTTTTATAGTAGGAATTAACTAACACAATTAACTAACACAACACATAGACACACCCCCAAACTTAAAATTTACATTGCCCTCAATGTAAAATAAACGAAGAGAACAAGAGAGAGGAACAACACTACCGTGCATAAGGTGTACTATTCTTTATCGCCTATAGGTCCCATGTCGCGACGCCACAAGTAGCAACATGACATGCTCCTGGTTCAATTTCTGATCAGACTCTGGCTGGGCGAACTGGATGGGTTGTGTCAGTATCTGTATAATTACACATGCAACATTATTAAACACACAAATAACACAGAAAAATAAAATAAAAAATTAGTAAAGAAACTAAAAATAATTGCGTGGGTTGCCTCCCTGTTAGCGCTAAATTTAACGTCTTCAGCCAGACGTAACCACCCAATTGGTCATGGTAGTTCCATTGGAAGCTTAGTTGACCGAGATAGGACTGTCTAATGCTTGCTCCTTTGTTGCTCACATGATGACATGATCTAAGCGTTTTGTGGCAGGGTTCTGTCTATGTACTGTCCCCCAGGATCTATCAACGGTTCATCAAATGTCTCCATCCGTGGATCACTTCTTACGAGTGGTTGAGATTCGCTAACATACATATGCAACACATCAGTTCTTTTATTTGCACAGAATGATTATGGTGGCTTCATTTCAAACCTATCATAGCAGTGATCCATGTTGACCCATTTCGGACTTTCGTCACCAATGCTATCTATCATGTGGCATTCTTCATCCTTTTACGGGAACGACATGATTTTGAAGACATGAAAAGTCACCTCTTAATCTTGTACTCGCATAGTCAGCTCACTTTTCTGCACGTCGATCAATGTTCTGCCTGTTGCTAAGAAGGGTCGTTCGAGGATGATAGGAACTTCACTGTCTTCCTCCATGTTTAAAACTATGAAGTCCGCGGAAAAGATGAACTTGTCCACTTTTACCAGCACGTCCTCTATTTTTCCTAGAGGGTATGTGAGAGATCTATCTGTTAGCTGCAACATAACTGTTGTTGGTCTCGCCTCTCCAAAACCCAATTTCTGATAAATGGATAGCGGCATTAGGTTGATGCTTGCACCCAAATCACATAGAGCTTTACCAAAGTAATGGTTACCAATGGTACATGGTATGGTAAAACTATCAAGGTCCTTCAGCTTAGGTGGCAGCTTCTTATGTATGATTGCACTATATTCCTCGGTGTGGGCCACAGTTTCAAACTCGCCCAACTTCATCTTCTTTGACAAGATGTCTTTCAAAAACTTCACATAACTGGACATTTTCTCTAAGGCCTCGGTGAAATGAATATTAATATAAAGTTGCTTGAAGATCTCTAAGAATTTTGAAAACTGCTTATTTAGCTTTTGTGGCTGCAAACGCCGAGGGAATTGAGGAGGTGGATACTCTGTTGGGTTTGTCGCTTTAGGCTTTTCTTCCTCTCGCCTATTTTCTTTGGTTGACTCTGCCTCATTGTCTTTGGGTTGCTCTACCCCAATGTCATTGTCAATGACAGTCACACTCTTCAATGTTATAGCCTTACATGACTCATTATTCTGGCCTCTCGGGTTAGGTTCTTTATCACTTGGGAGGGCACCCAATGGTCTGTGGTTTTGCGCACTTGCCAATTGTCCCAGTTGACTCTCCAATGTCTTTAAAGAGAAGCTTGACTAAGTATTAATGCCTCTAATCTTGTATTGTTCTTGGCATTTTCTACGGTTTGCTCTGTGAGAAGCTTGTTGTGGTTTACCACTTGCATTAGTAGCTCTTCCATGGGTGGCTTGCTCTCCTGAATAGCCTCTATGTTCTGCTGTTGGCCATGTGCTCTATCATGTGGTCCTGCCCCTTGATTATTTTCCACCTAAAATTGAGATGATCTTTCCATCCAGGATTGTAGCTGTTCGAATCGGGGTTATGGCCTGGCCTGTGGAAGTTTTTCACATAGTTTACAGATTCACCATATTGATTATGTGGCTCTCCATTCAGTCCTACAATATATCATGTACTCGTGGCACCGACATTATTCAGAGCTTGCATACCCAAGACCTCCAGACATTTACAAATTTGATCGAGTTTGGCACTAACAACTGGATTGAGCCCGACCTCGTGTATGCCTGCTACTCATTGGGACATATTCCTATCTGTTGGCCCCAATGAATTATTATTGGCCATTTCTTATAATAAGTCCCATGCTTGGTGTTCCCCTTTTCCCATTAGTGCACCTCATGCGGCTGCATCCACTGTGGACTTCATCATCCCACTAAGCCCATTGTAAAAGGTTTGTACTTGCAACCATTTAACAATCCCATGATGAGGGCACTTCTGTAGCATCTCCTTATATCTCTACCATGCTTCGTAAAGAGTTTCAGAGTCATACTGCACGAATGATGTGATGTCATTTCTTAATTTTACAGTCTTAGCTGGGGGAAAGTATTTTACGAGGAATTTTATTGCAAAGTCTGCCCAAGTTCTAATGGACCACGCGGGTAGTGAATTTAGCAATCCCTTCGCTCTATCTCTTAAGGAATATGGAAAAGTGCATCGCTTCCTCTGCCTCTCGATTATAATTAAAAGTGCCGCACACTTCTAGGAAGCTACTGATGTGGGCGTTTGGATCTTCGAGTGCACCACCCCCAAACTACACTGACGGTTGAATCATCTGAATACATGTCTTGATATCGCATGTGTTTGCAGATAGGGGTCGCAAGATAATGCAAGAGATGAACCCGTCAACCACATAGATTGTCCTATCCCGAATAGGAATTGGTGGTGCTTCTTTCAATCGTTCAGGTTCCCTATAGTTCATGTTGAGCTGCGCCTCTTGATCTTCTCGCCTATGTTGGGGTTTTGGCGCGGGCGCTGCGGAAGCTCGCGGTTCGGGTGAAATCGTAATTTAATTTTTTTTTTAAATTACCGAATAAATTATTCAATATCCAATATGAATAATTCATTCATATTTCACCTAAACATATTTATTCGATATCAAATAACGACATAAATAGTTAAGAAACATCGCGAAATTTTTACGAAAACGTTTTTCCGCAAAATGGCATAAAATGCGTTTTTGACCGAACCGACCACCCAATGCACATGAGGGCTGCCCAGGTTAGCCCAAACAGTACTAGGGCAGTTCATGGGATGCCCGAACAATGACCAATTCACTGTTTCGGCAGCCGTCACCCGGTTGGCTCAAAAGTCACCCGGTAACGCCGTTTTTCGCCGCTTTCGCATATTTCAACTCCGAAACAGTTTCCAGAAATTGTTCCAACACCCAAAACATATCCAATACATTTATATGACATAATTTTCATCACAATAAACCCAGTTTTTCCAGATCTGATTTTGTAACAAAAATTATCAATTTTTCATGCTTTAATCCAACTTTCTCAATATTAATCATATTAATACTAACACCAATCCAAGACACCACCATTGAAGCACCCAAGAACAATTCTAGGCATTACAAGAGTGGTCATAACACTCTAGAATGGCAACATATCATCAAATGATCAAATTGAACAATTATTACAGTAATATCATTCAAATCTAGTTCACACATGCACCAAGCCTTCAATTCCATCCTCCAAATCAAAAAGCCCCAAATTATTAAGAAAAGAAGAAACCTTAGAATCTATCTAGATGATCAAGAAATAAGAAACATGCTTTCTAAGCTTAGGGATATAAAGAATTACTTTTAATTCTCCTAATTCCTTAAGCATTTTTCTTGATTTTTCATCTTGAATCATCAAGCAATATTTGAGAGCTTTTTGGAAGAGGAAGAATCGGCCATGGCTAGTTTAGAACAAGAAAAGAAATTTTTTTTCCTTTAAATCTTGCCAAAATCGACTTATAAGGGGCAATTTGGTCATTATTGTAATTTAATTTCATTAAATTAAAAACAAGCTTTATGTTGGCAAATCAAATTTGCACACATTAAGATTAATTAAAACATGCCACATGTATCAATAATAATTAAACATATTGCATAACATTTATGTAATATGGATATTATTTAATAATTCAAATATTTAACATTTAAATATTTAAATAATTAATTAATATACTTATTATTATATATGTATTTTATTTACATTAAATAACAAATATATATTACTGACATGTGTCAAAGTCTCATTTGACAATTAATTAATATGTATAAAATACAAATACACATTAATTATTAATTGACCAAAATTCCCTAAAACTTGTGTTTTCGTTTAACCATTTAAACGATTCAAATTAACTCATTAATCCGGTGAAGTATTATGAATAATATGTATTATTCATAAGGCATTGCCCACGTGTTCAAAGAGTAAACTTCATATTGCGGGACTTTCTAAGTTTAGGTTTATCCATCAGGAAATCCCATTTCGTGTCCATAATTCACCCACTTATGAATTATGACGATCACTGATAATCTCGCTAAACTATGCAAGTCGAGGTCATTGCATGCGTATAATCCCTCCGTCACAGGCTATCCATATTATACCTGGGATATAGATAAGAACGTCAAATCCTTATGGTATAATATAGTCGACTTTCAAATTTAAGATCTCTAAATAATACTCAGAACTTACTTCCGAAGTTATACCGCTGCCATGGATTTACTAGATCGCAAACACGTGTAGGATACTTATGCCCTGTACACAGGACTGTCAGATTTTATCTTGATACGCACTGGATATCATAAGCATCAGTCCACACTCAACGAACAGGCGGAGGTCTGTTCTAAATAGATCGGTGACGTGACTGCCATCAGAGTGTGGAGGATAACTCATATATCCATTGTGATATCTCAAGTCGAAGGACATTATGCTCGCTCAACTCGAGATGGTTTATATTGACGTTGGTGTATCTCCAGTGAGTCGTTCAATGTTTATCAAATAAACACCTACGTGTCTATTGACCGGCGTAAACACACACGTATAACGCAAGCGCACGTATCGTTCAAGTAGTATAAAAATATCGATCCCACGAGGACTTAATTCCTACTGTTGTTATTAATTGTTGAATCTATTTAATTACAAATATCTAATTATAGGGAGAAGGGAATGATTGTTTGATTGGTTGAAAGTGGTTATAAATAATAATAAAAAGATAAAAGAAAATACTAAGGAAAATAACAAAATACACAAAGATCTAGGGTTGTGATTTCTTTTAATATCATTTTAAAGATGAAGTGGTTATCTTAAAGTTGGTAATATATTGATTTATTAACCTGGAACACTAAATTATGTGTAAGCCTCTGTCGATGGTCAGACACAAATACCCAGTTTAACCCAATTGAACCATATGTCTATGTCAACCAAATTATCTGGATTCATTAAGTTTAAGTTCCAATTATGGCTACCCCCGCCCGACAGGTATATTCCTATCCTGTAAGGAAATCTATTAAAGGTTTATCTATCCTCAAGGAAGATCGTGGGTATTTAAGTCTAAGGCTGAAACCTAAAATCCCTATGTCTAGTTCATTTTAGATTTACCATTTCAATCTTATTGGTGATCAGACAACAAGAAGCATTAAGCTTAAGACTTAATAAATAAACTTTTAAATTACCCAACTATAAAATAATCCCTTATAAACCGGTGATATTAAAAGTCATCACAACCCCTAATTAACTAACACATAACTAGGACTATAAAAATAAAATACATAAAATAAAATGACATAAGGTAAAATGCTGAAAAGTAAATTACAATAAAATAAAATGCTAAGGTAAAAGGAATTACTTTTACTACTACTAATTTAGATATCTCCCATAAAATAATATATAAACTTGTGTTAAATTTACCAACCGACCAGTCTGGCGGTATCCTGATTAAGTCAAATTAAGTCCAACCAGCCATTAAGGCGGAACCAAAAATAAATTTACCAACCGACCAGTCTGGCGGTATCCGTGATTAGTAAGGTTTAAACCAGATTTAAATTAAATTACCAACCGACCAATATAGCGGTATCCCTTATTAAGTCAATATTTTAAATAGTTAATATATTATTTTTAAGGGAGATTAATCTAAATAGCAATAGTAAAAAAATTACCTTTCACCCTAGCTGAAAAAGTTACTTCAACATGGTGAATAGTAAAAACTGTAAAAAGTAAAAAGTAAAAATTAAATTACTATTATTACAAAAAGTAATTAAAATAAATTACAAATAAAAATATAAAATAAAAATAGAATATTTTTTAGAGAGAGAAACTCTCTCTTCATCAAAGAGATGAGAGAGAGAAAGGCACCCTGAATTATGAAAATTCGCGCGGTATTTATAGGAATTTTGCTCCGGCGTCGCGACGCCCAAATTGCACTAGCGTCGCGACGCTGGGTACAGTGAAAACGTGGCATGCTGAGAAGGCGACACGTGGCAAGGCGAGAAGGCGACACGTGGCAAGGCGGCTAGACACAATTATTGTGATGACGTCATTGATGACGTGGCGATGACGTGGCGAAGACTGTGTGTTCCAATTGTCGGCACATAGGATTGTGACACGTGGCGACACGTGTCATGCTCTGATTGGCTGAGGCTGACGTGGCAAGTTGACTCGGTTGACCTGCTGACGTGGACGATGATGTGGCATGACACGTGGCAAGGTTGACTCGTTGACCGCTGACATGGCTGATGACGAGGCGACACGTGTCATGTCAGAGTGTCGGCAGCATATGATGTTGACACGTGTCACGGCGCATGTTAGCAGATCGGCTGTGATGGTGACACGTGGCACGGCGCATTTTAGCAAAGTCAAACTTTTCAAATTGTTGACCGTTGACCATGGCGCATTTTAGCAGAACCGGCACACGCTGGGAGTCGCGGCGCGAAGTGATCTAGCGTCGCGACGCGAAGAAGACCAAAATATCCCTGATGACGCATTTTTGTCCGGTTTTGCCCCAAATTGCCTCCAGTGCTGTCCAAACTTTATTTATCTGCAAAATAACAATAAAACACATCAAAACGTTCATAAAACTCAAGAAACTATACAAAATATTAAGTTAAATGAGTGGGAAATAGTGATATAAATACCACTCATCACACCCCCAAACCTAACATTTTGCTAGTCCTCGAGCAAAATATAAAATAACATAATAAAATTTAACTAAGCCACTTTCGTAGGGATCACGGTTACATTTAGCATATGCAACAAGCCTTTAAACCCCTAGGTGTCCCTAGTGGAACGAGTGTAGTCTCGTGAGGGTTTACAGCAATGATACCCACAAACATTTTACAAAAGTAAAAAGTTAGTAAACTAATGCACACAAAAGCAAAAAGACAAGCGAAAAGAGAATAAAGAAAGAAAGTGACTAATCAGGTGAAAAATCTACTCCAAGTTACTAGTTTTTTTGTTTCTTTCTAAATTACCGAATATGTAAATTCTCCGATTGTTTTTACCATTCTCCATATACACAGCCAACAAAATATTAATCATTTCATTTTTGCCCACAACAGTCATAAGTGCAGTTGATAAGAGAGTAATATTTTTGTCCTAAAGTTCTATCAGATTTCACACCTTTTTTTTGTAGCAATGGAATAATTTTCTGATTTTTCTGTTTTTTTCTTTGATTTTTTCTCTATTTTTTATTTATATACAATACCTTCCGTCTATGTAGCGAGCTTTGGGTCGGTAGCTCCCAAACCAGTTGGCTTTAGGGCACCAAGTGTTAAGACACCCCTACGAACTTAATTACTCAGAGTTCAGATATGAATATATTTTTGCAGCATCTTCGATCCATGTAACGAGCTTTGGGCCAATGACTCCCAAACCAGTTGGTTTTAGGGCACTAGGTATTAAAACACCCTTACAGACTTAATAACTCGGATCTCGGATTTTTTTTTTTTTTTTTTTTTTTTTTACTCCATCACTATTTAGAGATGCTTCCTCCAATTACACTATAGCACGGAATATTACAAACTTTTCAATTTTAGCTCATGTCCGTATGTTTCCATGTAAGTTCATAATACCTGTCAACTGAACATATGAAGATCCAATTTAGTCAGATTTATGGAGAATTCACAAATTAAATAATTTAAAATGAAATAAACAACAATTAACTTATTTCAAAATAGGTTTGAGATACGTCTCAGGAGCGGAATTCCTTACTCGGCTATCTTTTACCAATTCCACCTTTTTAGTCAAAATAAAAACACAAAAATGCAAAATATTTTTGTAATTTTTGAAAAATTTTCAATTTTTTTGTATTTTTTGAAAATTTTGGACTAAAAATAAAAACAACATACAACTAAAAACAAGATATTAATCAACTAATTCCCTCCCCCAAACCTAAATGAGACATTGTCCCCAATGTCTTAAAAAGTAGAAGAAGAGTGTAGAAAATCATACCTGATCAGCTGAAATTTTACAGGAAAAATTACCTTTTAAGATTTATGCCCAATTACGGTTCTTACCATAATTGCTATTTGACCATTTTTCATTAAAAATTTTGGCAGATTCACCTTTAAAAACTCAAACTTTCCCCAAAATTCACCCTAAAAAATTATCACCAATCAAATCCCAACTTTGGTATTTTTCAGAAAAATTCGACAGAATCTCCCCTGAATTTTTGATTATCCAACACAACCTAAATCTATCAAATGCCACAACCAAACTCCAAATATCAAACTCAATTTCTTCGCCCCCAATTACTACGAATCAAATTCAACCATCCAACACTTCGTAATTCAAAATTCACAACCAATTCACAATTCAATTTTTCAATTTACCCAATTACCAAATTTTTTTTTATCAAATCATTACCGTATTTTCAAATTCTGATTTTGGCAGTGGTACTCTCGGCTCTGTTGGTTTTGGATTGGGTTTCTGGTCGGCCGGCTTGGTGACAGAGAGACACGGCAGTGGCTTGGTGGATTCGATGATTGTGACGGTGAAGTGTCGGCAATGGGCTGTTTGTCTCAGTTTGGTCGGCTGTGGTTGATTCCGGCGATGTTGGTGCGATTCTGTGATGTCTTGGAAGTGGGTCACAGCTCCGGTAATGGATTCGTGGTGGGTAGTTTCGGCCAGATGGTGGTGCTCAGAACCGGCGATGAAGGTTTCGGCAAGGATGAAGATGGTGTTGATCTCTGCGATGGCTCACGGTGGTGGATCTTGGTTGGCTAAGATTCGGTCACGGTGGAAAGGTAGTGGCTCGCGGTGATGATGGCTGGTTCGGTTCTGGTGGCTCGGTAAAGACTTGGTGTTTGACATGGCGAAGGTTGCGGCTGTGGATCTCGGTCGTGAGTTGTTGCGGTTTCGGTCGTGGATTTGGCGGTCTCACGGTGGTGGATCTCGGTTTGTCTCGATGGTGGCAAATATGGGTTTCTGGTTTCTGGTAGATCTTCGGCAATGGCTCGATCGTGCGTGGTGGGTGGTGATTGGTTTGCTCACGGTTGGAGGTGGTGGTCGTTCTGGTGAGATGGTTGCAGTCTCGGTGAAGGTTGGCGGTTGGAGGTGTTTGAGGAAGAAGAAGAAGTAAAAATGAGATCTGTGGTGCCTCTTGCTTATGTTCTGTGTTTTTTGAGTCAGCGTCGCGACGCCAAAAATTGCCTAGCGTCGCGACACTCGGTTCTTTAGGGCTAGGGTTTTTGACTCGGGATTTTTTTTTTTTTTTTTTTTTTTTTTTTTTTTTTGGCAAAATCATGTCTTGCAACTGATAAATCCATAGGGACGCCTCTCAAGAGATGACTCCTTACTCAGCCGTCTCTCTTCTGGATTGACTTTGTATCTTTTCGTGATTTTGTCAAATTTTTATTTTGAAAATCCCGCTTGCACTGCCTTTCTTGTTCTGAAAAATTCCGTTTTTATTTTTCCTGCAAAACTAACACACAAAATTAAAAAGTTCACACAAAATATGAAAAATAAATTACAACAAATTGCATGGGTTGCCTCCCTGCTAGCGCTAAATTTTTCGTCTTCAGCCAGACGTGACTGAAATTTATCTGTTAAGGAGGTTCAGTGTCGTTTTGGATGTCCTATCAAAGACAATCCCGTGAGCGTTGCTTTTGAAGGGTCTCTTCCAACGGTAAAGTGGTAAAAGAATTTTGTCATCTTTAATGCTTGTGCCACCTTTTTAATCTTTGTCGCTCCAATAGTTCCTGCAAAGAAAGAAATAAAATTAGGAGGTCTCGTATGGTGTTTGACTTGGAATGGAAATTCCATTCTGTCAAGCTTCTGGGTGATATCTTTGATTTGTACTCCCCAATACAGCGATGTTTTTCCTGAATGCTCTGGATCTTTATTAAGTTCTGACAGTTGCTCCTCTATTTGCTCTGTTTCTAGCTCCACCTGAGGATGAAAAGATGAGTCAGACATTAGGTCTTCATCCTCTGATTCGGGTGAATTGATTGGCTCAAGTTGATCTTCTTCAAACATTTGTGCAAAACATTCTCCAAGATCTTCATTTTGAGGATACAGAATTCCATCCTCAACTTTTGATGCAGTTGGTAGAATTATTTCAGCTTCATCCTCGTCAGAATCTGAATAATAGAAATCAAATCGAGACTTTGCCGGTTCAAGTTCCTGAACTGATACCTCTGGTTGTTGATACTGCTCAGCCTCCTCCTCTGTTGACGTGTCATTGTGAAATGATTGGTACTCGAAGGCTTCATCAGTGTCATCTGGAACTGGATCTTGAAGTATATAGTTCTGGTTTTCTGTGAATTGTCTGATCTGATTTGTCATTCTCTGTATGGATTCTGTTTGACTCTGAATTTGTGCATCAAATTGAACTGTCTGTTCTTTGAACATGTGAATCAATTGATCTTCCTCTGATGGTTCTGGTTGTTGATAAGGATCGAATGAAGATGGTGGATAAGATGGAAAATGTGATTCTGTGAAATGTGATGGTTCTTCGTACCATGAAGGATCTTGATAGTTTTGCCACCCTGGATGGTAGTTGTATTCGCAATAATCGCTCGGGTGGTCACCATTACATATGTCACATCTCCACATTGAATTCTGTTGAGCAAATGTAGGGTTGCTTGGTTCTGGCATCCAGTGATAATCATTGGGCTCGACAACAGGCCTCAGAAAACCGGACTGTTGCTCCCAGATGTGGGGTGTATCTTCTTGTAAGGCTCTTAATTTCTCAATCTCCCAGCAATGTTCCATTTTAAGTCACCTGAAATCAAAAGGAAGAAATAAAAATTACAGATAAAAATAAAGAAAATTAGATACAAGCAAATTAGATAGCTTCAAAATTAACAACTCAAGAAATATAAGTCCCCGGCAACGGCGCCAAAAACTTGACCGGCGTAAACACACACGTATAACGCAAGCGCACGTATCGTTCAAGTAGTATAAAAATATCGATCCCACGAGGACTTAATTCCTACTGTTGTTATTAATTGTTGAATCTATTTATTACAAATATCTAATTATAGGAGAAGGGAATGATTGTTTGATTGGTTGAAAGCGGTTATAAATAAATAATAAAAAGATAAAAGAAAATACTAAGGAAAATAACAAAATACACAAAGATCTAGGGTTGTGATTTCTTTTAATATCATTTTAAAGATGAAGTGGTTATCTTAAAGTTGGTAATATATTGATTTATTAACCTGGAACACTAAATTATGTGTAAGCCTCTGTCGATGGTCAGACACAAATACCCAGTTTAACCCAATTGAACCATATGTCTATGTCAACCAAATTATCTGGATTCATTAAGTTTAAGTTCCAATTATGGCTACCCCCGCCCGACAGGTATATTCCTATCCTGTAAGGAAATCTATTAAAGGTTTATCTATCCTCAAGGAAGATCGTGGGTTATTAAGTCTAAGGCTGAAACCTAAAATCCCTATGTCTAGTTCATTTTAGATTTACCATTTCAATCTTATTGGTGATCAGACAACAAGAAGCATTAAGCTTAAGACTTAATAAATAAACTTTTAAATTACCCAACTATAAAATAATCCCTTATAAACCGGTGATATTAAAAGTCACATCACAACCCCTAATTAACTAACACATAACTAGGACTATAAAAATAAAATACATAAAATAAAATGACATAAGGTAAAATGCTGAAAAGTAAATTACAATAAAATAAAATGCTAAGGTAAAAGGAATTACTTTTACTACTACTAATTTAGATATCTCCCATAAAAAATATATAAACTTGTGTTAAATTTACCAACCGACCAGTCTGGCGGTATCCTGATTAAGTCAAATTAAGTCCAACCAGCCATTAAGGCGGAACCAAAAATAAATTTACCAACCGACCAGTCTGGCGGTATCCGTGATTAGTAAGGTTTAAACCAGATTTAAATTAAATTACCAACCGACCAATATAGCGGTATCCCTTATTAAGTCAATATTTTAAATAGTTAATATATTATTTTTAAGGGAGATTAATCTAAATAGCCATAGTAAAATAATTACCTTTCACCCTAGCTGAAAAAGTTACTTCAACATGGTGAATAGTAAAAACTGTAAAAAGTAAAAAGTAAAAATTAAATTACTATTATTACAAAAAGTAATTAAAATAAATTACAAAACTAAAAATATAAAATAAAAATAGAATATTTTTTAGAGAGAGAAACTCTCTCTTCATCAAAGAGATGAGAGAGAGAAAGGCACCCTGAATTATGAAAATTCGCGCGGTATTTATAGGAATTTTGCTCCGGCGTCGCGACGCCCAAATTGCACTAGCGTCGCGACGCTGGGTACAGTGAAAACGTGGCATGCTGAGAAGGCGACACGTGGCAAGGCGAGAAGGCGACACGTGGCAAGGCGGCTAGACACAATTATTGTGATGACGTCATTGATGACGTGGCGATGACGTGTGTTCCAATTGTCGGCACAATAGGATTGTGACACGTGGCGACACGTGTCATGCTCTGATTGGCTGAGGCTGACGTGGCAAGTTGACTCGGTTGACCTGCTGACGTGGACGATGATGTGGCATGACACGTGGCAAGGTTGACTCGTTGACCGCTGACATGGCTGATGACGAGGCGACACGTGTCATGTCAGAGTGTCGGCAGCATATGATGTTGACACGTGTCACGGCGCATGTTAGCAGATCGGCTGTGATGGTGACATGTGGCACGGCGCATTTTAGCAAAGTCAAACTTTTCAAATTGTTGACCGTTGACCATGGCGCATTTTAGCAGAACCGGCACACGCTGGGAGTCGCGGCGCGAAGTGATCTAGCGTCGCGACGCGAAGAAGACCAAAATATCCCTGATGACGCATTTTTGTCCGGTTTTGCCCCAAATTGGCCTCCAGTGCTGTCCAAACTTTATTTATCTGCAAAATAACAATAAAACACATCAAAACGTTCATAAAACTCAAGAAACTATACAAAATATTAAGTTAAATGAGTGGGAAATAGTGATATAAATACCACTCATCATCTATACGAGTCTCCCGAGACTCATGGTTCATTGGGATAAACCATCGGACCAAGTCACGATATACGACATGTACTGGTCTCAGTGGATTTTACTAACCGACCCGTGTTAGTTAATCTTGACCAGGAACTTTATTTAAGGATA
The DNA here is from genome assembly GCA_019454045.1 of Zanthoxylum bungeanum. Classification (NCBI taxonomy): domain Eukaryota; kingdom Viridiplantae; phylum Streptophyta; class Magnoliopsida; order Sapindales; family Rutaceae; genus Zanthoxylum; species Zanthoxylum bungeanum. Next base: position 298,010 of record SKCR01023808.1, read on the forward strand.
TACAACTTATAGTGACGCTTCCCAATGTCAATTACAAACTACGTTGTAACTGCGCACTATTTGTAAATCCTAGGGTCTTTGTCTAATATACACGTATCATTAAATCAGATTTAGTTTCAATCTAATCATAATTAGATATCTAATCGTAATTAGATCGAATATGTATATAAAAGACAAGAGGTGCTACCATTAAATAAGTAATATTATGGAAAAAATGAATTATTCGTATTCATGAATCAGACATAAATATGATCCGAATTGGCACTCCGAGCACCAACCCTAACAGCCTATCCATTCTCAACTGTCATAGGGTTCTTTCGATTTATGGGTTAAGCTGAAGGAGTTCACAGCTTCTACTCCGTCTCATGTAATAACACTAGAACTTTACTTAGAACTAGAGTGAGAAGAATAATAAAATAAAAAATAAAAAAATAAAAACGTCTAGACACTAGTAAAGTACTTAGGCTTAAAATTGATAATAAAGGTTATAATAAGTCCCCGACAACGGTGTTAAAAACTTGATCGCGATTTTCACACGTTATGCAAGCGTACGTATCGCTCAAGTAGTATAAAAAGTTATCGATCCCACGAGGATTTATCACCTACGTTACTAATTATTAAGACTAATTACCTATGGGTATCTAATTAAAATTAATTGTGATTTTAATTTAAGTTTGAACTAAGGCTAATGCAAATACATATAAATTGGAAGTTTATAGAGATAATCACAGAGAGAAAACATCCAAGGTTGTGAATCCACTCAATATTATTCTAAAGATGAATTGGTTATCCTATATTTGTGTAATACATTGGTTTATTAACCTGGAACACTAAGATATCCACAAGTCTCTTTCGATGGTCGAGTGAAAATATCCAAAGTAAATTAATTAACTATATTTCTATGTTAACTAAATCACCTTGAATTCATTAAGAACAAGTTCCAATTATGGCTACACCCGCCCTACATGTATATTTCTATCATAGAGGGAAATTCGTAAGATGAGATCGTGTGCTATTGAATCTAAAGCTAAACCTAAAATTCCTTTGTCAAGTTCAACTAAGTTTACCACATCAATCCTATTGGTGATCAGGCAACATGAAACATTAAGTATAAGATTCAATAAATAAACCAAAACATCACACAAAATATAAGAAAATCAATTTATAAGTTCATAAATACGGGTTTCATCACAACCCCAAATTAGAAGTCTATTTACTACACATGCTCAGAAACTCTAAATAATTAAACAAAGATAAAAAAACATTAAGGAAGTAAAGGAAAAAAGAAAATCTATCGAGATCGTCAGTCCTTCGTTTCTTCCTTCCTGTTGAGTTCATATGCTGTGCTATTTTGACGTGTTCTCGGCTTTTCCCTCAGAAAATCTCTTTGGAGGCTGTAATTTTAGGTTATGAAAACTCCATTCATATAGCTTCATCATGTGCATCCTTTTATAATATCTCAGCCCTAATGACTTAAAATAAATTCTCAATATTTTAGGATTCTTCACTTTTTAACTCTTTTAATTTAATTTGTTTCCAAATTAAATTATTTCTTCAATTATCTTTCTTGTCGCATGAGAATTTCTCAATTAACAGCTTTTATTACCCTCTTTCACTGCTTATTTCCAAAACATATTTAAATTCACACAATAAAATAAATTAAGATAAATTAAATAATAAACTAACTTAAAATTAAGTAAAAAGATAATAAAATAATAGATAAAATATAAGCACATCAAGAACCAAACTATTTATAACAAAATCTCATGTAGAGAGGTTTCACCTACTTTAAAACTATTTTTCCATAACAACTTCTACTTTTTAATGCATATAGCATTGTGTTTATTTATATATATTTTTTTCTCTTCTTGGAAGTTAGAATCACTCATTTATTTATTTTCCATGGTGGTTAATCTCTCAATAAAAAATATGAGAAGTTTTGATTTGATTCTATGTCCATTTAATTTCGTGATTAAACAACAAACAACACACAGCTATTAGCCAATACAATTAGATTAATCCCCATAATAATTGTGAACCATATCCAAATCATGTGGCCTTATTACTCAAGAATCGTATTTGATATTGCATAATCACCAACACGATCCACATAATTAACCTCTAATTTAAGGGTTTAGCCTCTATACAATATGGCCATTAACACATATTATCAGTTTAATATGTTATATTATAAGTTTAACGGTTCTGTTTATAAATACACCGTGAATTTAAATCAAAATATAATGCTTCAGATTACAAGTTTAACGTGTCAGATTATACGTCCAATGTATCTAAATGATCAAAATCTTCGAATCACAAGCCATTCACCTAATTAAACACATTAACATAACAATTTCCCATCTTAAACAAATGAGATTATGATACCATTTGTATTGAGTGTCATCTTCCCATTGTTTAATGGCCAGGGGTTGTGAAACCAGCAGGTGCCAGCTCCATCCATAGACACAAGTGTTTTTTTTTTTTTTTTTTTTTTAAGAAATGTAAATAATCTCATGTGTGAAGAATAAAATCAGATTTTATTTATGATGAGTTTCCAAAATTGTTGCAGAACCAAGATGAAATTCCAATTATTCCAAAACCCTAACCCTAGTTGTTAATTTTACCAACTTTCAAACCTTTTATATGTACCAGCTAACAAGAGATCGTGCAAGGCTACCTCTTGTTTTTCAAGAATAAATAAAAATATGAGCTTGTGTGTATGAAAATTCATCATCAGAATTTTTAATTCGGCAGCTTCCTTTAATTGTAGGTGCAGCGTGAAGGTCGCCGGAATCTTTGGTTCTTAATTCATATTTATTTAATTGTATTGAGGTTGTGTGAGGAAATTTAATTTTGGGTTGAATTGGGTTTTTGTATTTTATGTTAACTTAATTAAATGCTTGTTTCAAAAAAAAATAAATAAAAAAATTAAATGCTACAGCTCATGAGAGACTTTATTACTTAATTCTTAATTAACTTAATTACTTGGATTTAAGCAAGGTATGGTAATAAATAATCAAATTAGCCTCTTTTATTTTGACTTCGGATCATTAATGTGTGAGACTATTATAACTTAGATTTTTAATTTAAAATTTTGACATAAATTTTTGGACAATTGACATTACACAATCCAATATATGATATTAATAGCTCAAAATTTGTGTCAAATTTTAAATTAAAATAGCACATTCCGTTCGTAATATGTTATATATGTTTGAAATAAGTGAAAAGGAATGGAAAGAAGGTATATTAATGGGTATTGGATTTAGCAATGAAACTAGCTATAGGAATTAATAGGTTTTACAATAGTAGTTAATTAGAAATTTTACTAATTAATAAAAAGAAATGCTAATGAGTATCCTAAGAACACTCATTAATGATTTATTTTAAGAAAATTTTCATGGGAAAAAGAAAAAAATTATTAATGTTTTGATAATTTTTTACATTTTCTGTGAAAACTTTCCAAAAATATATCAGCATGACTCATTAATAAAATTAAATTATGGGATTGAGGCTCTGCATAAAGTGAAAGTTTATATTTATATTTTCATCTCTTATGACCCTTCTCCCCGAAAATAAAATAAATCACCTAACCTTGGTGAGTTGGAGTACATTCATCCTAATAATTAATATTAAGAGATCATATTAGAGTTAAACTAATATATATCTACAAAAATGGATTATCATTGCATATTAAAATAAAACATAATATTAAATTTGGCTAAATCGAGGTTTCAAATAAAGTTAAAAAATTATACTGAGATTCCACGACCAAATCATCCATTCCGGGCTTAAGCGGAGCAGGTAAAATTCCCGACTGTCCCCGGTTATTATAAGAAACGCACTCTCTAAATTCGAACCCATAACTTCAAGATAAGATCGTAAGTCCTACACCACCAAACAACGTCCCTTTGGGGATTTATTATTTTAGGATATACCAGCGAGATTTGGGTAAATATAGATCTTGGATGGTGTTTAAAGTATATGATGATGTCTCTCACATTAATTAAAAATTCGATCGATATTATTTTATCTTAAATAAAATTTATAATGAATGGATTCTTTAATTATTTCAATATGTGATTAATAATTTAATATTTTATTTTATCAGTAAAAGTATTTTTGGTGATGGTACATTTTGGTTTAGAATGAAGTTAAAAGTCTCTGAAACAAAAAAAAATAAAAAAATAAAATTGGCATTGATGAGAGATTGGGTTTACACCTTATTTATAACATTTGAAATTATGCCAATGGAAAATAATATGATGTTGAAAGTGGTCTTTATTTCTTAATAATGGGTATATAAGAAAATGTAGAATATATATATGAATTTAATTATAGATAGATATTAGAAAGGTAGATATAGTTAATAGATGGATGGAATATATGTAAAGATAATGATATTGTTTTTTATGTTAACTAAATTTAGTAAATGATTGAGTTGTCTTACTAAATTTACTAAATTTAACAAATGATTGAGTTTTTTTTAATGGAGTTAAAATATTGGATTATGTCCATTTTGAGAATCTTCAATCATTTCTAATCAAATTATATTAAAACAAGCACCCAGCCATCATCATAGTAAAAAAAAATTAACCTAATAAAACAACCACTTCCAAAATCATTTTTATTTTTGATAATTAATATTTCTAGATTTATGCTAGAGGTTTAGCATTCACTTCTTCACTTTAGGTTAAACCATATTCCTAGAAAGTTACTAAATGGCTACAATATATATATATTCAAAAATTTGTATATATATTTAAGTTATAAGCTTAATGTAGTTACTGTGAGAAACTGAGAAACCGAGAGAGAGTTTAAAGAAAATATTGTTTTCTTATTATTCGATGAGAACATATGTTGCCTTTATATAGGCTTACAAGCTCGGATATTTCGGGAAGGTATCCGTTACAATATTATGGTAATAATGTACAATTAATTACAAAATCAATTATAATCAATTGACTTAAATACAATTGATTATAATTGGCAATATATCATGCCATATCTTAATATCCCCTCAAACTCAAGGTGGTAGTAGAGGAACCAGCTTGAGTTTGGAAACAAGAGTGAGAAAGCGGCTGGGAAGAAATGACTTAGTGAAAATATCCGCCAGTTGGTCAGCGGATCGGAGATAAATCAACTGAATAGTGCCCTGAATAATATGTTGACGTATGAAGTGACAATCAATCTCGATATGTTTGGTTCGCTCATGAAAGACATCATTATGAGCGATTTGAATAGCACTCTGGTTGTCACAGTAAAGTCTGATAGAAGGTGGTTGAGGGACACCAATATCCTCCAACAGCCATCGTAACCATAATAGCTCGGCTGTAGTATCAGCAAGAGCCCTATACTCAGCCTCAGTACTAGAACGAGCAACAAGAGTTTGTTTCTTGCTACGCCAAGATATAAGAGAGTCACCGAGAAATAGGCAATAGCCAGTGGTGGATCGACGATCGGTAGGATCGCCCGCCCAATCTGAGTCTGAATAAGCACGAACCTCAAGGAAGAAGGAAGAATGAGAGGAGAAGTGAAGACCATAGAAGAAAGTGCCCTTAAGATAGCGAAGTATACGCAGCACAGCAGCATAATGTGTGGAACGAGGAGCAGCCATGAACTGACTAACAATGTGAACAGCATAAGCAATATCCGGTCGAGTCACTGTAAGGTAAATGAGGCTACCAACTAATTGACGGTACGAGTAGGATCATCTAGAGAGGTTCCATCCATAGGGGTAAAGTAGGATCATCTAGAGAGGTTCCATCCATAGGGGTAAGCCGAACATTATACTCAATGGGGGTAGGAGCTGTCTTGCTGTCGGTCAGACCAGCTCGAGAAATGAGATCAGAGGCATATTTTGCCTGGGAAAGATAATATCCATCATCAGAGGAGGTAACTTCAAGACCGAGAAAGTAGCTCAGAATACCGAGATCTTTCATCTCAAATTGGCTACTAAGAGACTGCTTGAGATCAGTGATTCCAGAAGTATCATCACCAGTAATAACCATGTCATCAACATAAAGGAGTAACAAGACAATACCGTTATCAGATTTACGAATAAACAAAGCCGAGTCATGTGGGCTGGAGGTGAACCCAAGTTTATGAATAACAGTACTAAATTTGTCAAACCATGCCCGAGGAGCTTGCTTCAGACCATAGAGAGCTCGTCGTAGGCGGCACACTTTGTTTGATGGATGAGAAAGACCAGGAGGTGGTTTCATATACACTTCTTCAGAAAGAACACCATTGAGAAACGCATTCTTGACATCCATCTGAAACAAACTCCATTTCCGAACAGCAGCAATAGCAAGTAAGCTGCGGACTGATGTGAGACGAGCAACTGGAGCAAAGGTTCCTCATAATCAACCCCATATTCTTGTGTAAAGCCATTGGCAACAAGACGTGCTTTATAGCGTTCAACAGAGCCATCTGAATGAGTTTTAATCTTATACACCCATTTACACCCCACAAGAGTTTTACCAGCAGGAAGGTCAAGAAGGTCAACTAAGTCCCAAGTACCGGTCTTGTCCAACGCATGTAATTCTTCGTGCATAGCTTGCTGCCAATGAGGATCAGTGGATGCTTCTTTATAGGACTGTGGTTCATGTAAGGAAACAATAGCAGAGAAACAATGATATCGGTTAAGATAAGGAGGAGGATGTCTTACTCGAGTAGGATAACGAGAGGAGGATGCATCAAGGTTGTTTTCTATCTCAACAGGAGCAGTGGTAGGATCAGCAGACGAGGCGGCATCAGGAGCAGGCATAAGAGTAGATTGGTCATCGGTAGGCTCGTCCATATGTCCTGCATCATCAGTATTGGGAAACAACTCTATAGAGGGGTTAGTAAATAATGGAAGGTGGGAGGAGGAAGAGACTTTGAAGTCGGAAAGAGAGGAAAACATTGTGTGTTCCCAGAAGACGACATGACGGGATATTCAAAGTTTTTGTGACACATGGTCCCAACAACGATAGCCTTTGTGTACGATACCATAACCGAGAAAACAACATAATCGAGCACGAGGTTCTAACTTGTGATGTTCAGTTGGAGGGAGAAGGACAAAGCATGCACACCCAAAAACCTTAAGAAGTTCATAGGAAGGTGAAATACCATGTAAGCACTCATATGGAGACTGGTGGACTACAGCAGAGGGTATTCGATTGATAATATAAACAGCTGTGAGGGCGGCCTCACCCCAAAATTTTCGGGGCAGGAGGAAGAAACAAGCATGGATCGGACTGTATCTAGAATATGGCGATGTTTACGTTCAGCTCGTCCATTTTGTTGAGATGTATTGGACATGATCGTTGGACTAGTGTACCGTGATCGGTAAGGAATGATTGAAGCTTAGAGTCAAGATATTCCATAGCATTGTCGGTGCGTAGTTTTTGATGGTTTTGGAGAATTGAGTTTTGACCATTTTGGCAAAGTCAATGTAAAGCTGGGGAAGTTCGGACAACTGTTTCATGAGAAATATCCAGGTAAAACGCGAATAATCATCAATGAATATCACAAAATATCTTGATCCCCCCATAGTTGGTGTAGGTGAAGGACCCCATATATCAGAATGAATTAAATCAAAAGGAGCATTCGAAATAGACTGATTATTATTAAAAGACAAAGCTGGTTGTTTGCCAAGCTGACAAGAAACACAATGTAAATATTTGACTGTAATAGAACCTAAAGACCCATTGGAAATCAAAGGACGAAGTTTACTTAAGGAAGCATGACCGAGACGCAGATGCCAGAGATGAAGAGGAGAAGAGCTAGTTGCAGCACATAACTGGGAGATACGAGTTGAAGGAAGATGCAGGGAAGTGAGCTCAAACAGACGTCCAATTCTACGGCCTGTCCCAAGAATCTGTCCCGTCTGCGGATCCTGTACACGACAACCATTGGAAGAAAAAATTAGTTCAAGGCCAAGTTCACACAATTGTCCAACAGAAATAAGATTAAATGTAAGTTTGGGAATTAAAAAAGTGTTGGGTAGTGTGAGTGTAGAGGTAGTAATTTGTCCGGTTTGACTGACATTCATCTGTGAGCCGTCGGCAGTATGTATCGGCGGTGCAGTAGTGTTTAGATCCAAGTGGAGAAAAAGTGAGGTTGAGAAGTCATGTGTGTTACAACAACCAGAATAAAAAAAACCAAGAGGAATTACCTGATGTAGAAAATATGTTTTCTTATTATTCGATGAGAACATATGTTGCCTTTATATAGGCTTACAAACTCGGATATTTCGGGAAGGTATCCGTTACAATATTATGGTAATAATGTACAATTAATTACAAAATCAATTATATCAATTGACTTAATACAATTGATTATAATTGGCAATATATCATGCCATATCTTAATAGTTACATTGTTGTCATTCTTTTATAAAATATATGTATTTATTAAGAATAAGGCTGATATGTGTGTATTTTTTACTCCTTTATATATTGTGACATTCACACAAATATATACAATAAATTTATGACTAGTCCGACCTAATAATAAATCATTTTTAGCCGGTTCATTGAAATCCGAGTTTAGAGAAGACATCTGAACCGGATTTTGGATCGGGCAGTCAAACCGACCTGTCCGTTCCGAATTTTTAGTCATTCGATAGAATGTAGAATACATTAAAAATTTTATCTTTTCTAAAATTTATGTATAAGAAAAGACATTAATTAATGTACTATAATTACCTAGAATGTAAACCCTAAAAAGTTGAAAATTAATGTTAAATTTTTTGATGAGATACAGATTCTAAAAGATAAGGGTGTCAAAACGAATTAACGAATCGAATTTGTATCGAATCCTAAACGAATCGAATCAAAATGTGATGGATCGTATTTGATTCGTTATTAAACGAATCATAATATCAAAATTCGTATTCGATCCATTTATTAAACGGATCGAATACGGATATTCGTTTATTAAATGAATCGAATACGAATATTCGTTTAGTCATGATATTATTCAATAACATAATTTATCATAATTTATTTACATTAATTTTTCATAAATATATACATATGAAATATGTAATTAATATATTTACTCAAAATACCTCACTAAATATCGACAAAATTATTTTTTTATAGTAATTAACTATAATTTCTTGAATCTTAATTGAAAAACAATAATAATTAGTAAAAGAAAATAATAAAATGAATCATAAACAAATAAACGAATTAATGAGCTTAAATTCGTATTCGATTCGTTTAATAAACGAATCAAATCGAATTGACACATTTATTAAACGAATCCATTTTTCTAAACCCGTATTAACTTTAAACGAATACTAACCCAAATTACCACTCCTACTAAAAGATGAAAAAAATATATTTGTTAGGTATCAATAAGAAGAGGAGACAAAACATCCAGTAAACAGATAATATTGTCTGGTTCTACATAAGCTTTTGATAATTTCTCATACTCATCTCCACGATCTGGCCGTCCTTTATTCACATCACTTTCATTAATTATTCTATTTTATGCTTATTATTCATATCAATTAATTAATTAAAATATAACACCTCCACGTTCTCTTGATTGCCAGGTGTGATTCTCTTCCCATGGTACCAATTGACTTCATTTGATTTTGACAGTTGTGGGATGAATCTTAAACTAATTAAATTAAAATTATTAAAATAATTCTTTCTTTTTGTCATTTTAATTAGTAAGAATAGTGGACGTTTAGTTTTGAATTACATTACAATTTTAATTATATAATAATCATAAGTTCATGGAGAAATATTTGTGGAGGCTAGAGATAGTATATCAGGTCAATCACTCTCTATCATTTAACAGAACAATTCACACGGTAGGTCAGGTAATTAGTCCCACCACTTTAATATTTTGATTCCTACTAAATTAATTAATTTTTTTTGCAAGATCCATCTCAATAAGCAGAGTTCGTTTACTCGGCCAACACAAATATTGTGATTGTTCGGATATATCACCTCAATAGACTGAGCTGATATGCCTAAACCTACAACTAAAGTTTAAGGTTTAACTCATAAATATTTCCCTATGATGTGATGTAGTGTATTTAAAGTTTAACTCATAAATATATTTTCCGGAACTTACCATGATGTAGTCTAGAAGAATTTTAGTTCAAAAATCTGCTCCAAAGAAGAAGAGGTCATCTACCAAAATTAGAAGAAATTAATTTACACTTACCGTAACGCAGTCCATCGAAAATTATGAGAAATTCTACAACTAAAACACATATAAAAAAAACTCGAATGAGGTCAGAATGTGTCAACCAAATCACTTATGTCACATAAAATGATGCATATTATTTTAATTTATTTTAGTGTATGATTGAGTGAGTGAATTACTTGTTTTATTTATGAGTTGTACTTGGCCCCATTACGGAAGTTTTTGAAAAAAAAAAATATTGGTTACAGGGAATTGGGACTTTTGCATACTAATAATTGATTAAATATCATATGAGATGTTGTTACACAAAATTAAGTCAATGCTTTCTGCGACATTCTTCTTAGCTGTTGGGTATAAATATGACCCTTAATCTTGTTGCCTATTCAAAGCATTTAACTAAAAATATATATTTGAGCTTAATTAGCTTCTTAATTTCTGATAAATTTCAGAAAAAAAAAAAACAAAAAATGGAGCCTATTATGGGAGCCATTGCAGAGGGAGAGTGGAGCTCTTTAAGTGGAATGTACACCATTGAAGAGGCTGATTTCATAGCTCAATTGCTTGGAAGCTCAATCTTGGCAAATTCATCATCATCATCATCATCTTCAACATTTTGCCCTAGCCATGGTGCTTGCAATGAAGGTTCTTATTATTCTTTAGATAGTGGCAGTAGCATCTTTTTGCCCTCTTCAACAAGCCAAGAGAGCTTTTATTTGAGTGATTCACATCCAATCTTGGGCACTAATGATTTTAATAATAGCACCAATTCATTGGATTTTTGCCTAATTGATGATCAAGGTGATGAGTGTTTGAATAATCAAGAGAATAATTTAAATGATGGAAACAATCCGGAACCTGGATTTCCTGTTAAGACTCCGCAGCTAGAGAAGGAATCAGAGAGTTCAAAGAAAAGATCAAGAAATGCAGCAGATGTAAGCACAGTATCAAGATTCACATTTTTTAAATTTTTATTTGGCTTTGTATTTTGTGGCTTTGTTCTGATTATGATTGAAACAATGTAGGTTCAAAAGAACAAAAAGAGAAATGGGAAGTCAAAGAAGAATAAGAAGAATGCTGCTGCTGTCTCAGCAGCAAGCAGCATTAATGAGGAGGATAATAATGAGAGCAATGCTGGGGCTAACAGGCAGCTGCAGCCATCAAGCAGTTGCTGCTCGAAAGACGAGTCGAATGCTTCCCAGGATCAGAATGGGGGAGAGGATTCAAGCATGAGCTCAAAAGGGAAGGCAGCTCCCTATCTCAATGGCAAAACTAGAGCCAGTAAGGGCTCAGCAACTAACCCTCAAAGCCTCTATGCAAGAGTAATCATCTATAAGAAAATAACTCGAATTCGCATTTTTGGTGCTTAATTATTGTGTTTAATAGAATGTTTATGAACTGATGTTTGATAAATTTATTATGTCGCAGAAAAGAAGAGAGAGGATCAATGAGAGATTGAAGATTTTACAGAACCTTGTACCAAATGGAACAAAAGTTGATATTAGCACAATGCTTGAAGAAGCGGTCCAATATGTGAACTTTTTACAACTCCAAATTAAGGTAATAATTAAAGAAGGAATTAACTAGAAATCGTTTAATTTGGAGCTTAAATCAAATGGATTACTTAATTATATATCTAATTAACTCTGTTGATTTGTTTTTAATGTGCAGCTCTTGAGCTCTGATGATTTGTGGATGTATGCTCCCATTGCTTACAATGGAATGAACATTGGACCTGATCATTTGAAGCTTGCTGCTGCATCAAAATTATCTTAGAAGAGCATAATTAAATAATTAACTGATCAAATTAATTATTTTGTACAAGTAATTATGAACTCCGCTTTCATAAAATTTAAGAGGAGTATATTAATTATGAGAAATATCCTTTTACGTATTTATTGATCTTGATTTTATACCGTAATTTTTTAAAAGTCATTTATACTAAACAGTAATTAATTTTCTTTTGATAAGCTAATTACCAACAAGCCTAGTCAATATGCTTAATTATATGAAATCAAATGAGCTAGTTTTGCTTTCGGTTAAGTGAGCTCTTAGTAGGCAGTGATGAATTAAGAGGATATAACTTGCAGTCCCCAAGGGGTGCGGCTTGGTGGTGTAGGGTCCAGGATCTCACCTTGAGGTTCTGGGTTCGAATTCAGGGGATGCACTTTTTGTAAGAGCCTGGGACAGCTGGTGGTTTTACCTGCGCCGCGGCCCAGAATGGGTGATTTGGTGGCGGGGTTTCCATCGTTTCCCAAAAAAAAAAAAAAAAGGATATAACTTGCAGCTTTCGCTGAAAATCAATGTGATAATCTTCTAACTAATAATTGAATGACAAATAATTTTGTATAAGAACAGTTTACTCGGTGATTTTTTTGCCAATCGGCACCAGACACATCTAATTTGGCTGAAAATTACCGATTTGGTTGGCTATCTAAAATGACGGCGAATAAACGCCGATTTCATTGGTCGACTAATAGTTGATTTCCGATTTTTGAAAATCGCTCTATTTATAGAAAGACCTATCTTCTTATTCTTCTTCTTTTCCTCATTATTATTAATCTTCTTTAGAGATTTTAATAATCTCCTCATTATTATTAATCTTCTTTAAAAATTTTAATCATCTCTCTAAAATTTATGATTGTTTAATATTTTTCATAATAAATGAATTCTTTTAGTGATTTTTGTAGGATTTTTAAAATGAATTTTGATTTTTTTTTTGTTCTCAGTCATGTGAAAATTCGACTTTACTCTTCTCGATTAATCTCAAGTATTTCCGATTGTTGGGTTTATAGCTTATACCCAACACTCAATTGTTTTTCAATCGAACAGAGAAACCAATTTCAGAAATAACAAGAACAACATGCACACAACGAACACAAAGATTTACCGTGGTTTGTCCGAGAAATTCAGACTACATCCACATTGAACTCTAGAAACAACGGAGCTCACTGCACTATAATTTCAAGATTGTACAAGACTCGCAACCCTCTCTTTACACAAAGATTCCCTCTTCCCAAAACTGAAACCCTATAACTTTTCAGTGCCAATCTTACAATTAGTAAACTCAGTAATAGTCTTCAACTCTCACAAGACATCAAAGACTTACTCATGACTGCTTTACATGTAAAATACACAAACTGATTCTAGTTGATATTCGCTGGAATCCTTTAAAGGAAGAAATGGGAAAAAGATGAGGCTGCGTTTGTAAAGAGAATGAAAAGCAACAAGAAGAAAAAATGTTTCTTTCAACCCTAACATTTCAATTTATATGAAGAGCAAATGATAAGCGACGGCGGATATGAAGCCATGTGTCCGTATCCAACAGCTACTGATATTTCAAGTCATAATAAGTCACCTACATGTCGTATATCAATGACCATAGAAGCGACAAGTCGTTCTCAACAAGCTTCATATTCTACAATCTCCACCTTGAAGCTTTGAACCTCTCGCTTCCATTCATATACATCTCATGATAGGGCTAGTTTAGTGCAGCAAATTTCATTGATTCCATCATTGTTCATGTTGACTGTAGATTCAACCAACCTTCACATGCAACCTCTTCATGCAGTGGGAGAGTTTTGATGGCAGTCATAATTTTTATCCCCATATCAGCTGAGTTATCTTCAGTCGAGATCTTCTTGATCTCAATCATGCCACTTAAGACGATTTCCCTTACAAAATGGTACTTGATATCCACATGCTTGGTGTAGGCATTGCATTTTCGCATGTGAAACCCGATGATGAGCCTCACTTGGAGGCACTACCTTTTGAGTCACGGAAGCCGCGGGAAACGGATATCGGAAGGGGAAATTCAGAATAAGCAAGCTCACTGTCTTCGTTGGTGCTGCGTTCGTTACTTCGTTCGAACGGGAAACAGATTGCGGGCGTTCGTGTAGCGTTCGAGGGAGCGTTCGAACGGTGTCGGTAATTCTGGTTTTGCTGCTAGCCTCACACCCAGCCCATTTAGCTCCCCAAAGCCCATAAAACACATCCCAAATTAAATAATTAAATATTAAAATTAAATTTTAAACATTAAATAAAACATTTAAATCATTTACCAATTACCAACTTAAACTAAAATCATGCCTAAATTAAACAAATCACATACTAAATCAAAATACAATCATACCAAATTAAAATCAATCATAACCAATTAAGGCCAATCATATATTTGACTTCCTAATCTAATGAGATACTTACCAATATAAAATATTTGTATTCCTAAACCAACACAAACTAAATATTACAACTTCCTAAAGTAAAATATTTTGTCCCCCCCTCAATCTTTGACTTTCCTTGCTAAACACTAAATCATATCCTAATTTAATACACAAATCCCTTCCCTTGTAAACCCTAACCATTCTCTATATAAACAACCCCTAACCAAGGCCATTCCTCTCCTTCAGACAACACAATTCACACCCAAGCTCTCTCGAAATTTCTCTAAACTCTCTACTACACACCCAAAACACATCCAAGAGAAAACACTTCATACACACACAAAAAGAAAAAAAGAAACCACCACAAGACCACCCTCCATAGCCGAACCCAAACTCACCCATAGCCGAATTCTAAAACACGCCAAAACAACCTCCTAGATTACCTTAAAACCGTAGCCCAAAATCCTTAAAAAACAGTAACTTAGAAAACTACATAGATAATCTTAAAAGTAATCACTTTTAATTGCACTAAGAACCCACACAACTTGGAATAGTTCTTTGAAAACATTGAAACAGGTAGCCCGTGCAGTGAGCAGCAAAACAGGAGCCGAATAGGAGCAGAACGGAGTTCGAACAATAAGCAAAACAGCGAAGCAGTGAGCTAGGACGTTGAACCAGCGGACCAGAAAAGTTGCGGAGCTTTACCCCCCTTTCGATCTTCGTGGAACGTGAGTCCGAGAGACGGCTTAAAAGGTTAGACCTGAGGGTATCTTTCACACTTGTTTTCCTTTTCCGCATTATTTATTAAGTATTTCTTGTATGATTGTAATGTTGAAATGTGTGTTGTGATTTTTGAGTATATAAATATGCATGAATTATGAGATGTAATATGTTGTGGGCATTAGATGAATGAGAGATGTGTCAACTCTCGCGGTATATCGGATGGAAACCCGGACATAAATTTCATAGCCGATTCCGAATGGACGGTAATATGATCTGTACTCGGGCCACAACTCCACGTACCGCTTGAGTAAACGGCACCATCTCTCTTTCGTTGTGTGTGCTTTTTGTTTATTTAGTTTTCTCTTGAATTCAATATATTGTTTATTTTTGCATGATTCAACCAAGCGCATGGGCTTAGTGAGTTAGTCCAAAGGTCCTCCATTTGTGAGACAAAGAGCCGAAAAGGCCACCTTCGTGACATTACTTCGCCGCGCCGGTTGATGTATGTTCGGTTGGACGCAAGATACGTTCAATCGAGCATACTTAGTTTGATATTATATCTTTATTTTCGTATGTATAAGTCAATCGAGCGCATGGGCTTAGTAAGTGTGATGTGAGATCCCCTATGGGGAGGGGCTAAAAGCCCTTTTCCACGATGCTTTGCCGCGCCGGTTGACGTGTGTTCAGATTGGATGTGAGATGTGTTCAATCGGGCACACTTGGTTGATATGATTGGTTCTATTCTTGTACGTGTGATGTGATGCGCATGGGCTTAGCATGTTGGTCTAAAGGTCCTCTCTTTGAGAGATCAAGAGCCCCAAAAGGTCACCTTTACGGCAGTGCTTCGCCGCGCCCCTTTATTTTCTGTATTGCATCCTATTTCATGCATCAGGTCCGTGTCCGTTCGAACGCGTTTGCAAACGCAACTCGAACGCGCATACATTTTGCCTATCATGCATCAGGTCTCCTTCCGTTCGAACGCGTTACGAACGCTACTCGAACGTGAGCATTCTATTTCCTTTCCGTTCGAACGCGTTTAACGAACGCTACTCGAACGTGAACATTCTGTTTCATTTCCGTTCGAACGCGTTTACGAACGCTACTCGAACGTGAGCATTCTTTTCATTTCCGTTCGAACGCGTTTACGAACGCTACTCGAACGTGAGCATTCTGTTTCATTTCCGTTCGAACGCGTTTACGAACGCTACTCGAACGTGGGCATTCTGTTTCATTTTCGTTCGAACGCGTTTACGAACGCTACACGAACGTGCACACACTGAACTGAGTCTGTCTTATTATATTCATGCATAATTGCCTATTTGTTGATCTTTCTTATGCAATGTGTCAATGCATTCATATGCTTGTGTCATGATAACATTTGGGTATTATTTCTTGCGGTATATCGGATGGAAACCCAGACGTAAATTCCGTAGCCGATTCCGAATGGACGGTAGTGCGGTCTGTACTTGGGCTACAATTCCACGTACCACTTGGAAAAGTGCCCATATGTGTGCTTGTAGGGTTACCATGTATGCTTGTATGGTTAGTATGTGTGCTTGTGTTTTTCCTGAATGTGATGTACAAAGTTGTATGTTCGTTGCTATCTTAATATATGTTAAACATGCAATTTTATATATGAAATACATGTACATTTAGGCGCATATTTTATTTTATAAATGTGAATTTAGAAGCATGATACCTCTAGAAATAATTGTTACTTCAGCTTGTCTAAATTATTATATGAATCCTTTCATTACAAGTGACATAAGTAAGGGACCATTCCGAACCCAACGGTTTGAGGTCTTCCCTTGCGAGGGGTGAGTGCGGCCTTAAATCTTTGTCCCGGTTCACACCGGGTGGCGACTCCATGTTATGTAACCCTTCCCAAACTAGGCCGCGAGCCTAGGAACGGCGTCGCCCAGGTCCTGTGTTCCCACACTTGGTTCTCTCAGGGTGTACCGAATTTTTGCTTAAATGTATTACACTTCGACTGTCAGAATACACAAGTGTCTTCCCATGAAGCTGCTGTATTTCAGTTAGGATGCCCTGAAGCCACATGGCTTCCTTAAACACATCAATTACAGCTACATACTCTGCTTCACTGGTTGAGAGTGTGACCAGAGGTTGTAAACTTGACTTCCAGCTGATGCAGTTACCTCCAAGAGTGAAATAATATGCAGTAGTTGATTTCCTTGAATCTCTATCACCTTGTTGCGATATTTGATATCGTACCGCAAGTGTACAGTGTCAAGTTTTAGTTAAGAGTGAATATAGAGTGTCGAACCCACATGCATTGTAATCAAACTCACACTAAGTATTATAATTAGCAAACTTAACTTTATTCAGAAAGAAATTTAATATAATCTTGGTCTTCTCCTCATTTATCAATTAATATCTTATTTATTTATCTTTTAGTTTTAACTTAGATTATATTAAATTGCTTTCTGAATAAAGTTAAGTTTGATAATTACACTACTTATGCAGGGACGTTCAAACGCACTTCAAACGCAACTCAAACGCAAATACGAACGCCACACGAACGTGGGTCGCAGACTGATTTTCAGGGACAACTTAATATACTTGTAACTTTCTTGTCCCTTGGCTAAATCAAGTGTTCTTTATATGTACACGATCGTCTTCAAGTCTACTTTCCAATGCAACTGACCTCATATCAATTTGAGCTCTAAAGCTTCTGCAATATTCAAAAGAGTGAACATCTCTCAGATAACTTCATCAGATTTTGTCCAAATACTTATCCAATTGCTCTGAGATCTTCAAGACTCATTACAACTCAATTGAACTTGTTTTGTTACGGACATTGCCAATAAAAATGGAACTAATAAAAATTATGTTGAATTGTTGATTATGTGTAGATTGTAGCCTTATATATCATAATTATACTGAAATTGATTTTCAAAACTATGTTGAGCAAATTTGTATTTGTATTAAATGAATAAGTTATATCGGATATCCATAAATAAATTTATAATTCTGATTTTGCAGATATTTCGGACGAATAAAGATATATGTATTGATGATAGATGCGAATACCAACTTCGAAACTTTAATCGAATATGAATAACTTACAAATATGAGATTTCGGTGACGAATAATTCAAAAATTATGAATATCCTATCCGCTGCAATTCCCACGTCTAAATATATAGAACTTTCGCACTCTTATTTATAGTTAAACAGACAAAAAAAAATGATAAAGGATTTTATCAATGCAATCATAGATTTGATACACATTAAGCTCAGAATTTAGGCAGTGAAAACACGTGTTTAAATTGACTGAGGATTATGGGGGTAGATTAGAGCAGCCAAAGCAATCAAATATGCCACGACACGCCACCATGAAGTCAAATTTGCTTTCCATTCCATGGTCCAATACCATCTAACCGACAATAGAATTAATTTGGCAAATAATTGGTAATTTTATAAGTTTAAATATTATTATCTTTCCGTTAGTTTTAACAGCTAAAAGAATAAAATCGTTAGTTGACAAAATTTATTTTGACAGGAGTTTTAATTTGAAGTTTCAACAGCTCAAGACCTGTATAGTAGTTGACAGAGTTTGTTGTTGATACAAGTATTTTAGTACGTTAGTCAACAGTTAAAAATAACGGATTTCTGGAGGAATTTCCTACAAGTATATAACAAATACAATTATATATCGAAGAAGGGGTGAATTGGATAATAGCATAATATTACGGAAATATAATTTCTTGCCGATTTTACGTTACTAAGCAAGTAGCTTTATCAATTAAGCTTATGTCAATTTTCTCAATCACAATATATCGCATAGATGCAAGTTTCTAAACTATATGTATATATAAAATAAAATTTGCAATAAATAAAGAGTTTAGGGATAGATAAATTGACACTGGTGATTTATAATGGTCCGGCCAACTCTTTACCTACGTCCATTCCCCCAAGCCACGCTTGAAGCTTTCCACTAAGTTGAATCCACAACTTACCCCGAGTTTTCTGTAACTCGCTCACAACAAAGAGTTTTGTCCCATAAGTTCACTCCAAACATTTACACAAGAGTTTTTCAATGGCTCACTCTTAAACCCTTACAATGAGTTTTGTCTCAAGGCTTACTCACAATTTTTTACAATAACCATCATTTTGAGTATGCCCACTCACAAAGAGATTTCACAACCTCAAGTGTATAAGAATAATAAAGTTTATATTGGGCACTCACAAAGATAATGAAAATTTAGTATAAGTTGCTAACCCAAGAAATCTAAGATCACTACAAAATGATATGAAGATGTAGTGTGTGAGCTTGATTATGAGCTTGTATGATAAGAAAAGTTTTGTTTACTCTTTGTTTTTTTCCCTAGAAGAAATTGTATGAAGGTCCAAGAGCTTGACAAAAACAAAATAGGGACTCAATTTATGGAGAAAATGAAAGTAGGCTCTGATGTTTGCGATGAGGTCGGTATGCCAATCTGCAGATGCATGTATGTCGGTCTGCCATTACAACGACTATAAAATATTACCGTTTGACACCGATAAGCGCAAATAAGACCAATTTACTGACCGGTATGGATATCGGTATGGATCATGCCGATTTTCGAGAGTATGTAAAATATGAATATCGGTATGCTCTAGACCGGTTCCAGTAAATTTGTAAACTCCACACTGACTGGTATGAGGGACCGGTATGGAGTAATCCGGTTCTAGAGGGGATGCAAAACTGCTCAGAACATAGCAGGGTCATCGTTATGCCGGTGTGGGGGATCGATATGCCGGTTTCAGTGAAAAAATTCAGGATTTGAAGATTTAAAAACATTTTGCACATGAGCCCAATGCATCTAAGTGAATGTGAATATGTCATATGAGCTTATAAACTTAAATTAGTAACTCACTTACAAAGAGAGCTCTAAGCTAAGACCACACAAAATTTTCTTCATTAAACACTAGTCTTCACATTCAATGCTCTTCACTACCAATGTGCTTCGATATCTTTTTGTAGTGTCCGCTAACCCGCGTCGAAATCTTCTGCGTTATATTATCAAAATCCATCTTGCGAATATAAAAATCTTTTCATTGTATATTGTATTCCTTTGGTTAAAAACTAGAGAAAAAAGCCACCAAGACCCCAAGATTTACTTAAAATATACACATAGATATTTTGGTTATAGAAATAGTCATATAAACTCATTTTTGGGCCAAACATATATATGTATGTGTGCGTCATTTGATTCCATTGAGCATAACTGTCCAAAAAAAAGTTTGGTGTGATTTTTTTTTTTTTGAATTAAAGGGGTCTATGTGTACATTTAAGTAAGTTGTATTTTTTTTTTTTTGAAATCGTTGGAAACCCCACCATCAAACCACTCATTTCGGGCCTAATCGGAGTAGGTAAAACCCCGGCTGTCCCAGATTCTTACAATAAACGCACTTCCTGTATTCAAACCAAGACCTCAAGGTGAGATCATAAACACTACACCACCAAGCAACGCCCCTTGTGACTTATAAATTGTATTTGCTTTCCTCCAAAAACTAAATAATTTGAAAATAACTAAAACCCTTGTTTTGTTGGACAAAATTATCTATTTTTAGGGGAAACGGTTAATTTCGCTAAACAAGAGAAAATGTAAGTGGTTTTCCTTTGTTATATACAACTTGCATTACATTTCATTTGAACTCGTTTGACCTTCAAAGGTCGTATGGCTGGAGTAAATTGTTAATGATAATTACAAATATCTAATCCTACAAGTTATAATTTCATTTTATAAACTTAAAAATATATTTGGACATGTTCAAATCTTAAAAATATATTTGGATATGTTCAAACCCTATATTGTTCACGAACAGAGTTTGATTAAACAAAAAATTAATATGTTGAAATGGAGATGAATAAAATAGGGGAACAAATATGTTTAAAGACAACTTTGGATTAAATAAAGAGAATTTTAGGAAAATAGAACTAATACAATTAATTATGTGCTTGTCCTAAATTGGAATAAGTCACGAAAATGAATTTTTTAAAATTTCTCTAAAAAATTAATGAACTTTAACACAAAACATAAAGTAAAAAAAAATTATAAATAAAATAAATAAAATTAACAACTCACAAAATTTTATTAGCATCAGAAAATTGAGGGGAAACTGTTAATTTCGCTAAACAAGGGGAAGTGTGAGTGTTTATCCCTTTGTTACAACTGGCATTACATTTCAATTGAACGTGTTTGACGTTCAAAATATTTGGTAATTTTATATTATCCACTTTACTACATGATTCATGCACTTTCAATATTTGAAATTAATGGCTTTAAAAAAATACTGATATGATATCCAATGTGCCAACTTTATGCACCAAAGTCAAAAAAAAAAAAAAAAAAAAAAACCATTTATTGTATGTCACAAAAGCAAAGTTGTATTTCATCCCAAGAAAGTTATTTAACCATATCACCATTACTATAAATAGAGGATCTTTGTCCATAATAATTAAACTCAGTGTCAAAAGCAAATTCAAAGCTATCAAAGAAAGAAAATTGAAGGAGAGATTGTGATGGAGGGTTTGATTCCATTTCTTATGCACGCCATGAAGAGGCAAAAGCCTCATCATAGCTACAGGAATTTCTCCATGGGTTCGAATCGTAGCTACCATTTGTTAATCAGAGGAGACTCGTTTGATGGCTCTTCTCATGATCACAAGCAAACAAGGTCTGTTAATTTTCTGGAGCAACCATCCGAATGCAAAGGTCATAATTCGATGAATTGCAATGCTCCTATTCAGGTTTATAGTATTGGCTCAAGATTTGGTTCTCAGCAGATGATCAACAAGGAAGCTAATGATAAAGTTGTCTGATTAATTTAGGAAACCAACAAATCAATTTTAATTCTATTATTAATTTTTTATTTATTCATGTAATTTCATGGTGGTTTTGCTAGTTGCAATCAATTGTTATATGATGAACCACCTTCGAATTCGTGTAGTTTCAACTGTACTATGGAATGTATTTTGTGTAAAACGTGTTGGAAATGCTTTTCAATTGAGATTCTTTCTTCATTTGGCCACAATTAAAAAAAAAAAAACATCACAATACACAAAAAAGAAAATAATAATAATAATTATTATTATAGTAAAATCTAGATTCTTGAATGAATGCAAGCCTCAAACCAGAGTAAATCTTTGGTGCAACAGTGGTATGGATGACGTGGTACCACAAACCAATTAAAAAATAACATATTTAATTTTCTTCTTATTTTTTAGTTGTTTTTTGACTTTTTAGCACGCGTGGTAAATGATGATTGACTTGTTACATGGATGACGTTGTACCACTGTTCCACCAAAGATTTCTCCTCAAACCATGGTGCCATTGTCCGAAATATTCTACATTTATGAAAATTGAGTCATATATAAGGTACATTTTTTGGGATAGTTGTAGCCAATGGCAGAGACAAGATTTAATCGTATGAGTGGCTTTCATGTAATATAAATGCGCTAAAAATTTTATTATTATTTTTAAAAATATATAAAATACTATGGAATCGGTAACAAGATTGGACATGAGCAACCCAATCCTAATGTAGCCAATGTTTGCCGCATAACCTCTTATCTTCACCCCATCAGGTCACGGTTCCGGTTCGAAATCGAAACTTAATCAGAGCATACTGATTCTGGTTTCGGAATCAGATTTTTTCGGTTCGGTTAGGATTTTATCCTAGTCAAATTGAAACAAACTGGATGGTTTCACACTTTCAACCGAAACCATACGGTTCCTGTTGGAACCGTTTGTGCTCAACGGCTACTAGCAGTTGGGCAGCATGCATGCAGATGCAGGTCCAATGGCTAGTAGCTGGTGTATTTTTTTTTTTAATAAAATCACTAAATTATCCTTAATAACATTAATAAAATAGTTAGTTTTATAGGCAATTTAGGTATCACAAAAATAATCCAAAAATATATAAACATGGGTCATACTTCATTTTTTCAACACACTAATTCTCAATTCTATCATTCTCAATTCTCTTATCTTTAATTTCTCCAATTGCTTTAATTGTGCAATTCTTCAATAATAATAAAAAATGACAAGCTCATCTGAGAACATCATGTCCAATGTTCCAACCCAAGAGAGCGGCCAAAGTAACGGTACACAGAGAAGAGAAGTTAAGTCTCGATATTCCGATATTTTCAAAATTCATTTTCAATTAATCGAGACTGAAAATGAAGGTTCAAGAACAATATGAAACTATTTTGGTATGTCTTACAAATTTACTAGCGACTATGACAATATGAACAAGCACTTTGATAGACAATATGCCGCTGAAATTGGACTTGATACAACACAAACTCAAATGGGTAGGTACACTTCATCAAGTAAAGATACGAGTTCTTTATATTTATTTAAATATCCTAATGCTAAAAATAGATAAGAATTTACTAAATTTACTTTATGAGATATTTTTCTTTAAGTTTTGGTGAAAAATACTTAACTAATTATGTTTGAAATGCTTTAAATTATGCTGCCTATAAAATGCCTATAAATACAACAAAACGAAAAATTTTTAAATTATACGAAGATGATAAAATTATTTTAAATGAAATATTTAAAATTATTAAAGGTCGTCTTTCTATTTGTTCTAATATTTAGAGTGTCATTGGCAAACACACTCACACATGAGTGTGACTTGTCATTGGAATGATAAATCATAAAACATACAAAAACGACTTATTGCATTTAGAGTTTTTGAAGAGCAACATACAACACAAAATATATATAGAATGATTAAAGTAATTTTGATGAATATGGTTTATTAGGTAAATTTTTAACAATTAGTTTTGATAATGCATCTGCAAATACTACATCAATTACAAATTTAAAAGAAATATGCTAACCAAATTTGGGAGGTTGATTTTTTCATGTTCGTTGCAAATGTCATGTCCTTAATTTATATGTTCAAAATGGTCTAACTTATTTAATTAGAACATCACATTAAACCTATTAAGATTGCACTTAATTGTATTTGATCATATACTAATGTCATGAGAGAATGTGCCAAGTTTTTTAAAATTAAATAGAGTTAAATTGGTAAAATTTTCATGGGATGTTCCAACTCGTTGGAATTCAACTTATTTTCTTTTAACTCAAGCTTTTCAATATAAAGATGTATTATATAGTTTTTTCCCAACATATTCAATATATAACACTTTTACCTAATCAATGTGATATTTTTGAAAAAAAATTAGAAATTTTAAAAGTTTTTAATGATACAACAAATATTTTTAGTGAAGTTTATTATCCTACAATAAATTTATTTCTTATTGAATATTTGAATATTATTGGTACTTTATATGAGTATGCTGAAAGTTCAAATGTTAATGATATTATTTTATTTGAAACTATTATCGTTACGAAGAGAAAATAGTTAATTTATTTTAAAGACATTTCATTACTTTATATTATTACCACAGTTTTTTATCTTAGATTTAAATTAGAATGTTTAATTAGTGGCTTACAAACTTATTATAAATTTTTAGGAATAAATGATGAAATTAATGTTAGAAAAATAATAGATGAAATAAAAAATGATTTAATAGATTTATTTAATGATTATGTCAGTAGATATAACTTGTAATTATCAGGACAATTTAGTAGCAAACTCATAATACATTCAAGACTTAACATATGTGATCGTTGGTTACTACAACGAAATAAAAAACAGAGGAAAACCACGACAACAACCTGGCACTACAAGAATTATGGCTTTTAGCGTCCAAAAATTTAGCGTCGACATAATATTCGACGCCAAAAATCACTTTTAGCGTCGAATATCATATTCGACGCTAATTTGCTGCTGTTCTGGGCAGAACAGCAGCAAATTGCGATTTGTCGTTGCAACATTGATTGAATTGAAAGGGAAAATTGGATTTTCCCTGCCGAGGGTTTAATTGGTTCATTCATGGATGCGTACTGCCTGCATGGGGCTTGCTCTTATTATCCATTAGACAAATTTCTTATTCTTTCTTTATGGCATTTAGTTCGAAATATTTATAGTCAAACTTGGTTTTAGAAATTTGATGACGCTAATGCGACAGGTTTTTGCAGATGGCACCGGGCAATTGCAAACGGGCTAACGCGACTCCATCTACATCAGCAAAGGCAACTGGCCATTGTGATTTCTCTGCTAGCACAGGTGAGTCCAGTACAGTGAAGGGTCGAGGACGCACCCGTGGCCTGGGGTTGGCTAAGTACGTTAAGGCTCACGGCTGTATCCGGATAGAGATATCAGATGATGGACACACTCAAGTCGGACAACATAATTCAGCGTTTAATACAGCCATAGGAGATACAGCTCGATATGAAGCTCCCCAAAACTATGTTTCTTGGAGAAAGATACCGTGTGAGATGAAAATGAACCAGCTATTCCCTTCGCTACTTGTAAGTTTTCGATATTGTTTGTTATTTAACATTTTTATTTTTAATAACAATTTACTCAAATTTTCATGTAGGAGTGGTTCGACTTCGATCTGACCAAGGTGAATGTCCAACAATATATTGACTATCACATGGGGAAAAGTTATAAAGATTATAGGACAAAAGTCCTGAAACTAATATTCGACGAACATGGACCTTCAGATGCTCCACAACACAAGCCTGATTTTATAGATGAACAAGACTGGACATTCTTATGTGAGCTTTGGTCTAACAAAAAACACGAGGTAAATTTTGAAATAAACGGAAATTTATAATTGTCTTTGTTTTCGGTACTTACAGTGTTGGTAAATGCAGGATAAATGTCACGCAAATGCGGAAAATCGAAGTCACTTGCGTTTTAACTACCGTGGAGGTTCGAAGCCATTTATCAAACATCGTGCCGAACATTCTGAGGTAAATATATCTTAACGTAAAATTTAACAGTTCATTGTTTTTACTAATGTGGAATAATATTGAATTTATTTTCTGTTTATAACAGAGTAGCACAGGTGAGGTGCAATCATTTCCAGATTTTTTCCGTGTGACGCATTACAATGAGAGGAACAAATGGATAAATGAAGAAGCCGAACGCTGTTATGTAAGTTTCAGTTTTTAAAATAAAATAATTAATATTATATATGTTAATTTTTTTTTTCTGAAATTCTAATATTAACTTATTTTTTGAAACAGAACGAAATGATGGAACTCCAACATCAAACTCAGGAAACAGGGTCCGACCCCATACCAGATGAGCAGTTGTCGCAATTGGTTTTCAAGAATCAGACAGCTTACAACGTTGGCCTTGGCACTTGTAAGAGGCTGACGTCATCTGCACGCAATACTGTTAATTCGGACAATGTCTCTCTTCGAGACGAGTTAGTCACCACCAAAGACGAGCTAGCCACCACCCGAGACGAGCTGAAGCAGACTAAGGAGAAGCTAGAAAAGGTCACGGTGGATCACGAGAAGAAGATGGAGCACTTGGAACAGCAAATGTAGGTTTTCCGTAAGATGTTGGAGGCCTCAATCAGTCAGGATGCATCGGGCTCGAGCGTCCCCCCATCACAGTAGCAATTAATTTTATATTTGGTTTTGTATAAATATTTTGAACAAATAGATTTAATATAATTTTTTTTTTCTAAAACAAATTTCAATATAATAATTATTATAATATTTCGTAATTCTGTTATTAATCAGATTTTTTTCAATTAAATTAAATATTTTAGACAAAAAAGAAGTAAATTAATAATTTTTTAAAAAACAAATTTTTTTACTATAAGCGTCGACTAATTCGACGTTAAAAATTGACTTTTGGCGTCGAAAATTTTGACGCTAATATGAACAAAAAAATCGCCGCTGTAAGTATACATATATTACTTTTTTAATATACTTTTAGCGTCGCATTATGTCGTCGCTAAATATAACCTATAGCGTCAAAATATTTAATTTAGCGTCGAAAAAAATTGGACGCAAATATATATTTTTTAGCGTCGCATTTATTTATTTCGACGCTAAAAGTGATTGTCGTCGACATTTCGGCGTCCATTTTTAGCGTCTAATTATTTCGACGCTAATTTTATTTTGCGTCGAAACTTTGACTTATGGCGTCGAATTATTTCGACGCTAAAGGGTCTAATTCTTGTAGTGTGGAATTAAATAATTATTTATCAATAAATTTTGAGTTTCCTCCTAAAAGTTTAGTAATTAAAAATTTTCAAGTACATGACAAGTGGAACCGACATCAAAATATCGATCATGTTTTATCAATTATTACTAAAGAGATACTGGCAGCACATATTTCCACCGTTGCGGTTGAACAAGCCTTCAGCTTAAGAGGTAATATTTTGTAAGCGAGACGGTCTTCATTACTGTAACGACCCAGATTATTTTAGCGTGATGTGTGAACTTTATTTTGCTTGTTTAGCTGCGTCCGAACGCGAGGATTATTTTTACGAAGTAATGGGGATTATTATAAGAGGAAAGATGTATAATATTGTAGAATTAACTAGAAGGGTTGATTTGGAATTTAATTACCTAGATATTTTTTTTTAGAGTACACATGTCTTACTTACTCACACACACGTGTATTCCATTATTACACACACACACATTTTTAAACACACCTTTAATTTACACACACACACAGCCAATATACAGGCACACAGAACATAGGAGAAAGGGAGGGAAAAATCGAGAGAAAGAAAAGTCCAGAGGGAGAAAGAGAGAGATCGAGAAAAATAGAGAGATGAATAAAGAGAGAGAGACCCGAAAAAAGGGAGAAGTCTGGTGATGTTACCGACTTCCGGCGAGTCTCCGGCGTTATTTTTGGCGCCTGGAGTCGGTGGGCAGAGGCAGGAAGCAGAAACGAGCAGAGGCAGAGTCCGAGCGAGGAAGAGAAATCGAAGAAGAAGAGTGGAAAGAAATCCAGGGAGCCTAATTTCAATGTCAGTAGCTTTTTAGTGTTCATAGATGCATGAGGAAATTCAAGTAAGTACACTATGGTAGTGAATTCCTTGAGATTTCTTGTTCGATGGGTTTAGATTTGGTAAGGAATTGAGTAATTGGTTAGACAAAATAATTAAAATTAAAATCATGTTCTTAAGTCTGGGCTTAATTCTTGAAATTGAAAGAAATTAAATAGTTTAAGAAGAAGAAAAAGAATCGGCAGTGACATAATTTAGGTTAATTTTGGCAGTCACGGATTGGTTTTTGGGTTTGTTATTTTGGGCATGATTGAGGTATTAATAAAGTATGTAATAGAGTAATTCAAACTGATTTTAAATCTTTGAAATTGAAAGAAAATCAATTGATTAAGGGGAAAGGTAAAATCGGCAGAACCCTAGAAATTAGGAAATTTTAAAGTTTATTTTAATTTGGATATGAAATGAAAGCTTGAATAGTGAAATTTGGAAATAAATTAAAATGAGATTCTGGAATGTGTATATATTATGTGTACAAGAGAAGTAGTGAAAGTTATGAAAACATTAGGAACAGAAACAGTACCTGTAGAATGAGGATGATAGTAGTAATAGTTGTAGTGGAAAAAGAAGAACTAGATATTATAACAGTAGAGAAAGAAGAGAAGACAGCAGTAGTATTAGTAATGGTATTGGATGTGTTTATAATTGAGAAATGTGAAGTATGAATGATCAGTGGACTGGATAGTTAAAATAGTTCTGAAATTCGAAATGAATTTAGTAATTGAAAGGGTATGTAAATTGGACAGTTTGGTTAAAGAAATTTCAGGTTCTGTTGCACTTTAATTTTCGGGTCTTTAGAAGAATAATTAGGAGGAGTGTAAAACATAAAACTTGTGGATTTATGTCTCATATATATGCCTGTAAAATGGTTTTGTGAAATATTGAGTATTGGAAAATTATGGGGTAATGATTGGGGCTGGTTTTGGTTGGAATTTATGCATACAGCTCTCTGTAAATCAATTAATATGAGGACTTTAGGAGCTGAATTAGACTAAGTGGTAAGTATGAGTTTTTTCATTTATGTGTTAACTAAATGCCTGTAAAGTGGTTTTTCAATTGAACTTAAATGTCTTCTGAAATGGCAAAGAAACCGAGAGATGTTCAGGTTGTAGCACTACTGAAAACATGGCTGAAATTTGCAAATTCTTGTTTAATGGTTTGATCAAATTTATTACATGTTTGCGGAAATAATTTGCATGTTTTGATAATAAATTGATGAGGGTATGTGAAGCTGAACGATAAGTGAATGACATGTATAGATACTTGGAATTATGAGATGTATGAGAAGATGCATAATGATATGAATATGTATGTTTGAATACATGTGTGTGCGTGTGAATAGAGCTTGAATGCATGTACATGTATGATAGTATAAGAAATGCATATGCATACCTATATGTTATGGTTTTCGGAAGTTAAGTTAAAGCTAAGAATGTTTTTAAGTTTCAAAGTGTTGCAAAGAATAGTTTCAAATGTTTTGAAAGAGATGTATTTCAGAAAATGCTTTTACAGTTTTGAGATATAAAATATGGTTTTATATTTTCGGGGCATGAGGGAAAAACTCACCCCAGTATGTAACTTGAGATACAGAGATGGAATTGACGGATAGAGACATGTGCACATGTAGAGGACTAGGGGGACGGCGATACGTAACGCCCCTAGATCCTAGTTTATGAGACAGGATGGCGGCATAGGATCGTGTACCTGATCTCCAGTTCAGAGCTTGGGCGGTAGCATAGATTTGCAACCCCAGTTCTAGTTGTGGCTTGGGGGACGGCGATACGTAACGCCCCAAGACCGCTAGTTTCAGGGCAGGTATGGCATGCTTTGGGGGACGGCGATACGTAACGCCCCAATGTCATGGATTTGCATATCTAGCTCTACGGCGTATGGGGGGACGGCGATACGTAACGCCCCTATGCGCCAGTTTTCAGCAGATATCCCAAATACAGTTTACAGTTTTCAGAAAGAGCTTTTCCAGAAAGAGAAAGTAAAAGTAAGGTTTTCAGCAAAGGATTTTCAGAAAGAAACTTTCAGATAATAGTTTTTCAGAAAGAGTTTTCAAAGAGTATTTTCTAAAAAGCATAGCATGTTACAGTTTTATATAGTATACATGACGTGCATATGAATTATATAGGTTAGAAATTCATCTGAGATGCATATAGTTAACATTGAAGCATGATAGCATGATTACATATATATATTTGTGATTAAAGCCTATGTGTATTATACGTTTACATGGAAGGAACAATTGTTAAGATATTGGCGTATGATCATATGGTTTTATATACATGTTTATATGTCTGATTTTAATCTGTTGGATGTTTAATAGAAAGAATATTTTAATAAACCGATTTGATGATATTTCAATGATATCAAAGAAAGATAGTTATAATAAAAGTCAGAACTAGATTAGAAACAAGTATATAGAAAAGTGGAAAAATATCAGAGTAACTATTACAGTGGGAATTGATACAGTAAATAGGAATAGAGAAACTTGATGTTATGTTAAAAATGTTTGAGAAGTAAACAGTAAACAAAATTTAAGGTATGTACGCGTATGATCAGACAAAAGGATCAGTAGCAAGTAATATGTTTGTAAAGGGATAAAAATTATATAGTGACACAACCTTTGTAAATATTGCATGGACACATAGAAAGCCTAGGGTAATACAAAAAAATAGAATTCAGACTTTGCATGTGTTTGGCGCTCAAGGAATGAGCATAGTTACTTACTGAGTCTTATGACTCACACCACAACAGCGTTTGAGTTTTGCAGGTTGGTGACCTGATCGGTCGACCACAGACACCAAAGCTTGAGGAGCCGGATAGCAGCGTTGCAGTCAGCCAGTCACCAGGTCTTGGGGGAAATAAGAGTCTAGTAGCTTATGTTTTAGTTTGTATAAGTTGTAACGTGCTGAGCACGAGTTTATTTTAGAAAAGTTTTTGCATATACGCATTTTCGGGCATGGAGCCCTGATTGTATTGTGTTTATATGTCTGCATTACATATTAGATGGGCCCTTAGATTGCATTGATGATGAGATGCCGGCCTGAGGCCGAGATTTTATGTTTATGTTGTATATGGATGCTGGCTATAGGCCAGGTTGCATGATGTTATGAATACATCATGCCGAAATTTTTCTAGAACCAGAGGCTTATGGAGATAGGTTTAGCCTGTCTTCTGCCGGTAGCATCCTGGCTTAGGCGGGATGTTACAATTACATTCAAGCACATTAGAAACAACAACATGTGTGGATGATTGGACCTGAGCTGATCTGAGGCAATAAGAAGATGCCCCCGATGACTTTGAAGACTTGTTCGACTATACATCTGCAAGTACAAGCGGAACGGGAGCTGAAAGATCAACAAAAGGCACAGATAATGATGATGAGTAAATAATTATAATGGCCACTAATAGGGAACTATCTAAAAAAACGTAATGGAACTACGTGAGCTTTGATTCCTCGCACTCCAAGAGGATACGTAGACAACTTAAGTTTTTACAAAATTAAGTTCAACCTCTTTTATTTTATTTTCAATTTAATGTAATATAAAATTCAATTAATATGACACAATACAAACTCATCAACCAAACTGTTCACATACACACATTACGAACATAAGTTCTGTACAGTCAATCTCATCCATCAACATAAATGGAAAACATAAGATAACTGCTTTAAACTCATATTTGAAAATACTTCATAGAACTAATCTTTTGAAAATACATCAGAAAATTAATCAAGCGTCTAATGTCAGAGTCGTGCGCCCTGACCGAACAATGTACGGAAGTAAGACCATGTCGACAGAGGGTAGCAGGTTGGTTCACTATAGATGGACATGATCATATACAAACACCACGACGATTTCAAAATCATAAAACCAATAAAACATAATATGACTGTCATGACGATAACATATCATATCATAATATAAGCAAAATCAAATATATCTCTTTCAAAAGTAAATCTTATTAAAAATAAATTTTTCAAAATATCTTTTTAGAAAAACCATAAAATAAGAGTATCCAAAGTATATTATAAAACTAATCTGTTATAAACGAAATCAAATTCCATGGTCCAATACCATCTAACTGACAATAGAATTAATTAGGTAATTTTATTAAGTTTAAATATTATTATCTTTCCGTTAGTTTTCACAGCTAAAAGAATAAAATTGTTCGTTGACAACATTTATTGTTGACAGGAGTTTTAATTTGAAGTTTCAACTTTTTTTTCTTATTATTATTTATTTATTTATTTTTGCAAACTTTGGAGATTTCGACATCAAATCATCTAATCCGGATTTAAATAGAGTAGATAAAATCTTTGATTGTCTCATATTTTTATAAAAAAATACATCCTCTATATTCGAACCAAAAATAAAAACTAAATCCAAAATTCTATACCATCATATCACGCTCTTTGGAGACTCAACAGCTCAAAACCTATATAGTAGTTAGACCGTGTTGTTGATACAAGTATTTTAGTAATTTAGTAAGTCAACTATTAAAAATAACGGATTTCTGGAGGTAAATAAGTAGATGTTTTCAATAATTTGGAGGATAAATTAAAGGGGTAAACAGAAATTTATTCCTAGGCAAGTTAAATTAAAAAATCTTTTCATTGTATATTGTATTCCTTTGGTTAAAACCTAGAGAAAAAAAAGCCACCAACCCCAAGATTTACTTAAAATATAGAAACATTCAAACATAATTGTAAGTCATATAAACTCATTTTTGGGTCAAACATATGTGTAATACAACTTGCATAATTGTATGTGTGCGCCATTTGATTCGATTGAGCATATATATATTTATTGTTCACGAACAGAGTTGATTAAACAAAAAAATTAATATGTTGAAATGGAGGTGAATAAAATAGAGGAACAAATATGTACTTAAAGACAATTTTGGATTAAATAAAGAGAATTTTAGGAAATTAGAACTACTTATACAATTAATTATGAGCTTGTCCTAAATTGGAATAAGTCACGGAAATGAATTTTTTAATAATTTTCTAAATATTTAATGAACTTAAACACAAAACATAAAGTAAAAAAATAAATAAAATTAACAACTAACAAAATGTTATTAGCATCAGAAAGTTGAGGGGAAACTGTTAATTTCGCTAAATAACGGGAAGTGTGAGTGTTTTTCCCTTTGTTAGAACTGGTTTTACATTTCAATTGCACGTGTTTGACGTTCAAAATATTTGGTAATTTTATATTATCCACTTTACAACATGATTCATGCACTTTCAATATTTGCAATTAATGGCTTTAAAAAAATACTGATATATATCCAATGTGCCAACTTTATGCACAAAAGCAAAGTTGTATTTCATCCCAAGAAAGTTATTTAACCATATCACCATTACTATAAATAGAGGATCTTTGTCCATAATAATTAAACTCAGTGTCAAAAGCAAATTCAAAGCTATCAAAGAAAGAAAATTAAAGAAGAGATTGTGATGGAGGGTTTGATTCCATTTCTCATGCACGCCATAAAGAGGCAAAAGCCTCATCATAGCTACAGGAATTTCTCCATGGGTTCGAATCGTAGCTACCATTTGTTAATCAGAGGAGACTCGTTTGATGGCTCTTCTCATGATCACAAGAAAACAAGGCCTGTTAATTTTCTGGAGCAACCATCCGAATACAAAGGTCGTAATTCGATGAATTGCAATGCTCCTATTCAGGTTTCTAGTATTGCCTCAAGATTTGGTTCTCAGCAGATGATCAACAAGGAAGCTAATGATAAAGTTCTCTAATTAATTTAGGAAACCAACAAATCAATTTTAATTCTGTTATTAATTTTTTATTTATTCATGTAATTTCATGGTGGTTTTGCTAGTTGCAATCAATTGTTATATGATGAACCACCTTCGAATTCGTGTAGTTTCAACTGTACTATGGAATGTATTTTGTGTAAAACGTGTTTGAAATTTTTTTCAATTGAGATTCTTTCTTCATTTGGCCACAATTAAAAAAAAAAAAACATCACAATACACAAAAAAGAAAATAATAATAATAATTATTATTATAGTAAAATCTAGATTCTTGAATGAATGCAAGCCTCAAACCATGGTGCCATTGTCCGAAATATTCTACATTTATGAAAATTGAGTCATATATAAGGTACATTTTTTGGGATAGTTGTAGCCAATGGCAGAGACAAGATTTAATCATATGAGTGGCTTTCATGTAATATAAATGCGCTAAAAATTTTATTATTATTTTTAAAAATACATAAAATATTATGGAAACGGTAATAAGGTTGGACATGAGCAACCCACTTCTAGTGCCGCCAATGTTTGCAGCATTGTAGACAACAGGACCTGGGCGACGCTGTTCTAGGCTCGCGGTCTAGTTGGGAGTACGAAATAACATGGAGTCGCCACCCCCGGTGTGAACGGGACAAAGATTTAAGGCCGCACTCACCCCTCGCAAGGGAAGACCTCAAACCGTTGGGTTCGGAATGGTCCCTTACTTATGTCACTTGTGATGATATAATTTGTGCAATAAACTAACCGAATCTATTCATCATTCATGCTCAATGGTACTTAGATCTAACATGCTTTCATCCAAATAATTTCACGCAATGTAACACAACAAGCCTATTGAACCATTAAACCAACATGTATAAGTCATTACCCAAACGCATCATAAACCAAGAACATGCATAATGAACAACCTAAACATGCTTTAACAAATAAATAACAAACTAAATTAAACCATGCTTTAAATAATAAACATATAACCTAAAGACTATAACATGCTCAAATACAAATTAGGATGAGACGAGATGCGTGTATCTTAAGTGGTACGTGGCATTGTATCCCGAGTGCAGACCATACTACCGTCCATTCGGAGTCGGCTATGGAATTTACGTCCGGGTTTCCATCCGATATACCACAAAAGAGAACACATATCCCGCTCATCCAACAATCACATCATGCTTCAAACGACTCTCATGCAATTATATATCAAAATAAATAAAACAACACGAAAGAAGATAAATAAAAAAGGGTGCCCTCAGGTCTAACCTCTTTTGTCGTCTCACGAAAGGGCGTTACACGTCCGTTGGAAGGGTGAATGATCCGCTACTTTTCTGGTTATTCTTTGTTTGTTGTTTGTGCCGTCGGGTGGAGTCATTAGGTTTCCTTTGTTTCTTTTTGTTCGGCCGTGAATGGAGTTCTTGGAGCGGGAGAGAGATGCCGAGAAGGGTTTTATTTTTATAGAGAGGGTAGGGGAATTAGGGTTAAGTTTGTGCATGTTTTGAAAGGAATAAAATCAATTTATGTGTGTATTTAATTTGATTATTTAAGACAAGAAATTATTTAAATTTGGTGAGTGAATTATTTAAATTAGGGGAGTGATTTATTTATTTTTGAAATTTAATTTAATTAGATTTAGTTTAATTTAATTTGTGACATGTATTTTAAATGTTTTAATTATTTGATTTGTGAGATGTGATTTAATGGGTTTGGTGTGTTTTAAAATAGAGGTCCCACAAGCGAACCCGAAGCGAAACAAGCGAGTTAAATCCGTCCAAATGCTAATTTCCAACTTTACCCTTCCAACGTCCGTTTCCCGCGGCTTTCACAACTAAAGAGATAGTGTCTCCCTAAGAGACTCATCATCAGGCTGATATGCAAAAATGCAATGTCTACAAGCATAACCTCTTATCTTCACCCCATAAGATCCGGTTACGATTCCGGTTCGAAATCGAAACATAATCAGAACCGACTGGTTCTGGTTCTGGTTCCGGAACCAGATTTTTTCGGTTCGGTTAGGGTTTTACCCTAGTCGAACCGAAACAAACTGGATGGTTTCACATTTCCAACCGA